>LXGU01000008.1:0-330314 GCA_001640685.1 Catunica adiposa
CGACCATAGCCTAGGCGGCAGACGGTCTTAAGGTCTGTCCGGTGACCACTTGTGGAAGCCCGGCGTCGAATAGACTCCATACAATAGGGTAGACGTTAAATAGTTTCAAATCAAATCAAATCAAACTTCTCCCATCGGTGGTTATGCACACTGTTGATCCCCCATGCTGATGCCATGCCGGACACTCGTGTCAAGCCTCTCTTCCGAGGCCATGCAGGCGATCAGTGATCCTATTGTCCCCTTAAGGAACCAACAGGTGATCTAACAAGATCATTGTTGGATCCTTGGGTAATTCCTGCACGTAAGCCACGCGAAGCAATCTTCCTAATGTAGCTCTCATCACCGAGGAAGGAATATATAGCTACAAATAGTTATCGACAAGGTCACAACACACCACAGGTGTGTAGGAAGCTGGCATCAAAATGAGCGCAGCGAGTTCTTCACTTCTGTCTTAATTTGGATAGAAACGCCCGAGGGAATAAACTCGCGGTTAAACCCTGATTTATTGCATATCATGAGCCCACTAATGGCCATCAAGGTGTTTACGGGCCTCAAAGCGTGGAGATCAAGATCCCTACCATAAGAGACGTAATTAGCGAAGATAAGCCATCCAATAAGTGTATTTGGAATTACCAAAAAAGTCTCATTTTCTCATTTTCTATGCTTGATGAAATTACACAATCATGTAGTTACCATTTACAAACTAATGATATATCAGTTACTCAAATATCCTACTATCACAATACAAACGCATAATTGCGCCTAAAATAATTGTGTAACACATTTATGGAACACCAAAGTAACAACTACTATGTCCATTTTAAGTATCCTTGTCCAATGGAAGATAAAGTAACGAAAAATAGCAAATTATTCATATTAATATCGTCACACCTATCATACACATCATACTTACCACACCTGTCCTATATTCCCATCCTATCCTCCCAACTACGACGAATACTGTACCTCCAACCCCACAGTCCGGAACGGCTGATCACGTTTCCGTAAATCAATACCAAATCCCAAGCTGAAGAGCAGTGCCTTTACCCGCCCCTCCCACAGCAAGCCAATCTTCATATTCTGATCAAGACGAGCTTTGATGACAGCCCCATATTCGCCATTATCATCAGTTGGCGTATTCGGCTTGCTGTTTTCAGTGTTCTTGAGTTCGGCGGGGGTTTCGGGAACGGCCAATGGCTCCGTAGGTATTGATTGGGATTTGGGTGCGGTTTTGATAATTGGCTTCTTTTCAGTGGTCGTAGGTGATGACTGGGCAGGTGGTGATGACGGCGGTAGGGGGTGGTGCTTCCCTGAAGCTTCGTCTAATTTCCAGTTCATCTTGGATTCAAAGCTGCGTTCAAATCCGCCATCGGTTTCTGGAGAAGCATTTTTAGAAGTAGAGGTCGTCGATTTGACTCCAGTACTTTTAGATTTGCGAGATTTCTTTTCTATAATAGAAGTCGGCATTTCAACACTTTTCGCCTCGGTTTGGAGTTGCGCCAGGTTCTTGGCCTTGAGCGGAATAATGCTCTTTCTATCACCTTGAAGGACCTCACCCATTGAGTCTTTGCCGTGGAATCGTCTACGCCACAACTCGATGCCAACAAGCCAGTCACTTTCATAGCTGTAGACATTGAAATCCAGCCGAGTCCCCAAGCTACAGAACTTTCCCGCCATGACGGCATAGCTGGCGCTGATGGTTCCCATCAATGGGTTCAACGTCAGTGTTGCTGTTAAGGGAGTTCCAATATGCTCAGGTAGCGTGGCAAAGCGCGCTCCTAATGATACACCACCGCTTTTATTGAGCGTTCCGTAATAAATCTCCGCCCCCGTAGAAAACCTCCCGTATATTCTATCTTTCTCCTTATCTTTCTCGCCATCGATGACTGCTTTAGATTTAGCCTTTGTCTTCGGCTTTGCGATGAGACCTGGCCGCCTTTCTTTCTCATCATTCGCGTGGAAGTTGTAGATACCACGCAACCCCAGTAACCCTCCATCTGACGATGCAAGCCCTTCAATGGCGTAACGACCAACGTCGTACTGTGCCAGAGCCAGAACTGTTCCATTATTTCGCAAAAGCTTTGAAGACACAGCCGAAAGTTGGATCTGCAGCGCCGGCGACAGTTTCTTAACCACCAATGCCTCCAACATTGACTGCGGCAAGTACAACCGTCCATAAATTAGCGATGGTCGTGGGTTCTCTAGTCGCACTGAGGTATCATCTGAAGGTTTTGCTGGGGTATGGGCATCCGTATTCAGAGGAGATAACGGTCGGTAAGATTGCATGCGCGTGGGCAGCGAGACCGTTTCTGATTGAGGGGTAAAATATTTTTGCAGTGGGACGGACGAGTAAACATAGGATAAAGATCCGTCTACTACTCCAACGGTACTAAGTTCGTATGACGTCGCAAATCGGGGTGTCGCGAGGGAGGACAGGGTCATATGGAGGCCTTGAGGCGTGGGAAAGCGGAGGAGTCCTATGGAGCATGGACAGAGTGGTCAGCAGGGCGGCAAACATAGAGGGTAATAGTAAAACTTACCATCTGCAGACACATCTAGTGAGGAGTATGAGTTATCACGATTCCAGCCTGTGGCGTCGTAGAAGGCCTTCTGAACGGCCTCCATGAAGTCCCGCATTTTCAGCGTATGCTTCAAGTGGTAGACCGCAGCCAGTGGCTCCAATTAGTTATCTGGTGCAACCAGTTGACGATTATAAGTGTTTTTAGGGTGGAAACATAGGTATTATAACGATGAAAGAATATGGCTGTATTATATGCGGCGCAAATGCCATCAGTTGAGTTTACCTAACCCGTCACAAATACAGGTCCAGCTAACCCTGCTTAATGATGTCCTAGCCCTGTCAAGATGGGACGGCTAATTCTCGGTAGATCGGTCCGGGGTTAAAGAGCATAGTTGGTCCCATATATTTAAAGACAAACAACGGCGTTTCGAGCAGGGACTTAGCGGTTGGATATTGCGAAAACTATATTACTTTGTATTACGTCAACCAGTTTCTTACGATTCCATTACATGCATCTAATCAAATATCATGCTCTAACTGTAAACATTGATGGTTTCCTCACTCAAACCATCTGGTAGTATCCAGTGATCATCCAACCCAATGAGCTATCACTGCACATCGTCTCCCCAACAGTGTTTGACAGCGTTTCGGTCTTGCCTTCAACAACCGCTTGTGCTAGGTACGCCTTCAAAATAGCAGCCATATCCTGGTTTGAAAACCTATTCCATGTTAGAATTTGCTGAGCTGCTTTCCACTCCCTACGAATTATATCACTCACCGAATCGGGATGTTCACTCCTTTCGAAGCCTTACGAATAACCTGAACATAGCACGACCCCATCACCGCCAAAGGTGTCATCTGGTCCAGGTTGGTTGCCAGGAAGTATCCAGGTTGCTTCTCCATATACCTAGCCAGCCGCAAGCAATCATTATACACTGCTGTCGGTCCAAAGTCTAGACGATACGTAATTAAATTATTCGCGTTACAATACTCTGTTTGTCCACCCTGCAAGAAATACTTGATGATGTAAGGCTGGTCACCAGCTTTCTTTGACTCATAAGGTTCTCCGGTATTAGACACTGTGGCATCCTCTGAGATAAAAGATTCCGAAGCAAGAAGCTTGATGTGGTCGTTGAGGTCACGGGGGTGCAACCATCTATCAGAACCGGTCTGGTTTGAAGTCTCGGAGGCTTTCACATCAGCGATATAGTTTGGGGTTTCATTATTGGGCCCAGGCTGGAGCTTGCAGTAGCCGTCACGAGGAGTATTGCTGGCAGCATTCTCGTGAATACAGACTTGGGATTTGCGACGATAGTGTATCCAGTCCTGGTGAACTGGTGTAGAGGATGATAGCGAAGTAGTAAGATAGCCACTTATGGGAGATTCCACGGCAGTCCCAGAAGTAGCAACAGAGGTTGCGGTGATGATTGGAAGGAACTGAGTAGCAGTTGGGGGCTGGAGGAAGAGTTCGTTAGTTGTTAAACGTTACATTCTTTTACGGCTTGGTCATTTTGTCTTACCGGATTGTCTATCAAGGGCATAGCATTTGAGAGTGCTGCAAGCCAAGAGATTACTGCTAAGCGTAGCAAAGCCATTGTGAAGACTTGTGTGTACTTCGGAGACGTCGTGTAGAAAGCTAGAAGTACATTAAGCAGGCGAAATGATGTTTTAATCATGAAATGGCAACTTGGCTTTTATATTCCATGATCGGCATACAATTCTTCATATTCTGCCAGTTTCTATTTCATCTCATTTATAGACGAATCTGATAATCTGTTCATCCAAATAATCCAACCGAAGTAAAAAACACAAACCATCTTAATGAACCCGCGCCCCATAATAATTGCAAACTTCTCTAAACTTGGCGATACTTTCAAAACCTCGCCATCAACCCCCAATAGCCTAGTTCCTAGCTAGTTTCATCAAACGAACAATATCCGCGTCTCCGCCGGCCTTGTCTCATATTCCCCTTCAATGTTCGGAGTCCGCGATGCCCTCTACCCAGTTTGTTTCCCAACGTCTACGAACCCTGCTGTTATCGACAGCTTAGTCCCGATGCACAGCGGGAAGGATCTATTGTACGTGTCCGCCGATTAGCATTGGGCCTGAAAAGTAGTCTGGCTACCCACATGAAAATAGACCTACGGCTAGCCGCATAGACACCATATTCTATATCTCCATATAACATGATGTCTCTGTTCCTTGGCCTTGCTACCAAATGTTACATTTCCTCCGTGCTGTTTCCAGAAACATATTTTATGAACACATCAAGCAAGGCCATGCTTATGCAGTCATGCCCTTTCTGTCCTATATCACAAAATATCAGCCCAGCCCCGCCTGTTCTCTCTATTTCCTTCTTAATATCAGGTATCCTTCCCTACTGCATGAGAAATCTGGCTGCCTATCGTAACAATCGTAAACGACAAGGGACGATAAGTCCCATCGGCACTCTACCCAAATCCCCAACGTCCAATAATACGGCTGATTCCACCTTAAATTTAACATGTATGAGGGCTCTTCCATTCATAAAATACTTCCATCACCTCCGCGGGCCCCGTCTGACGCTATACAAGATCCCTTCTAGTACATATTTCCCATCAGATCCACACACCACATAAGGAAGCCTAGACCTCAGCTGTTTTTTCTCTCCACCCACAGGAATATTTAAGGTTGCGAGAATCGCAGTTTATACTACTAAAATCATATAATCTCTCCGCCTATTCCCTACTCTTTATAATACGTTTCTTCTGTTTTCTTTTCTTATCATCTTTCGGCTTTATTCACATCCATAACGTTGGCGATCAAGCTTGAACAGCATCACCATATGGCCCCATTCCGTCACCTTTATGCCCCAAAAAAAACGAAACGTGACTTTTATATGACTTAAGGTCAATTACTACAATTACATTCATTTCTTCGCATCTAGGTATGGAACATCAGGTTTATCATTGCCTTGTTTACACAATATATACCACTTTCATTTTTCCGATTAGACACAATATATACCCTAAACTAATACTATCTGAATCAACGCCATACAACACGGAACCCAAGGGTTTAATCGGGGCTTTGTTTCGGGTGATTACTAATAACCGGATAAACAGCATGAATCACTTCACATCGAAAAATATTTTCCCCAACACCATCATACTTTTACTCACAAACTGGCATGCGGCATCTAATAATAATATAGACATGAATATCATTTATTCAATCAAAAAATCAAAGACATAAAACGCCGATCCAGCCAGCACATTCAATGTATGTTGTTCTGGACTAATTCATCTTCCACTGTTTTCCCAGTATATATCAACAATCCCGACATACTCATTATACTAAATATCTCCTCATTATCTCCTGTCTAAACCTCCTGCAGCATCAAACCCTGATACTCGGGTTCGGTGGCAGTCTCAGGATCGGTCCAGTTGACGGGCTTGTGAATCCGAAGGACAGACAGGAAGTAATCCTCAAGAGGCAAGAGGTTGAGAAGTATACCATTGGCGTTCCAAGCAATGCCACAGACCAAACCACCGGCAACAGCGTCTAGGATAAAGTGGTTGGCCGTGGAAACAATGGCCGTCAAGATCAACGCAGGATAAGAGAGGCCAATGATGACAATGGCGATGCGCTTCCAGGATGTCGAGCGAAGTCCCTGAATTGGCAAGGTGGCAACAGTGAGGCCGATGAGCAGCGAGTAACCAAAGTGCAGCGAAGGCATAGCCGCTGTGGTCTTGGTCAGTATAATAATTCGAAGGACGAAGCATGGTGATGAAATGATGACTTACCATACTGGTTACAGAACTTGTTTGTAGTCCATACACTGCTCTCGCCAGTGTTACTATGGACAGTGTCGACGAACCCAAAGCTCTTAGACTCAACAGCGTCCTCACCGGTGTAGGTGGGGTCGCTCAGGAGACGAGGAGGCATGCAAGGCCACAAAGTAAAGACAACGAAAGCCATCAGGTTGCAAAGAGCCATAGCACGACGACGAGACTCGTACAGCCCAGGGCCAGCCGAAGACAAAATGTCGGTAGAGGAGCCTTCGGCAAGAGAGCGGCGCTTGCAAGTGGTGGTGAAGTAGTACAGCAGGACCAAGAAGAGGATGGTACCGGGAATGTGGATGAATGAGTAGATGCGGTTAATCCAGTGGAGGAGGTCTGGGCGAGCCAAGAACCAGTCCTGGATGGGGCGCTCGATAAAGATTCCCAGAGCTTGTTCAAGGTGGATAACCTGAAGGGCATGTTTGCGGGCGATATCGACGGTACCCTCAACGAGGGTCACCGCAGTAAAGGCACGACCCAATTGATAAACCTATAATGCGCATGGCTGTTAGTACTGTAGGTTTGGTGATTAGGTAACGTATTTCTACTTACCCAGTAGATCAGAGCCCAGTACCAAGCTTCAACAAGGAATGGGAACTTGCGAAGAAGGCGGCTGAGAAGGCGCTCCTCATAAATAGCGGTGTTCGGGGTAGTCAAGGTCCGGTTGAAGAAAGGCAAGCGGACCAAGCGGCGGCGGTAAGGCGACTGGTCGGCACCACTAAGCACGCGGGTAGACGAGCTACCAGACGAGAACGAGTGGACACTATCACCAGACGGTGACTTGGTGGATTTCCGGTTTGGCGTGGGCGAATCATAATCGACGCTATCTGAACGCTTGCGGTGAGCCCGGGCATTTGATGTCCAGCCACGTGCATAGGGAATGTTATTAGGAAGAGCGTTGCGGTTGAAGAAGGCGCCTCCGAAGAGAAGGGTCACAACGACCAGCGGCTCAGCGACGGCACCGATACCCATTTTTGTGATTTGATGTTTACAGTTTCAACAAAGGGTAGAGAAACAGTCCGGAATATATGGCGTAAAATACAACTAGGCAAAGGCTCCAGAAATATAGCAGCGATAGCAAAATTAAAGTGGCAATCCAATTACTGTGCTCAGGTCTTGTGTGGGGTATAAATGGCGAGGTCAAGTCGGAAGATCACTCGCAATATGCTTTAATGTAAACGTAAAATCGAGTACTGATGGTGTATATAAATGATAACGTTGCAAGCGTAGATCGGCTCGGAACGGGTATAACAATATATAAGACTTAGAGCATATATTGAGTGGTCGTTAGGGCGAACGGCACGCAGGCGGATGACACAAGGACAAGATGTAAGCAAATAGGTAACAATAAATGCAAATGAGAGGGTGGCAAATATTATGATACAGGTGAATCACAGGAGATGATTTCACCTTGTGCCAAGAATAAAATAAGAAGTCAGCTAAGATGAAAGGGAAAGTATGTGGAAACTAGGACGACGAATGTGTATGCTAATAAACAGAAGCCCAAGATTGAGGATGAAGAGGAGGGGAGGATCAGTTGGGATTCATGGCGAGCCAAATGTTAAAAGCCATAATTAAAAATAATACAAAACCGAAAAGAAAAACGAACCCCGACATGCAACTCAACGAACGAGGGAGTGACAGCCCGTGAACACTAAGTTCAGGGGTCCTTGAGACTTATACAGAAGGGGTAGGGCTTCTGAAAATATCGGGTATGTGGGATTGTGCAAGAGCCCGGAACGGAGGTTTTCGCTTGTATAATTGGTAATTCATATCTAGGTTGAGAAGACTTGTATTACGTAGTCGCTACCTAGCGGACAGGAAGCTTGGCAGGGAATCTCGGTGATATTTGAAAACATAGTCAGCTGTGATGTGAAAGTAGTGAGCTGTGTCAACTTCTATCAATTCTTGAGCACGTCGGCCACACGATATCTTAAGTCAACAAGAACTCCCCGCAAACACTGCTCTAATTGGCAACATCAAAGGGATGAAGTTGTCATCCCACAATGCTCTCATGCATGGGCTTGATGAATTCAACTAGCAGGACGGCTGGCTGAGATAGTTTTCTCCAGAAAGTACCATGGAAAGGTAAGCGCAAAGCCTGGGGTTTTGTGTAGGTAGCTACCAACCTGGGAAAGTTGATTACGTAGAGCATTGTGGCGCTTACTTTTATAAGGCCCTGAGGTTTCGTATGGCAAACACCAAATTACGTTATACGATATGACCGATAGCTGAATTATCTTGACTTTATCCTGCAAGTTTTATCAGGACGTTGAGAAGAAATTTGACAATTAAACTGGCGATGTTTACATATTTGGAATATGTCCCCGCATCTCCTTTATACACTGGAGTATTACCAATATCAGCGAATAATAAGTAGGTAGCTACGAAGGCTAAAAATAAGTGTTGACTCTCTTATAGTATATATAGTATGTTCTTGTGTGGATTGGTTGAAAAGAACACGCAGTGATTGATTGCAGTGCAGTAGTTTGTAACTTTGGCTATTTGTGACTCCAGAAGCAAGGTTGAGACAGATATACAAAATAGAGGGTCGCTTCACACATCCCTATTTGCTATTTTACGTTTCTCTTCTAGCAAGACACGGCAGGTACAGACGGGCGGCGTTAGAAATATATTATTGGAGGTGAAATTCCACTACTTATAGAGCATTCGGCTTCAAGACAGAAGGTGAGGCTGTGGAATGTGATGTTATTGTTCAGACATTTAGCATCAATAATCAATATGTAACAGCAATCCTAATTCTAGAAAATACATGGCGACAGTTGACAGAAAATCTCACAGTGCATGGTATTTGAGAATTTTTTTTACATTTTGATTATTTAACGAAAGGCTGCATAAACCACCATGTTATGCGCAAGCAGATCGTTTGAGTTTTATCAAGTCAGTGCCCAAGGCCAGCTTTCCTTGGGCTCATGTCATGGATGCCAACCTCATTTCTATTGGAGATATGGGGTTATACGATAAACAGCTGCTAACCATCAAGTTCAAATTGAATCGTTAATTAGGGCTGACCGCCTCAAGCTGTATGTATTACAATAGTATCCGAATAGACTAAACGCTACGTAGAGTCTCATCCGAAGCCTCCCTCAACGCCAAGCTATCACATCGTCTCACCAAGTCCTGCAATGCAACGATGTGGTCAGAATTCGGCGGCCGGCCTACTCAATCCATCCAGTAAGCAAGAGATAGTAAAAATTAATAGGCCCAAGTCCAACCGGCAAACAAGAATCCCGCTCTGTGCCAATCCACCTTCGCGCGGATCCCATAGCCAATTGGCCCCAGCCGGGTGTAATTTTTTATCCTTTTATTCCAACTCCCGCTCGCACCCAGCTCTAGACCGTTTTAGGCAGTCGATCACATGCCGAGGCTTCCGATATACTTTCAGTATTCACTCCCGTTCATTAGCAATACTTGGCTTATTTTTGCCATAATGTGCCTAAATAAATCTACAGTCGGCCTTGGGCCAAAACTCCGTTGCAAACCCCCGATAATTCGCACTTGTCTCTGCTGCATCTTAGCACCCTTCTGCGCCGCCCGAAATACCATTGGCCATCCTCTTGGCAGAAGCCAACGTCAGTTTACAATGCGCTCAAATCGGATGGTTCTCAACTCCGCTGGATGTTTTTTCTCTGTGCTGTAATCCCGTCTCGGTATCATAGTCAACATTTAATTCCGTTCCTCGATGCTACGAGCTGGTGGCGGAACACCACCCGATTGCCCCTGAGCCACTATCCCTTCAGATTGTCGATCATATGATCGGTTAAACAGGCCGTCCATTGCATCCAGTTGTGAACTTGGATCCGGAATTTCAACTGCTTCTACTGCTTCGAGATGGCCAGGTTGTCTCGGGAGTTCGTAAAGCCAGATTGACACATGACAACTTTGTATCCTGCAGCATGCAACCTTCGGGTTCAATATGAAAACGAAGTCAATCCCTTCCCACTACGACAGTTTTGTTGAGTTGACCTAGCTCTTGGTCCTGTTCATTCTCATTCCTATGGAGCATTGTACAGTAACCAGCCCATGGGCACTTCATGGTCGTTGTAATATAGTTTGCGCAAATGTTCCCTGAGGTTCAATAATCCCTTGGTTCTCATCACCACACCGTCCACTAGACCGAAAGTGTCTGAAACAATCCGCAAGTGATTATTGGTGCTATTTTCAACTGTAAGATAAATTTTGGCGGCCTGGCTGAATCCTATCTACTGTAAGAACCGGCCAATCCGCTCCGGTCAGTCCGGACTCACTAGCTTGTAATTGCTCCCGATAGTCCTTCGTTTAGATTTACGAGTTGAAATCATAATTCTGAATGTTTAACGCCCGCTTGTAACCAATCTACATTAATTTCTCGAATCGTAAGGCTTGACTCTATCCTCTTATACCGGACTACATATAGTCATCTGTCAGTTATACGAGAATGGCCCGAATGTTTTATGGCCATCTATATCGTCTCCCCCTCATTTATGTTCTCTCATAGGATCACCTCTTCTCCATTTTGCACTTCTTCCCCTGCTCTCAGCTATGGGATGATGTCTTTTTAGAACGTCTCTAGTTAAACAAGAGCCACATGACAGGGACAAATTTTTCACAGCTGGGATCCAACAATTCAGCCTGGGGCTAATTCTTGAAGGCACTGTTAACCCTAACACTATATTAACATCTAACGATCTTGTTACAAACAAATACCGGATTTTTTTTTTAATCGCAACACTAGGTTGTGGCGAACTCACAGATATATTTCCGCGCTAAAATGTATATCTTATCATTAGACCCTGTTTCAAATCAGAAACTTATCGCATATAATTCATCTCCACATTGTCTGCGTCGTCATAATGCACAATCCTTACCAGGATGTGTAGCCCACACATAAATGCATCCTTTAGCTCATGTAGCTGACGTAAGCGTTACGGACAAATAACTGACAACAACCCTCAACCTATCTACTCCATACAAAAGCCTATTGCCAATCAAACATGATGTATTTTATCATCTCAAACTAATGAACCGAGCTTTCTATAACGCTTTATTCGAAAGTTATTATTATATGACGAATACACTAGGGATTGGTTCAGTGGGTTGTGGTTGAGGATCCTGACGAAGTGGAAAGGGGCTCGATATCTAATCGTTAGATGGCTTGGTCGATGTTAAGTACGATGGGATATATTGTGGGATTCTTGAATTGGGGAAACAAATAAGGGCAAGCGAAGAACCATCGGGAGGATATGCAGCCTGCATTGTGGAGGATTTATTGCATTGGTTCTGGTAGACCCGAGGATTTCGGGTTACCCCTCGAACGTGCGAGGCTTTACGAGGTTGATAAAGGAGTATTCTTGGTCAATCACCCCACTCATATCCAAGATTCCATAAGCCCACCGGAATTCAGATACAGTGACTGGGATATCCATAGGAATCTTATGTTTACCCGAACATTTAATGAATATGTGACCAGAAAAGAAAAGAAATAATCATTTAACGAGTGTGTTCTCTATGCCCCGGAAGGTCTGGAATAGAATTGGAGTACGAGGAGGTACTAATGATAGGGATACCCACCATAATATTTAATAACCAAGTCCACAAAGTGCTACTATGTAGCCGAGTGTAAGTATAATACTAGTGCTACGACATGTACAACATTGCGTAACTCCATGTCACTTGGCGACATTTACTGGATATAGGACACTTTCGTGCAAGTCCAGATTCCTAAAAGTCAGAAATGATATTATGGCTTGACCTTAGTGCTAAAACATACTTGTGTAGTGAGGCTCTAAGATATGAGATAGACATTATTATATCAACTAAGGGGTGTTTGTCTATTTTGTTACATATAATCAATGGCGGCGGTAGTTTCAACTGATCGGATCTCGAACTAAGATTGGAGATATATCTAAGTAGCTACCTTCATGTATGTAGGCCATATTGATATATAACTTAACAGTAGAGCTCTAGTCTTTAACTGAGTTATACCATGACACTACCTTGTAAGCTATAGGTTATCACCCTGTAGAAAACCTTCCACAATTACCATGGTAACACAATAACATGTTACACATTATGGACTATAGGCACAGCTTGGTAGCGTAACTTGTCACTTGATAGCTGGTCCTACAGGAAGTCTGTTTTTCGTAGTATTGATGAAGGTAGATACCCATATTCAAGGCCACTTGGGCTCTATGACCGGTCATGAACAGTGACTTGGATATCTATACGCTGACCTTATTTGCTGTTTCGGTCAGGCGGGTATTGTGTGATAATACGCCACACATTGAACATAGATAAGGTTGAGAAACATGGATACTTGATGCATCAATTCATCACCTGGGGGTTGTATCTTGGCCTGTGTAACACGCAGGTTGATTGATTGACTCATTGATTGATTCATTAGTTTATGTCTACCAAGATCACAGAGCGTATATGACGCTGGATTTACACAAGTGGTTACCGGATAGAGTGTATGGCCGTTTTCTCTGCCTATATAAGGGCTTTCCGCAAGCGGGCGACCGGAGCTTGAAGACCCCAGTCCCCGGTTCCGTTCCTTGATTTTGATTTTATTGGTTTACGTCTACATATGGTCTAGATCTAGCCACAATACGACGGCATCTGCCACAAGTTGTGGCGTGCATGCAGGGATTAGCACCGGAGACCTTGCTTTCCATGGCCGATCGCCGGCCCGGCCCAAGAGCCGTAACCGGACCCGTTCCTGTATGAACCCGATTAGTATCTATATTTTCAATAACNTTCAATAACAAAACGATCCGGCCCGGTTAGCTCAATCGGTAGAGCGTGAGACTCTTAATCTCAAGGTTGCGGGTTCGACCCCCGCATTGGGCTCAATTCCCGATGCACCAGTTGTACTGGTAATTCGAACCTTGTCCTCCGGAATCATTCTTTTTTGGTCTTTCTCTGGATATATCATCCCTTTTTGAATGAGTAAGCTCTCGGATACAGCATATATTACAGGGAAGTTACCCGCAGATAGATATCCCGGCGTGCTCCGGATGCAGGTATCGGTGAACTGTACCTTCCGTAGATATCAACAAATGTGGGTCTACCCAGAATGCCATCATAACACAAGTCCCGAAATACTCTGTGAACTGATTATCCTTTCTTCATCATCATCTAACTCATCATCGTCGTCATCGCCACCATAACCTGACTTTTATCGAGACCACTTCCCAAACGTCTCGCTTTTATTTCACATTTGTTAGCGATACATTTCTTAATCACGAGTTTTATTCCAGTCACCACCTCATCTCTCACCATGTATTAGAAATCTATGGTTATGGCATGTTTAGCTGCCATATCAATGGCTACTACTACTCCAATTTCCATCAATCACGCCGTTTCTCTAGCGGGGATCAACAATCCCGTCCCCGAGTTTGGCACTTGGCCCATCCGTAATGGACCTCCTCCTGGATCATTCATCATGGACTGCACTGAGCCTAATACTATCGCTCTTACTTTCGACGATGGACCATGGAAATATACCGAGGATCTCCTCGATATCCTCCATGAGTTCAACATGACTGCCACTTTCTTTATCAATGGTAACAACATGGGTGAGGCCATCGACAAAAACAATGATCACATGTATATCGTTTACCGTGCCTATACCGAAGGCCACCAGATTGCCAGCCATGGTTGGTCGCACATTGATCTCAGCCAACAATCGGAGGCTCGCCGCACCTGGCAGATGAACAAACTAGATGACGCCATTCGCAATATCATCGATGTTGCTCCAACTTACATGCGGCCTCCGTTTGGAAGTTGCGATTACGCCTGCATGCTAACCATGCAACGCCTCGGCTTCAGAGTTGTCCACTGGAGTCTGGACACGATGGATTATGCTGCGAACAACGATAAGGACGTCATGTTCTCTTATAGTAGATTCATAAGCCAAATGGAGAAGCGTGCGGACAAGAAAGATACCAAGGCTGGGCCGATTGTTTTGTCTCACGATACTCACGAGTCAACAGTGAATCAATTGATGCTTTTGATGGGAGATTATATCCAGGAACACAAGATGCGGGCGGTTACTGTGGGGGAGTGCCTGGGTGAGTCGAAGAATTTGTGGTACAAGAAGTAGAGAGAAGGGAAAAGAGACACGACCAGACGCTAATGCGAGCGTGATTCAAGAGGGTCTGAACACAAATTGATGAACTCATGTATGAGTGGGGGATCTTATGGTGGAGGATTGATGGAGCTGCTGAGAACCAGGGCGATGGGGAACATCGCACCAAAGAAGTATCATAATGAATATACATATGCAGACTAACTCGGTATGAGGTCATGATGTGAATATTATGTGCCATTTTAGAAAGTTATACTTTGCCGGGGCTGGGATCCGTTTTCTGGTGATAACTAGTTAGATATAGTAACTACGAAATAGGCGGGGCTTGCTGGCTATTAGCAGGACACGATGGTATTTTGTGGTTTCGTTTTGTTGAATTTTCCTTGGGCCAGCAGGTACTATAGACGGCTGATAGCCACTGTTGATGTGCTTATCTGATCAAGGAGAGAAATGGATACATATAGACGAGGGACTACAAGTATCATTTCAGAGATATGGGCTGGATGTATCGTCACCAATGGAACAGGGAAGACTATTGTTTAGCCGTACAGTAAAGAGAGAGGAGGGCGGGAGAAGGGGTGTGAAAATTAGAGGCGGGGAGGGCGTGTGATGGAGGGAATTGGAACGGAGGGCGGAGTATCGTGGCCATGATACTGATTGGCGGTTTTTATAACACTGGATGGAAGATAGTGAGATTGAGGTTGAAAGTATCAATGCGTAGGATCAGCAGAGATGGCTAGTGTTTCTTTGTATTATAGATTTATCAGAGTGAGGTGTTTGGCAGGTGTATTGGGATAATACAGACAAGGCTTTAGCTCGACGATGTCTAGTTTTGAGCCAAGCCATCTGAGCAATGTCCTAGAGCTTGAGGGCTGTGTACACGCTAGAAGCATTGCTTGAAACAAACTAGAAGTGCAGAGGGGTCCTAAACACGTTCGATTGGGTCTTCCATGGCTGTCTTGGTCCCTGCGAGCCTGGCGGAGCTTGGGGCTCTGTCTCTTTTCTGGGCGAATTTATCTTAGTGTTAATTGACGACAATGCTGTAGTTAAATGGTATGGGGGAGGCTTGTTGATTTTAATGGAATATCCACACAGTTTGCGGATTTCAAGACAGTGCGGGATGACTGTGTGGTGGAATCTGGGGTCATTGTATCAATTTGGGCGTTACTGATTGAGGACTTGGTCAAAATATCAAAATAGACAATTAAAGACAGAGATATACAGAGTAAATTTACAAATTGCCTAGCTGGGGGCATTGCGTTGAGCTTGCTATGTTGCCAATTGAATGGTTGGGCAATTCCCCCTTGAATTGAATAAAGAGAATCACGAGGCTGAGAGTTGCCATAACTCTCTATACACCTTCCCCAGCTCTGGTAGGCCCCTTTGTGCCGCCAGTGAACGAACAACTTATCCGGTGGCGTCCTTTATCCAACCTCCACAACAGCTGCTTCATTAGGCCCTTAATCAGAACTTGTCCTTTTGTGACCATGAATCAAGCTTCAAGGAGAAATATTGATTCAGTTCCACAATACACAGTCCACGAACCCCGTATTGTATATCGCTTGGCTGTCAGATAACCTTCTTCTGATACAAATTCCGCTGAGTGTGTCACATTGTATGACCCGCGCACTCAGCACTGTCTCCCATTTCCGCTCCCCATGTCTACAGTAGAGTCATGATTAGCATGATCTCGTGGCGTTTTTTTTCTTCTTTTTTTTCTTTTTGGAGAAGCAAGTCCCATGGTCGTAAGAATTATACTCTAAGAACGACGCCACTAAAGGGCGGGCAATGGCTAAAGTACATGTAGCTGGTATCACAAGCCGCTGTGAATTATGTACCCGTGGGGGGTTGGTTGGGAAGAATAATGTATGTTAAACGGCAGATAATAATAAAGAATGATATGTTCAATTCCGTGTCGACTTGACCACTTCGCTGGTCTGTCAGGTCGCTCAGAGGGGCTTGATGGAGTTGTAAAGCGTTGGGTAGGTCGGGGTGTGGATGTGTTATTTCCAGATGACATATTCACTGAACACCTCCAATACGCGCAAACTGGAAGGTGATCATCCATTTGATTCAGTATTTATCAAACATCGTGACAGCAGATGTGCTCTATTACTATCATGTCTATCAGTCAAAACACATAATAACCCTAGTCGCCTCTTCACACCCCCTCACATCCACTAATACGAGCCAGTGCACCGTCACATTGTTCCTATCCCACCTCAACCTCACCTCCCATCACACAATCACCACCATCATAATCCATAGCCGCGTCCCCGCAGACCCGGCCTCTTTCCTATACAACTGCAATATAAACATCAATATCTCGAAGCTTTACACAGCCTACCAATAATCTCCCGTAGCGGAACCATATGCGGCTGACCGCGCCGCGCGACGGCGGGTTGGTGGAGCCTCGCGAGTAAAGTTTGTGTGGGATTGCTGGTGGTGTTTTGATGGTGATCGGGCGGTTGGGTGTGGCTGTGCTGGTGTGCTGGTGTGAATGGGCATAGAGTATGGCGATTTTCTTGGATGGGCTATTTGTTTTTGTGTGGACGTGCGTGAGAACAGTTGACCTAAAAAAAAAAAAAGTGAGTAGTGACATGCCATGAATCAAAGGAGGTGAAGCCAATATCGATGTAGTGATTCGTGAGGGGTCATCATATGTAACCTTTGTTCTGTTAAGGAAGTGCCGTACCCAAGTCGCTGTGTATGGTGGAGCTTCTGTGATACATGTAACGGATATTGTAACCAATTCAGATTGAGAGACCTAACGAATTTAACACAAAATGATACCCAAACGCCAGTATTCCAAGCGCCAGAGCAGTAGTACAGACTGTAGCCATCGCAACCCCATTGGTGATTTCGCCTCTACAATGATAACGACCATTCCAAGCCAACTATGTAATGTCATATGCATTGAAACATAGAACGTCTCCACCACGAGAGCCCAAATCAAAACCAATGTAGACCCGATCCCGAAATCACACAAAGACGACAATGCACGATGAGGGCATTTTGTCTAGACTCGTCGCTCATGGCCATTGTTCTATATAACCGATGATGCCAAAAGTCGACTTTCCACCTCTTCCATCGCCGCCATATCCATACTACCGCGGTTTTCAAGAGACTGAACCCGACTTTCTAGATTCTCAAACCTCGGATCTTGCATGTTAACTCCTCTCTCGATATTCTCCAACCTCTTCTCCATCGTGTCTAATCGACTCTCTAAGCGCACAAGTCCCTGGTTCAAATCATGTGTGATGCGATCCAGCTTGTTGGTGAAGGACCTAATCGACTGAGCAAGTGGTGTGTTTTCATGGCCGGGAGGGACTGTTGGAATTCTGGGTTCATGGTTGTGGCGGGGCTCCTGCACCGCAAATCTCCACTGATTCCCGAGTTGAACTTCGCAGACTGCCTTAGCACGCCACGGACAATCAATTTTCCGGGTTGATGGTGTGCGCTTCTTGGCTGTGCTGTTGTATTTGACACCTCCACGATCACAGACTAAATCGTAACGTGTTGGCCGACCATCACGGTAGTTGGAAGCTCTTAACTTCACTACACCGTAGCCTTGATCCTTTGCTATTCTCTGTACAGACGAAAGGAGATCTTCAAAATTGCGATAGATGCCCTCAGGAGGCGGAAGCAAAGCAGGCGAAGCAGTAGCTGCCGGCATAACAGCTTGCTCCGCCATGGTTACCACCTGTGGCGGTGGCGCGGCCTGTGTAGGAAGGACGGAGGTAGGTCCAGTAGGTTGTTGAGTTTGACCCGCAGGCGGAGCCTGCGGTTGCGCGTAAAGGCGCGTGTCAAAGAAGACGTTCCCCGAGGAAGATATGGTGGCGGTTGGAAGGGGTTATTGGTGGGTAGGCTTGGGTGGCTTTCGCCGAAAGTAAAAGATGGGGATAAAACTTTAATTGCTAAGTTTCACAGTGCACTGTGATGTAGACGTTGTGCTAGAGACCAAGAATATGCTAGATGAACTAAGCTCGAAATTAATTCAAGAGCTAGTGGTAGCTTCGCGATTGGCCTCAAGTGCGGAATTGAAGCTACAGCCTAGTAACTTTATTGGAGGAATATGTCAGCTGGTGGTTGTTTGGAATAAAATAACGAAACAGACGCTGTCTAACCAGATGCAGAGCTATAAACTTCGGCCGAAGGAAGTTGCGACGGCGAGCAAATCGAAATGAAAATTGGAGAGCAAAGTAATATCAAGTACAAGAGAACATAGAACATGAGTTATTGAGCGCTGGGAATAAGTCGATACTTGTAGTATGTCGTTCTGATTTAATGAACACTAATAATAGCCGAACACTCAGAACACTGCCGATCTTCTTTTTGGTGATGGCTGGCCGTGAGGGCGTGTACTATTGAGTTTTCGCACTGGGACGATGCTTGAGAAGAATATTTTCGCACGGTCAGAAATCGCGCTTGAGCTTTCAAAGAGAGCATATAAGTGGGCCCGAGAACAGCTCCAATGACAACAGGGTCACGTGAGCATCGAATACAGGGGGTAATATTTTACGTCCTATTATTGGCCAAAGCCTTGCGGACCCACCTAATAGTGTGCCAATTAGCATAAGTCTGGCGCAACAGAACGCAACCCCAGACGGGCGGAGCTGCAGCCGGAAATTGCACTAGGGGTATCTGGTGAGACGGCTCGGGCGGCCATGATGTCAGGATACATCAACGCCGAGTTGTATACGCAGCGAGACTTAACCCCATTCCGCGTTGCGACATCAGTCAAATAAATTAGCAGCGCTGTCTATCGCTCCGGGACTTCACTACTCGTGAATTCTTCTCTTTTCCCTGTCCCTATCGTCCCATATTGCCTAGACAAAAGGCTCCTGGCCAGCATACATAGTCACTGGACAGAAATTCAGCTTGCGCTGCCGTCTTGCTTATCCATCTTCCTGGATGCTGGAAACATTTCTTCCGCGTCGCGTTACATTACTGTTCCAGCTTGACAGCCTTTGACGGAGCTACCGTGTCTCCCAGTTAGCTTGAAATATCTCTACCGAGAGAGTCAGACCTCGTCATCTCTCTGGCCTTGGGAATCCTCTGAACGTCGAGCATATCTATCGTCATCTATTGCCACTCAAATTCATCCCCATTCGCGATTGAGCCTGTAATAAGAAGACATGTCAACCAAAGCCAGCGCACGCGCTGCTGCCAATGGTGCTGCCCAGTGGGATGAGAAGCGGCTACAGGATGGATTGAATCACCTGCAGCTCCTGCATACCAAGGCATGTTGCATTCCGACCCGCATTCCGAACGAAAACGTAACTGCAGAGTTATTCTCATGTTGAATGGGTTTAAGCCTACTAATTGAGAAAACCACCTCAAAAATGCCATATTCGGAAATAACTAACTCGTGATATTTGTGATGATAGTTGGTATACCTCCGGTCTGGGCTTTCGGATGTCGTCTCAACCGTTGCTGTTCCAGGCACATCAGGTAAGAAAACCTTCATAGTTGTTGCGTGGGCCGCTTGCCGTTCCTCATCATGTCATCATAGGACCAGCTAACGTGGATGGCAACAAAGTTCAAGAAGCCCTGGACAATATCAAGTCAACTGCTACATCAGTGGATGGCCAAGTCAAGGAACTAAGAACTCTTATGATCAGTGAGCAGACTAAGGCTGTGTTTGAACATGCGGTCGCTAGTCAGTCCAAGAATCCCGTCGGCATCAAGCCGTGGAACCCCATGGACCACCCCGGTTACTATCTTCAGTCAGCAGAGCAGTAATGGCAGCCGTTGAGTAAGTATTTGACTGTTAATATTGTATTCTTTTCTATGTGGCTATTCATTTGTTCTAGTTGCAGGGAGTATGGAGTTTTTGGGGTTCTTTATTCATCGATATTCAATACAGTACATGTCTTTCATATCACCTTGTGGTATAAGTTCATATCCGTTTATATAAAATCAATAATAGTGAATATGCCTTGATAGCCAGGATCCTTCCCATTCACCGAGCTCGGTGTGTTGACAATGGTATTTTTGTGGCGTCGGAGGTGGCGCTAGCCCGACTCCACGTGACTCGGATTTTTACATTCGCACACAAAATCTCTAGCGAACTATTCCCAATCAGGCCCCGGTCCCCGCTCATTGGCCCACGAAAAAAGCGGGCTAGTGGTGTCTGGATTTCTCTACTACGCAAATTTCTACAATTCTCGGATTTCCTCTCGTGATAATTCCTGGTGAACCAGCTCGACGTATCGACCACCGACCGCCAAAATGCCTTCCCACAGAGTCACTTACCGCCGCCGCAACCCGTGAGTTTGTCTTGCAAAATCGCCAACATCATCATCGAGATATTCGTTACTTCGCCAACATGCTGTCTCTCCCATCGTCTGTCTCGAACTTTCCCTGCGCCGAAGAAAATTTGTCAACCGATAAGAATCCTCAGTTCACAGTCGGGACTTCATATATTCCTATCATGTTGAAACACTCATGCTAGGAATACTTCGCTACTTGGATGGACGTTGGAACAAGCGGATGTTTGGTCATTGAAAGCGAACTCGACCGATATGTTACGGAGTCCCATTTCAACCAGAGCCAATTGCTGACCCATCACTCTTAGCTACAACACCACCTCGAACCTCACGCGCATCGTGAAGACTCCTGGTGGCAAGTCTCGGGTTCTGCACATCAAGAAGCGCGGCACTAACCCCAAGTGCGGCGACTGCGGTAACGCCCTGGCCGGTGTAAGTTTTTACTCCGTTATGGACCCGAGCATCGGCATTTGGACAAGACATCTTTGGAAGTCTTTAAAAGGATAGTGGAGCCTCGGTATTCAATTACAGACTCTCCACATCTTGAATGCCAGTCAGATTGATCCCTATTGGGCTCTCATTCTGCACGACGGTGGCTTGGATGACGTCGTATTTCATTGGCTTTTAAAGCCTTGTTTCGTGCCAAGAGCGAACACTTGTCAAAACTTGATCTCTTGATCTTGATAATGACTCTGTTTCATGCCTAGCCGTTACACTTGTCATTGATGAACATAATCATTCTCAATGTGGCCTATCTTCTTCGTCTATATCCAAGTCCCGTCGGGCGTCTTGTCCATATCTGATGCTCAGTAACCCCTATGCCCCATTCATGAATAGCGCCACTAACCCACATAATACAGGTCCCCGCTCTGCGCCCCCGCGAGTACGCCCAAATCTCCAAGCCCAACAAGAACGTCTCGCGCGCCTACGGTGGTTCGAGATGCGGTAACTGCGTTCGCGACCGCGTCGTCCGTGCCTTCCTGATCGAGGAGCAGAAGATCGTCAAGAAGGTCCTCAAGGAGCAGGCTGAGGGTTCCAAGAAGAAGTAAACAATCAAAATCAAGAATCGAGAGAAATCAAAAATTCCATTTCTGTTACGCCTTTGGGTTGTTTCTTTTTCATTAAAAGCCTTTTCTTCTTTTTCCATTATATTACAACTCTTCGCTTTCCGGTCTCCTGCAGTCTGTGAGGGAGGTTATCGGTGGAAGTGTTGCTATCCTGGGTTTCATATCAAAACAAGTCACGAGCATTAGTGATTATGCGAAGGATGAAAACATCAAATAACGCAGACAACAAAAAAACAGAGAGAAAATCAATCAATGGGATGTCCCTGAATCTCTGTGCTGTGAAGGTATTGTTGAACGGGAGGATATGATGTCCGGAAATCGTATCACAAGATGCGATGACCTAGGCATTGGTGACTTTCGGGAGACATTCTGGATTTCATCGTTGAGTGTCCGGTTTATTCCCATAAAGATTATTTCTCTGTGTTCTGTTCGTAATATGTGCGTGGCGTTTCCGTGTTTGAGTCCTTTTACATATGTATCTCTGGAAGACATTATCACTAAATTAAAATATAAGGACTTTTGGTCTAACCTGAGTCTTTAATCTTGGTCATTTTGAGCTGTTGTAAAATATCAATGTGTATGCAAGTTATTCGTTCGATTCAAAGTCACCATCCCATGGGGTCTTCTCCAAATTTAGAGGTCCACTTATTGTATATATCATAACCAATGATATTTATGCTGATATAAGAGGTTTCACAGTGTTGTTGTGTGGCGCGCACATGCCTTCCGATGTTACGCATTAGATGTCTTCCAGCTGCATATAATCCCAGACTGTATATAACCAGAATCTATCATATTGTCTGATCTGGATATAAGTCAAGAAATATCACGTCAAGTTGCACCACAGCGAGACATCAGCACTATGTCATTTCTTTTCTGCCGTCGAGTCCCGGCATCTCTTCGCCTATCCGCCACCCAATTATGTCGCCTCCCAGTTACCTACCAAACTTCCGTGGCGCTCCCCGCAATCCGGCATTCCCATAACAATTCCAATGGCAGTCATCTGTCTGATCATTATGCTTCGGAAATGGGGTCTCTGGATGTCTTAGCAGACCTTCCCGTCCCAAAGAGCTCTATAGCCATTTGTACGCCCCGGGGCTTCAAGATGGCTTCGGGCGAGGTTATTGAGAATGGAGACGCTGTCATGTTAGTTAATGACCAAGTCTTCCATTGGAAACCGTGGGATCACGGGAAGTTTGGTGGAGTCAAGAAAGTGTTTAACTCAAAGGGGCAACTCGACTTGCCAAAGGATGTCTTTCGAGTGTTTGAGAAACTAGAGGAGAAACCTGGTAAGTACTTATTCCTTCAGGGTCCATCGGGGTCTATTTGAAATGGTGGAATATCTCTCGGGCATGTAAAAGTGAAAGCGGAGGAAATAGAACAAGGCTAACTTGGCGGATCTAGACATGATAATTATTGGAAGTGGGCCGACAATTGCGCCGATGACCAAGGAGATGAGACAAGTATTTGTGGACTGGAAAATTCGCTTTGATATCTTGGATACGCGGAACGCAGCGGCACAGTATAATCTTCTGGCTACAGAGAGGGGGCCGGGAACTATTGCGGCGGCATTGTTGCCTATGGGATGGAAAGATGGAGTTGGGGCGCCAGAGGCATAGGTCCGGAGCTGAGAAAGCAGCATGTTAGACCGGACCGGAGGCCAAGGGCAGGTGTTCAGTAACGGAACTGTATTTTTATCAGGCTTAGCTACAGAATGAGGCTATTGTAATTTAGTTTTATGATATACAGAATTGTGGCGATTTATTCCTTATCTCGGGATTTTAGATCAGTAATTATTGTGCGGATTAGTACTAGTGAAGTTGATGTTTTTGAGACCAAAGGTCAACATCCTAGTTACAGCAACTGTCACCAAAATTCTAGCTTCACTAAGCTTCGACCAATGACGTCTTCTCAGTTTCTGCTTCTCTCTCAATTATTTCTCTGTACATCAATTTCCAATCCGCTACCATGACTTCCATCCTTTTTCTTCCCTTTTCATTTCTCAAACAAATCATCTCCCTCTTCTACTTTAAAGCCTTGCCTTACGTCACGATGGTTTGTCAGGACATGGACCCAGACCTTACCGATCCTGCCATCTTCAAAAACCATACAAGATTTCTCCCATATTTCATAAAACCCTTTACCTATCGTGGCATCCGCATCGTCTACCTCCCTCACCCTTCTTATTCCCCCACTAGCACTACCCCTGTCCCTCTAGTCTTCCTCATCCACGGCCTGGGTGGCGCCGCTGCCCAATATGCCGACTTAATCCCCCTCCTGGCCCCCCACTTCAGCATCGTCGCCATCGACCTTCCCGGCTGCGGTCGCTCTCAGCTCTGGGAGACCGAATTTGCCGCGTACAGCCATCCTTCCATGACCCGTCTTCTTTCCCAAATTGTACAAGAGTATCATGAAAAGAACAAATCGCAAAAGCTTGTGCTGGTTGGTCACAGCATGGGCTCGTCGCTTGTCTCGCGTCTAGCAAACGGCGGGATCACCCCCGAGCTCGATGGGAAAATCTCCGCGTGCGTCGGAATCTGCCCGGTGGCCGGACCACCTTCGCAGTCGGCTACGCAACATTTGAAGCGCATTATGTACTTCCCTGAGTGGATCATCAAGCTCATGCGGATGTTTGATCGGCGTGGTGGCATCGACAGCGCGAGTGTCCATCGGATCACAGGCCCTGAAGCGCCAGTGGCTCTCCGGCAGAAGCAGCTGATCTACAACAAGCAAAGTCGCACCAAGACCTGGAAACGGATGGCGTGGGGCTTACTTGCTGTAGATTCTAATAAGGACGGGCAGATAACTAGCAGTATGAATGGGCTAGAGACATGGAGTGGAGTGCAGGTTCCTACGTTGATGATTGGGGCGGAGGCGGATAATTTGACCTTGGTGACGGGAGTTCACGATCTTGTGGCTTCAAATCCAGATTGGATCCATAAGATGATTATCGATGCGCCAGCGAATCATACTGTATTTTACGACGATAGGTATGTGGAAGAAGTGGCTAGAGGGATCGTCAAGTTTGTACAAGGGGCTCTAGAGATGCCACCGATACACAGGGTACCGAGGAGACCTAATGTGCCAAAAGAGCCGCTGGCGGCAATGGATGCACTTAGATTACAAGATGGAGTTGAAGATTCATCAAAGTGGTCAAGGCGGAGATAAGAACGATATATAATCAAGACAAAGTACTAGCTATATATAGACAGTTGAACTATATTGGGAATAAGCAAAGAATCAACTACAAACTATCCTCCTGGCATCAGATCCTTCCCACAATCCTCCTCGCTGGATGATATAGATACAAGGTGTATCTCAAACTGCGCCTCACAACGAAGGGACCCACGGCTTCATAGCATCCATGACAGCCTGGGCCGCCTTCTCCATGATGTTCTCCTGGGTCGAAAGTCTGCTAAACTTCTTACGCAGGTCCTCCGTAACAGAATCAACATCAACCTTCAGGTACTCCCGCAGGAACTTACCCACATCCGTATTCTCGACATTTCC
This sequence comes from Catunica adiposa, assembly GCA_001640685.1. Taxonomy (NCBI): domain Eukaryota; kingdom Fungi; phylum Ascomycota; class Sordariomycetes; order Microascales; family Ceratocystidaceae; genus Catunica; species Catunica adiposa. Next base: position 25,281 of record LXGU01000008.1, read on the forward strand.
TCTCAAGGGCCAAGCAACACGAGACCCCGAGCTATAGATGTTGACATCGACCGCAGTGTGGCCGTGCGATGACCAGCCAACGTGAGCCCGCAGAGAGATGATCGCGGCGAAGGTGTTAATAGAAAGCTCAGGGGCATCCACAAGCGCGTCCAGCTCCTCAAGCTTAACGTTGTTGACACCAAGACCACCATAAACCAGCGTCTCGTTGATCCAGCCCTTGAGTTCGGCACGAGAAGTAGAGACACCGGAAGCAACATAGGCCTGGAGCTGCTTGGACAAACGCTCGCAGGAAGTGTTGGCCTGGGCAAGGGCTTGAGGGTACCAGTTGTAGACTGGCAGCTGGCCGGGCTCCTGGATAGCGGTAGCAAGACCACCGGTCTCGTGGTCGCTAGTAGCGATGAGAACGCCTTCGGTGCTGCTCTGTTGAAGGAACTCAAGGACGGCCTTGAAGGCCTTATCATACTCCATTACCTCGTGAACCTGAGCGGCAGGGTCGTTGATGTGGCCAGCATGATCGATGCGGCTACCTTCAATCATGAGGAAGAAGCCCTTGTCACTCTTAGCAGTCGCCTTCTCCAGAGCGCGGAGGGCAGTAACAGCCATTTCACTCAGAGAGGGGTAGATGTCCTTCTCATTGCGACGATCAAGCTCAAAGGGGATATCACGCTCAGCAAAGAGACCCAGCATAGGCAGTGAGACGTTCTCGCCGTGCTTGAGGTGATCGAAAGACTTGCGGTCGTTGATATAGCTCCAGCCAAGTTCCTTCTGGGCACGCTCGGCAACATTGATCTCGTCAGCACGGCAACCATCCTCAGCAGAACCAGGCAGGAAATGGCAGCGACCACCACCAAGCATCAAATCAACACTACGTCCCATGGGTCCAAAGCCAACTTCCTGGATGGCGATCTCGTCCATTTCGGCGCGAGTCAGCACATGGCTAGCGAAACAGGCGGGAGTAGCATCAGTGATATCGGTAGTGACAACAAGGCCGGTAGTGTATCCAGCACGCTTGGCGGCCTCGAGGACGGTACCGCAGGGAGAGTGGTCGGGAAGAACGGAGATAGCACCGTTGTAACTCTTCTTTCCGCAGGAAAAGGCAGTAGCACCAGCAGCAGAGTCGGTGACGAGCGAGTTTGAAGAGCGCGTGCGCGACGTACCCCAAAAGTGGCGGTCCAAAGTCAGGGTATTATCGATAGGTAGGTTCTCAATGTGCTGACGGAAACTACGAGTCAGAGAAAGAGAAGCGGGGCCCATGCCGTCAGAAACCATAAAGATGAGGTTACGCTTCTCGTTGGCCGGGCTGGTGATATGAGAATGTTGGGTCCAAACAGCGGTGATTACGACCGCGGCGGTCGCCAGAAGGGCCCAGGCGAAAACGGTCAGGTCGCGGAAACGCCCAAAAGGCCGGCGGGTTTCGGTAGATGGGCCAGCATCCTCGTTAGCCGCCTCAGCGCGGATGCTAGTGAGGAGGGGAGATGACTCGTCGGCCTGTGGCGGTGGTGGCGAGGTTAGTTACTAGTGGTTGTGGGAAATCACGTATGTCACGGTTTGAGAGCTCAGAAACTTTGATGCACTATTGCATCATAGCCGGTACCTGCGAGGAACAATGTGGAGCAAGAACTTACCATAGCTAAATCGCGATAAGCCCTCTAGCAAGATCAAACAAGTCGTAATGTTATGTATAAGACAATAATCAATATTCGTTAGGTGTAGTCGGGTTCTTTTACTAAAGTACTCAACAACCACCTTAAAACGGAGAGTAGAGAAGTAAAATCACAAAGTCTGAGGGCTCTCTACCAACTTGCGCATTTGCACGTAATCTGCGTCACATGTAACTAAGCATGTAGAGGCTGGCCAAGAGTCCTTATCGGCCAATCAGAAGAGGCATGGCGTGTGCTGCAGGGGAATCCTGTTCTTGTACCTAATGGCTATCTTTCATCGAGTCGCTTTATTCGGAAAGTATAGCCTCAGTATAGGGATGACAGCCACGGTTTTATGTGGCGTCATTGATATCAAGGTGACAAACGATGTAAATCATAAGAATTTGCATCGTAGGCGTTTGATATAACAATAAGATTAACCTTCAAGTAAGATAATTGACGGAATTTGTCTCCATTCGGTCACAAAGGAGATTAACTATACCTACATACTTAATACTTAGCCTAAGCTCAGTTGGGCTGCATGAAGATTACATTAACGAACCCTTGTAAATATATGAACATAAGGGTTGTCTTGTCGGTTGGGCTTGAGAGCAATATATCTTACCTTTCACTACCAATGAGCTGAATAACGACAGTACACAATATGAGTTCAGAACTATACATATCCCTGAAGCTGAAGACCTATAAGCCCCCATGCGCCCCATTTTAGTTCGCAGTTTCAACCTCATTCCGTGTCACCTATTCCGTCGTCATACGTCATACTTACTGAACTCAGCCCAGGCCAGAATTTAGGATATAATTGCATTGGGAAGGCTTGATTATAAAGGCTAAAAGTATCGCCCGTTTCGCACTTTAGTAATTTTATGGAAAGTTCATCCCAATTCTATTCAATTCATCACATAATCACATCACGACACAAGTTTGTATGCTTATAAACTTGGGACTAAATTACATTTTACTCAATCTTTTCACAATCCTTTTTTTCTAAGACCCTAACCCCAATATGCGTCTTGTCAAGTTTTTCGGCGGCCGTCACTTCGGCACCTCCGTCTCAGTCGATCGCCATGGCCGAGTCCGTCGTGGCCCCTGGAGAATGAGCCTGGGCGGTTTTAGTTGCTTCCGCTGAGCCCACCATTTATGTCGAATTCCACCCTCATCATTCGACTATACTCTAAGAAGTTACGATTTTCCTTTATTCGACATATCCACCAAGTTAGTTATTTGATATTATTACAGTCACGTTTTCATAGCACCTGATATTCAATAATGCAACTTGATCAAAACAAATGCTTTTTTTTCGTGATATCAAAAACCCAACGCTCTGTGTATTACATGATTCCATACAGACCAAAACCATTGTTTGAATTGGTGGTAACACGAAGAAATACGGACCACTGTATTATTGCCGTCATCTCGGCTTCGCCGCCCGGAAAACTTCCGGTCTGGATCCCGCAACTTTGATCAATCCATTAGACCAAGAAGGTCAACTTTCATAGCTGTCATTTCAGTCTTTTGTTTTGAATCCAAGAGAGTAGGTGTGTTTTTTTTTTCTTTTAAGAGGAGGTCTCCGTTTATTTCGTTAAAATAAAAAAATGAACACCCATAGAACCCAGGAGCCGTTGTTTTTTTGAATTTCACTTCCTCGCCTAAATGCACATTTACACCTCAGTGGTGACCTTGGCCTTGGCGTTGGTGACCTTCACACCCAATTGCTTAGCCTTGGAGATGATCTCGACACGCTTGCGGGAAGAAACGTTGTGGGCGATCCTGTAGATTGTATGTTAGTTAGAATTCTTATAAGACGTGTGACGAAAGAGTGGATGAAATTGTGCAGCGTAGCCTTGGTGTACAAATCGGGGTGCAAATGGTGATATAATGCAGTCCCTCATTTTCCACCAGTGGATCAGTTTGGGCAATATTCCAAAACCCAACTCTTCAATAGGCGATATAACATACTCAGCGGCGTGGGTGCGGTTGTGCATGAGCAGAAGCTCGACGTCACGGACGTTGCTGACGAGGAACGACTTGTGGCCGGAGGGAGTCAGGAAACGGGTCTTCTTGTTGGAACCGTAACCGATCTGTAGGAAATTTAATATTAATATATGGTCTTGGTGGTATTTGCGATCCAGAAACCACAGCAAACACCCGGAATTTTATGTTTCGGTTGCCATGTGCTTCCAAATCTTCATTGCAGAAAAAACGTACCTTGGGCATGCGGATGGTACCACGGAACCGTCTGCGGACACGGCCGTCAATACCCTTGGGCTTTCTCCACGAAGAGCCCACACGCTTGAACCGGTCACTCTGGTGACGGTTGAAGGTGGCCCGGTCTATAGAAAAACAGTCAGTCCAACTGTGTTGTCTCGTACTGGCGCATTATGGACAAGAATTTCGGGCGCAAAAGAAAAAAAAATTCAAGGTCGATGATGCGTAGTGTGATAGTGGTGTTGAATTTAAGAACTGGCTTATACGGGTCCAGGATATGCCGGGAAATTCGACCTGGTAACAGGTGGGTAGGTCGTAGGTATTTCATCGTTGGTACGGTAGATGATTGTAGTAGATCGGATACTCGAGAATTTTTTTTTTTTGGCCGTGATTCATGGGGGAAAAATGGTGATGCTGAACATACGCTTCTTGACGATAGGAACGTGAGACTTGGCGGAAACCATCTTGACGACTGAATGTTAGAACAACTGACGGAAAAGATCGAAAAGAAAAACAAAAAGATCAAGATCAATTCGTTTTTGGGGGGTGCGCAAGTACCTTGAATATGCCTCTCGATTGGGTGTTGAGTATACTGGACTAGGCTTTGAGAAGTGCGCCAGACTGGATCTCTGAATTTGGTGATGCAGAATTCTGACGGATGGCTTCAGGGCTTGGATCACGTGGACAAATTTTTCGTGCGCTACGCCAACGCCACACAAAAATTACCGGTGAGATGGCCAATAAGCGGGTATTTGCAAGATTTGCTTCACCGGGCTATACAGCTGCACTAAAGTGGAGCACAACAAACCAGGTTCAAGGTCGTCTATTCCGTGTTACCAAAACATCAGCTTTGAAAGGTGGGGCCATATAATATTTGTAGTGACATAAACGCATGGCATTAGATCTCCGAAAGAATCCTGCAAGTGTGTGAAGCAAAGTTTATTATCATCAAGAACATGTACAGTCTATTGGCTGATAAAGAGCAAAATCCCAAACAAATAACTAGAGACAAAGATTTTGAGAACCCATACAAAAGAAAGCGCCGTAACCCAACCCTTAGACATGTAAATCGTAAACTTTTACTGCGTCTGGCACTGAGCACCACCCGCATGCTCATCATCATCGTCTTCCCAACCATCATGGGTTCTGGGATCATGAGAATTGGCACCCATCTCATCAATATCAACATCGTCCTCGTACTCAACCTCGTCAACCTCCTTTGCCTCGATTGCCGGTGCCGGCGAGGGCAGAAGTTTCTTGAGGGCTTCGAACGAGGCATCATCCTTGATCCAATCGTTCTCAGGGAAAGTGATTTCAACGGTGAGGTAGAGATCACCGAAGGTGTCACCGCGCTTCGGGGGCATACCCTCACCACCGACACGTAGGACCTCACCGGGCTTAAGGATTTGGCCACGCTCACGGGTGATGGAGATGCCACGGCCGTCAAGGTGTGTGACAACAACACGGGAGAAGCCAGTAAGGGCCTCAGCCAAAGTAATCTTCAGATCGGCAGCAAGATCGTTGCCGATGCGCTTGAAGGTGTCATTCTCGTTTTCCTTGATGATGAAAACCAAATCACCGGGCAGCGTTTCGGGCGTTTGATCGGCCTCACCCTCCAGAACAATACGATCGCCCTGAGCAGAGCCACGGGGAATGTAAAGCTCAAGAAGTTTCTTCTCCTCAACAGTGCGGGCACCTTTGCACTTCTTGCAGCGGTCCTTCTCCTTGAAGTAGTTACCGGCGCCACTGCAATGATCGCAGCTAGCGATCTCCCTACGGACCATACCAGGACCAACCTGCCTGTATGCCATAACACGACCTTGACCGTCACACTTTTCACACTTGGTAGGCTTAATCTTGTCCTTGCCACCAGTACCCTTGCAGGTGCTGCAGTTCACCTTTTTGTTAGCGGCGAACTTGACGGTCTTGCCCTTGTACAAGTCCTCCAGATCAACCTCGTAGATCTGCTCCTCATCCGCGCCCTTGCGGGGGCCTTGAGGACCACGACCACCTCCAGGCATGCCGCCCATGCCGCCCATGTTAAAGCCGAACATCTGGGAGAGAATATCGTCAAGGTTGGGGTCGCCAGCATGGCTGTGACCGCGGGCCGGGTCGAAAGCAGCCATTCCGTGCACATCGTACATCTCGCGCTTTTGATCATCGGAAAGGATTTCGTAGGCTTGGGCGACGACCTTGAACATGGCCTCGCTCTCCTCGCGGTTCTCCTCGGAAGCCTTGTCCGGGTGATACTTCAAGGCGGCCTGTGGAATGACGTAGTGGAGGTTAGCATATGCTATATCAGGCCGGACTGGAATGCGGGGATGCGCCTAAAAAAGGCGTTTAGACATATTCACTTACCTTACGGTAGGCCTTCTTGATCTCAGCGGCCGTGGCATTCTTCTCGATTTCGAGGATCTCTGAAGTTGTCGACGATGTTAGTTGCCGTTGTTGGAATATTTCATGAAGGGAAAATTCTGCGCATTGTGCATGCAGGTGTCGCGCAAGGTTGAATTATCTGGGAACTAACTGTAAAGATCCTGCTCGTCTTCGGCGCTCATGATGACGGTATGTGGAGTCGCGGTCGTGTGGCTGCGGCTGCGTGTCGGTGATGACGGGAGGGGTAAATCGGCCTGCGACCTATGGGTGTGATATTGCTAAACGCAGAATTTTGGTGGGGGTGGGGTATCGCTAGGTTAGAGAGCTATTATAAGGCAACTAACTGCTGATTATATGCCGAATCAGATAAAAATGCCACATATGAATATGGAGAGAATATTGATTTATGAAGTAGGTGAACGGATATATAAATATTATCTATTAATGTTTATGGATATGTACTAGTTTTATGTCTGTAGATTCTCTCATGAACAGCATATTGCTCATCACCTGGTCGCAGGCATTTGCGCTGACAAAGTGGTAGTAGATGGGTTGACTTTAACGGAGATTCCGGAGGAACATCAAAATCTTCTTTATAGCTTCCAGGGAGGCAAACAGATTGGTACCCAGGGTTTCGCAGGGCCGGCGATCTAATATAGGATTAGCCTACAGACTTGTCTCACATTTCACATACCATTTTCTATATAAAGTCTATTGTGATATCTTTGCGCGTTGAAACGCTCGTTGTGATGTAAATCTACAAAGAGCTTAATTGCTTGCGTTTTGGGGAAATGTGGCGTTTATCTTATCCAAACACTCAAAATACATATACAACGCCACATTTGAAAGGTGGCGCTACCGGAAAATAAGATGCGGTTCATTACCGGTTTACACGTCTCGTCTGGAGTAGAGATTGATAGCAGATGTTGTAGAAGAGACATAATCGCCCACAATGCTAGTACTTGCCCAGAGAAGGCTAGCAGCTTCAGCATCTATACGAAACTTGAGACAGCCAGTTTCTTCTATTATCTACCGCCATGGCTTGAGACTACATTCATCATGTGGACATGAACATCCGGTTGCCGACACAAAGGTTGTGAATGCCAAAAGTACCGGAAAGTCAACGGTCGGTGGTCTCAACAGGTTGAAGAAGATGAGACCAACAGCCCAAGATAGCTTTAAGCTTCCATCATATCCTACGAGAACAAGATTTGCACCATCGCCAACGGGGTACCTCCATCTAGGATCTCTCAGGACTGCGCTCTACAACTATCTGATCGCACGCGCAACCGGTGGCCAATTTATTATTCGTGTTGAGGATACTGATAGAGTATGTGCACCTATGTGACAGAATCATCATTATGCTGTGGTATTAACATAATCCGTAGACAAGAATTGTTCATGATGCCGAGCAGAAATTGTTTGAGGATTTGAACTGGGCGGAACTTGATTGGGATGAAGGTATGTGATGAGACCTGATTTGTGTAGACCGGCGACTGACAAATGAGTAGGCCCCGATGTTGGAGGCCCCTATGGTCCATACAAACAGTCTGAACGCCTGGAGCATTATCACAAATATGCAGATCAACTATTGGAACAAGGCCATGCTTATCGCTGCTTCTGTAATCAAGAAGATCTTGAGCGCCACAAGGAGCTTGCCGTTGCTAGTAATGGCCGAACTAACTACCCCCAAACCTGTCGATCTATTACACAAGAGGAGTCAAATCAAAGAGCAGCGAATGGCGAGTCCCACGTGGTGAGATTCAAGTCTGACGAGATCATGACGACTATGGACATTGTATATGGCGCGTATACCAGGAACGAACAGGAGGAAGATTTCATCCTCATAAAGACGGACAAATATCCGACCTACCACTTTGCCAACGTCATTGACGACTATATGATGAAGATCACCCACGTTGTACGAGGAGCTGTAAGTGTAATTTCAACTATTCTATATAAATGTATTACTGATTAGATATAGGAATGGCTTGTGTCTACTCCCAAGCATGTCGCTCTCTACAAGGCCTTTGGTTGGACGCCTCCCCAGTTTGCCCACGTTGGCCTTCTGACGAACAACCAAGGCGGGAAGCTCAGCAAGCGTAACGCTGATATCAACATTGCTAGTTATAGAGATCAAGGCATTATGGCTTCAGCACTGAACAACTGGGTTGCTCTACTCGGTTGGAGTCTGGGTCGTGAGCATAAAGATGAGACAATGTACAATCTAAAGGAGCTTGTCGACAAAGTAAGTCAAATTAACATCAAAAATACGAGACGCCATACATAATCTTTGATAATGTACTGAATATTTTTTCTTTGTTATAGTTTACGCTCAAGTTCACCAAGGGCAATAGTAAGGTCAATTTTGACAAGCTTTATACCTTTGACTTCCGCCACTTTAAGAATCTCTTGAGCCAAGAAAACCCTGATATGGCCAAGATCAACGAGGTTATCGATCGCATCTACGTTGCCACAATCGAGTGGTTTGAAAAGAACCCAGACCCGATCCGAGGCCGCGCTCTTGCTCCTATGCAAACACTGGAGACCGCCCGGCCTTACCTGTACCGACTTTATGAAGAAAATAAGACGAAGTACACATCCAATAGGAACCTTCTTGTTCAGCACCCATATCTTCTTTTCGAAATCGACCCAAGTGCCTACAAGAAGGACCTCCAGGAGTCCCCCAAGTCACCCGAGTCTACTAGAAAGGATCAATCGGTTCTCACCAAGATGAGAGATACGCTAGTGAATATACCTGCTAAAGACTGGAATCACACTGAGCTGTCGGGCAGGGTCGCATCGTTTGTCTCGTCGTTACAAGAGGATACAGAGAATCAAGACAACTCAGTTATGATCCATGTGCACTCGTGTGCTCGGTTTGCGTTAGCAGGTGGACATACTGCTAGCTGCAAGCCGACAGGACTGGTGATGGATATGCTTGGGAGAGATGAGACGTTGAAGCGGTTTAACCAAGCAGTGGCAGTGTATGAGAGCCAGTAGGTTAGTGATGGACTATGTGTGTGATGATATTCACAGTGTATTATAATGTATAAAAACATCATCTTTTATATTTTCAGTTGCATAATGAAAGATATTCCCCATAGCTCAGGGCACGGAGTTGTGGCGTGAGTAGAGAGATTAGTATGCCACCTGGTTCGAAAGATTGTAAACCAATACAAGAGATCTAATGCAGATGTTTGAGAATGGCCGATTTGCATCAGTAAACGTTGAAGTTCCGGATGAGAAAAATCGCCATACAGGTCATGGTTCGATTGCCGGCCAATATGTTCCTGATTGTCACCTTGTGGACCAAAGCACAGATATATGAGACATCCCGCAGTATGTAATGCCATAACACGAAGCATGTCTTTAGAAACTATAGTGAGCTTATGCTGACGTCTGGGGGAAAATTGCCCCCAGCTTTGCGTAATGCCTCTTAAATACCCGAACAAGCGAGAGGTATGAGCACCACGAGGATTTTCTACCCAGAAACAAGGTGAAACGTTTCGGAAGTGCTATTTGAGAAGAGATCATAGCATCCACATAAGTAAAGTCACATGAAGAACAAAGTGTTTCATTTCAGAAAGTAGAAGCGATAAATTCACGACCCATGGTCACCACAAAATAGAAGCTATGAACAAGAAACCCACAGAAAGCCACACCAAAATGAACAACCGCTCCGATGGGAGCATTTCGTTTGAAACAACCCCAGGCAGACTCTGCATCTCCTAGTCCGCCCTGCTAAGCCCAGAAGCTAGAACTGCAGCGTCACAGAGTAACAACTCTAGAGTGCGGTGTGTGATCCAGAGGAATCGACGATGCACTCGGGGGTGACAGTAGACGAGAGAATTGGAAAACAGACCAGAAAACGGGGATATATGCATAAAAGGAAGATAACAAAGAAAGAGAAAATCAAAAACCAACAAGTAAAGTGTATCGAAGAGACAGGACAGCGATACAGGGCAACTGAACAACTGAATCAGGGAGGGAAAAAATGAAAAAGAAAAAAGCAATCGGGCACCAGCGAGAAAGAGCAATTTGAAAGGCACCACCGAGGACGGCCACTTACATCGAGCTGGACCAGAAAAGGGAAGGAAGCTTATCTTTTGTAGTACCTTCCTCGGATGACTGGTTCGAGGTCGTCTAAGTAGCTATCCCGTCTTTTATGAGATGTTTCTCTGGTCATGACGTCGTAGAAATGGAGCAAGAGCAAACTTGGTGTAAAAGATAAGAAACTGAAAGATGTCAAAGAAATGGGTATCACAGGGAAAGTAGCAAGGAAACAATGGAAGAGTAGGCCGATCAGCAATCACAGGCAAGAGAGGTCCCCAGGCAACGTCAACGTATACGAGGGTGCCTCTTTAGAGTGAATGTTCTGGCGATCGACCCGAGTTCTTCGGTGCCTACTACACCTCCTGAATCCACATCTCCATCTTGCCGGTATCCTGGCGATTCCGGCGAGCATCCGACTTCGCGTTCATGATGGCCAGATCCAGGTCGTCTTGATCACCCATAGTAATCATATCGCCGTTAGGATCGCCGTCCTCCCGGATCCTCATCTTGAACCGCCGTCTGATGACAAACTTGTCGCGAATCTTGTCCTCGATATCAGCAAACTCAGCCGCTACGCCAATCAGCACATACCGCGACTCGTCCTGGTAGTGAACCTTAACACGGATGTTCCGGATATCCGGTTTCCGCGAGGCACCCCGAGACGACCCAGTCATTCTCCGCTGCTGCGCATTCAGCATCTCAAAGTCCCGCTCATCGATCGAGCCACTGTCATAGTCTGACCCATCATCCTCCAGGTACTGCGGAATGTTCCTCCGTGGCGCCATCCGCTGCGATCCAGCATTCGACGCCGGCCCCTGTGTAGCCGCACTATTGTATAAGTTATACACATCATCATAATCACCCCCATCATCCATCTGTCTCGGCGCCGCACTTCTCGGCCCCGAAATCGCACTTGGTGGGTTTGACGCCCGCGACATACTGCGCGACGGTGGGCCCCGTCTGCTATCGGGCGACTGGGTCTTCTCATAGCGCGACTGGGGCGCTTGTCCAATGCTGAGCTTAGGAAGCATGGGGCGAGGGCCGTTGCGAACGGACATGGCACGCGAGGTGCCGGCAGGGCGGTCATTCTCAGGGGGGGGAGTAGGAGGGAAAGCACCGGATTGGGAGGGGGCACCGCCAGGGGGGCCGCGGGAGGCGGGTTGTTGTGCAGGCGGGGCTTGGGAGACAAGCTCGCGTTTGACAAGGTTGGTAGCAGCGAAAGAGATGTTATCAGCAGGACGATCATCCTTGGGGTCAGATTTGCCAGCCTGTATTTTGTTAGATGGGGGTTGAGAGATAAGAGGGGAAGTGGAGGTAAGGGTTGCTTTGACTTACGTTCTTGATCTCTGAACCGGTGAAACCGGTGAAGGCGTTTTGTCTGTCGGAGGCGGCGACAAGGCGGGCTTTGCCCAGGTAGTCTTTAGTCTTCAGGTTGCGGACCTTGGCATCGTTGGGGCGGTAAACAACGCCGACGGGGATGGAGAAGACGGTGTAGCCCTCGGCTTGCTCGCGAATGGCGTCGTCAATGACATTGTGATCCTCGACGACCTTTTCCTTGACGGCGTAGTTCAGATCCTGCATACCGGCATCCATTTGCTGCAGGTAGATGTAACAGAGGCCACGGTTGAAGAGGACTTCGCAAGAGTAGAGCTTGAACATGAGACCAAGCTGGGCGTAGTCGATGAGTGTGTTACCACGCAGGTAGAGTAGGGTATCATTGAAGTTGGCGAGGGCTTCTTCGAAGTCACCAAGTAAGAAATTGGATACACCTTGCTGGAAGTAGGCGACAGCCAGGTACTGATCCAGACGGATAGCCTTTTGGTAGCATTGGACCTATGAGAAAGAGGAGTTAGTTGAGCTGTGGGATAATGAGATTGCGAGATAATGGAATGGTGAAAACTAGACTTACGGCCTTCTGGTGCTCACCAAGCGTGGCATAAATAACACCCATGTTGAAGAGAATCTTGCTGGTATCTGAGATGTTCTCAAAGACCCTCAGGGCCTCGTCGAACTCGTTGTTCTCATAGTGGTTAAGGGCCTCCACCCAGTTTTCGATTTCCTATACGCCATCACCGTTAGTATCACTGCTATGGAGGCTTGTGGGTTGACGCAAGAACTAACCTGTTTCAAAGACATGGTGAATGTTGTGATGTGAGGATGCCGTTGACACCAGGCCAAATAGACAATTAATTAAGAATGGGTAATCAGCAACACCGGAGAATACGGAGAAGCTGGATTAGGAATATGCGGGACCCAAGACTTCAAGTCCAAGGGAACCGGTGGCAGATATTAAAAAGCGAAATATTATGGCCGTGAAAAACGTAGATTGTATGCAGGTCCTCTTGTTGTTTCTTTTCTTTTGAAGAACGGGTACTTCTTTCTGGTACAAAGGGCCAGATGAGGGACTCAGAATATTGCCAGCTTGAGATTGTGATGGGAGTCTTCGGCGGCTATATAAAGGAGATTAGACCCGAGAGCGCAGCAGGTACGCAATAAGCGGCTAGTGAAGCACGAAGAGCACTTCGTGAATGTAATAGAGCGGAGTGGGCGACAGTAGCTGCGGCACGAGCACAGGTACAGGGCAAAATTAAGTTGAGAAAAGAAAGAAGAGTAGAGGACAGGCGCTCGCTATTGGATGATAGTGGTCGAGTCGGCGTGGGAGGTCGTTGTTAGTGGGGAGGATCGTTGAGATATAAGTAAACAAGGCAAGTAATATAAGACAGTTGTAATAGTAGTAGTAATAAAGTACAGCCAGTGTATCTGATGTAAGTAGTTGGTCGCAAGAAGCACCAAGGAGCGAGAGCAATATCGAGGATATCTCCAATGTCCACAATGTGTCTCTTATTCCTGTTGTCGTTGAAGAAGAAGACGGGCTGGGACGGAAAGTGGCTGTAAAGAAAAGAAGGTGGGCGATGGTCTGGAATTATAGCCACTTGGAACCTATGGAGAGAGCCAATGCAAGACGAAACGCCCCCCAGGGAATGTTGGAGGTGTGGAGAGGTCTAACTACGGGCAGCAAGCCCAAGTGTGTAGCAGGAGACTTTGATGAGGGGAGGAGAGGGGTCTGGGCTTGGCCTCTGCTTTTTTGCTACTTAGAGAGGGGGCAACGCGGGAGAGCTTCCAGTGGGACATTGCACAGATCAGGGCAAAAGTTTGATGTTCTACAGGAAAATAAACCAAAAAAAAATACCGTGCATTTTATTTTTATTCTTTATTTTTATTTCTCACTACTTGTCTGCAGGAGATGTCTTACAGTGGGTAAACCCGGGAAGTGACGGCGGTTTATGGGCGGATTCTTGGGACCCGGCAAAGGGTGGGCGTGTGTGTCAGAGTCGTGAGAAGGTTGTCCAGGGCCCCGTTGTCAGTTTACAAGACAAGAGGTGAGGGCGTGGGAGAGCGATAAGTGCTTTTTACTTTTCAACCTGGCTTCGATTCTCTAGAGTGAAGTTAAAGCCGGCTTTTCATGACCTGAAGTCATTGGGCACATATCTAAAAGGGTACGTTTACTATTGGTGTTATTATTATTGAGCTTAGTAAGAAACGGTGATCTCTAGGCGCCTGGAGACACCGTCTGGTTGGCTGGAAAGAAGCAGGTCTACAGGACCCTGTTATTGCCCTTCGCCGACTTCTACAGAGAATAATGATGGCATAATCGCAAGACGACGACTCGATTGGCACGGGATAAAGTGAGCAAACGAGACGACTCTAAGCTGAGACTCCAGGGCCCAGGGGTGTGGGTTTAAGAGGAGGCCGGGGTTTTGGCACTATGAGCTTGGCCAAGGTAACGTTTGAAACTGAGAATAGAAGAGCAAGACGACGGCAAAGAGTAACTCATTAGGTGGGCTGGATTCTGTGATTGTGTGTGAAAGGAACAAGAAAAGAAAAGACAAAAAAGCATGTGAGGCTCGAGGATGAGGGCGCTTCTGGGGAGTTTAAGGTTTGTAAGTGGCCATATTTGTTCTTGGCCCAAGAGATGACAGCGAATAGGGTTCTGTGATGGGCTGATAGAACGTATGTTGTTGTATTAGATTCATCAGAGGATTTATCAGAGGACTTATGAGAGTACTTTCTCTTATGCTGATATCTCATTCGCGAGTTCACGATATCGATCTGTATCCATCTCGGCCCCCGACACCGGAAATCATGATGCTACACATTATTTTCAAAATAGCCATAAACTTTAACTGTTTGTCTAAATGCCCAAACACAGGAAACAGTTCCTTGTCAAACATGAAATTCACACAAATGTGTATTCTCTTGGCACCCGGCCTTAGACCACGACTTGCTACAGGATATTTACAGACGTGTTTTACTCATTTCTCCAGTGAGCAACCGAGATGTTTCTCTCAGGGTTCACAATCTACACGTAACCCTCGGTCCCGTGCTCTTCTATCTGGGAAGCTCGTTCGCTGTGATATCGAGCAAGGTAAAAGACCAGTGCTAGGTTCGACATTTTGGAACGGACAGACAGAATGGTTTCAACGAGAAGCACAGGGCAGAAACAAGCAGGCCATGGCTTTTAGGCTGTAAAGTTGTAGGGGTGTAATGTTGGGAGGTTGTGAGATTGTGATTATTGGAAGAAAGCGAAGCGTTGGTGGTGGAGAGAGGGAGCTTGGATGGGCTGATAAATTTATATAATTAACATGGATGGCATGATGTCAGTATATGTTGACGGCAAAGAAAGTTTGAGGTTGTGCAGGATATTATGTTGGCGAAATGACATGCACATGTCAATCTGATTTGGCCTGTAAGTTGATTGAAAACTAAGTTGTACATGTCCCAATCAGATGATCCGCCAGACTAACAAATTTACCGTCTATTGTCTATTTGTTCCTTTTGAGCTTCTCACGATGACCGATTTGACAGCTTCCACTGGCTCCATTATTGTCTCACACGGTGACGAATCCCTCAAGAACCATGATAATGTGGCACAAGCCCCTTTGAGCAGCAGATCGTCCCTTTTGCACTAAAGCCCTTCCTCGCTATTACAGAAACCCTACGGCGCAGTTGGCCATTCCCCACTGAATACATGGCTAAGTAAGTGTTCTCAGTTTGTCCGGTCGGTTATATGCATCCGAGGCTTGCATATCGTCAGGACTGCGCATGATAATGCATTGTGGCGTTACTTGGTACCTACTTTTCGTGATACAGTGAGCAGTGCTGACTTTTTGCAAACACCAAATGGCAGCTGGAAGCCACATGTGTATTTGCATCCAGCTCTCCTCAGCTCATTTAGTATGCTTATCCTCAGATCTCGACATAATACTATTTCATAGCAATATGAATGCTTCCATAGTTTCAATAGAACACATAACACAACATTGGACTGTCCCCTTGACGCACTGGCTTCGTCTAGTTTACCATAGCTATGACCTAAGGTTTAGCGTCTGGGTCTAAAACATGGTCGTTGCCCACAATGAGCCAAGACGGGAGAATAGTCTCTGTCTGTTCATGGCCTCCGCTGTAACTTTGAGGCCCAGGGGCTTGTCTCGGATTTTCTTTTGCCAGCAATAACATGTAAAGACAGTTACTAGAGAGGGTCAAGAAGCTTCGAATTGGTCTAGACTATAGTTTTTAGTGTTGTATATTCTTTCATCTGATTGGTGGATTGTTAATAGTATATGGCCGGAGATACTATATAAAGGGCTTGATTAGTTTGTTAGTGAGGAGATAGTAGATTCTTATGTTCAAGAAGCAATTTCCAGAATAAGAAATCCCACCCTAACGGTACAGATGACGTCGATTTACCAGCTTACTTAATTAAATCTTAATTAAATAGTGGAACTCACCCATAAAATCCAGCCTACCACAGTCTCTGATAACACAATCCTAATAAATAAACATGTATCTTTTCAAGTTGCCAACCTCGTGAATTTTTTTTTTTTAAAAAAAAAATAAGCTAATTATGGTATCAATATCCGCATCAAAGTCACCACACTCCACAAACCAAGCCAGTAACTCCCTCTTACTTCACCGTTCTCAACATGAAGAGCTTTTCTCAAGTTAGATCCTCTCTGTCTCTTTACTTATTTGTCCATTGATTAATCAATCAAACATTATCCAAGTTCTCCCAACACCCAATCTACCGCTCAGCATCCAAGATCCCTGGCCAGCTTGAATTTTCTATCAATGACAGGCCGTCTCTAAGCGCCGAGTGACGTGATGACGTTTCCATGGACAAGGGAAGCAAGTGCTTCTTCCTATTATTTTTTTCTCTTTCTGTTCTTGAGCTTCCATAGCTTACTCAAGACGAGATCGAATGAGTCCCCTTTGAGATTCCCTAAGGAATAATGCAACATGGGATTGTGCTTTATGTGGCGAGAGTTCCGGCTGGTCACATGTTGAGTTAACCTTCGGGACTAAATGTGCCCAGTACAAGCTGTCATGGTCTCTTTTTTCAACGTATAGGATTCGCCAAGTCCCTGTTGTTGTCAACTTCATCCATATCTTCCCAAAAAGATGCCATCGTCGGACGACGCCCTCGACAACCGAAATTCCCAGTTCTATTCATAGCCCCAAGGCTCCATTTCTAGTTTCCCACCGGCCGGTCAGGATGTGATCAGCAACTGTACGATGCTATGATGTGTGGTGTTCATGGGGTGGTAGTGGTCATATGGAGTCTTGGCAAGAGGGGGAAGGTGATATCCATGGGCGACAGATCCGAGTGGGAATATGGCACAGCTACTTATCAACGAGGAAGAGAAGGAGAGAACCGGAGGTTGCTAGATCGGTAGTGTAGGTTCCGAGTGGACAGTGGGGAATTCTCTTTTTCCATAAGGTTGCGCTGCAGCGGAGAGAAAATGTTTAGTGGGTGCATTGCATGTACATGAGCGTTACTTACATGATTATGGAGCTTGATGGGGATCAGCATGTCGGTTAGCTTCTGTCGGGTACGCGGGAGGTTGATTGGGGCGGCCAGTTTTTATGCAGTACAGGGACAGCCTCTCTATTATGATCCTCATCACAGGCTTAGTGTAGCGCTAATATAGCGATCATCAGTCATCATTATTGTTAGCCATAGACACAACTAGCTACTATCTTAACGACTATCGCCTTGGGTGATTATCAACTTCTCATACTCTAATCCTACAAGACAGCATCCGCTTTTGTTCGCCAAAGTATTGAGCATATCCTACATCCTTGGCCTTCTTTTACTAAGACCCCTAGTAACCTGCCAATATTGAAAATACTATTTATCACAATAACTACTCCCCCCCCTCCCCAAGAAGCCCCTAAACTGCAGCCAAAAAGCAGTCTATCCCCTAGTAACCATGTCAGGATACATATTGGAAAATATAGCGCCGTCTCCCCTCTGATATCATCCATCGTCCCTTTCCTCACCGTCCCACATGAAAGGAACAACATCGGAGCTGCCAAAGGACGTTGCATGTGCAGAATGCGCCCGGCGCCAGCAAAGATGACAGGCGATGCTCAGTCTGCTTCCTATTCGCTGGGTGTCAGAGGTCCGGGGATGTATCTGCTATCTTGTGCTTTTTGCGATCTTGGCAGTAATTTATTGGTCGGGTATTAGGTCATGAGGGATGTTGAGGGGTGTTGAGTGGTCTATTAACATGTAGAGTTTTCTCATCAGGCATGTATGGGGTTTGTGCCGGAAGGATTGATGTCTGGTGAGTCGCCGAGCTGGGTTCCGGTGGAAGTGGAGGTTGATGGGGAAGGTAAAGATTGAAGGTGGGGAGATTTTTGAAGCGGGATTGTGTCTGAATAGTGGACGGGTGAGATTGCGGTGAGAGTACTCTGGGAATAGAGACATTAGCGAGGTGGATGGTGATATCGGGCTTGTGGTATGTCACCATTGCATTATGGAGAACTTGGTGTATATTTAGATATCAAGGTACTATTTTCGATTTGTTGTAGTATTATTGGTGATAAAATGAGAATTTTATCAAGATCGTTTTCATTGTTTCAGGCCTTGAAGGTACATTTCTTCCTATGAGTATCTTATATTCTAGCCTTTAATTCACAGTATATTTATAATATATTGATATACGCAAACAGACTTACACGCAACAGTAGGGTTATATGCATACAATAGGGTTATATTTACACTTAGACTATCTCCTACATCTCGACATAATCAACGTCTATTGACGACAAGCGCCACCAACTATGCAAAAATTACTATTCATCGGCTTTTTTTCTTTGCCGCGTCTAAAACCGTAAATAATGACCATAATTATTTTAAAACACCAAAATCGCCCCGAACCCTCAGCTCCTGCACGCTTGAATCATGAAGCCTCAACGGACAGCAAAACTGGTCGGATGATATCTGACAAGCCTTTCTGAATTGCAGTAGCCATATCGTGGCTAACAATGTGACCCTGTGGAAAGGCCGGTGTTAGGCTGACAAGGCAACAGGCAATATTGACAATTGACAATTGCCAATTGCCAATAAGAAAATGTGAGGCAAGTTTCAGTGGCGACGTTTCCACGGCCGGAAAGATCGACAGCAGCCAACTTTATTGATCCCAGGGGCAGCATGTAATGGCTCCCTCCTTTTCTCACAAATTCCAAGCGAGCATTAAGTATTCCCGATTGCTCTGCTCATCGTTGGTACGTTTAGAAACGATAACGATACACCAAAGCCAAGTCTTTCATCCCTCCGTATTCGGCTTCCAGTGAATCGGATATTAGCTTACTAGGTCATCTATGGCGATCACTCAAATTCCTAGATTCATGATTTGGACACCATGTTGCCCAAGAGCCTCAACATCCCCTTCCCCTCGTGTCTCAAGATTGTTCCTGGACTTGGGGAACCGTCCTGTCTCTGGGTGGTGGGGCAAAGGCAACTGGGGCTGTTAAAACCTTAAAAAAAATAATCTGAGGCTAGACGAGTCCAGTAGGGCCTGAGGGCTGAGTGAGATTTTCTTGGTTTCTTTAGGTAATTTTCTTTTTGGGTTTTATTTTCTGTTGCTTGTATTTTTGACAGGAGTTGGTTGGGGCACGGAGAAGGCAAACATTGGGAATAAGGTGAAACTCGCTTCGTGTGATGAGGGTTGGACGTTTTGATGATAGTGAGGGGGTTTGGTGGCGAATACATGCCATCCAAAGCGGTACGTGCGGATGAGGTTCATGAGTGATCGTTCTAGAATGGCAAGAGAATGAGGTTCTTTAAACTCGATATTCATGATAGTGCTTGCCATGTATTGATACTGTTGATACTCGACATCCCTTGTATATACTTTGAAAAGGACAGTGATCAACAGAATGGCCGGTTTAACAGGATATAAAAAAAGACAGAAAAAAAACAGGGATTGCTTTCCTCACGAAAATCCGACCCCGAATCCGACATCCATTTCCGCATAACACTCCCTCAACGGGCCAAATTCATCCGTCCAATAGCCTGCCCCGATCATACTCGTCATGATTTAAGCTTCACCTACTCATCCTCTCGTATATCACATCACCAAACCGTCCCTGACCGACCACTGTCAGATCGCCTTGGAACAGTTTATGCCTAAGCCTCCACAGTCTTGGCAGTGATATCTCACAAAGGCCACTTGTGTGATCAAGCTTGCCAATGTCCCAGTTGAAGCAAAAAACATTAAGACAGTCGGTATCCTCTGAGCGTAACCTGGGCCGGCTCTAGTTGTACGTGACCGGCAGTTCATTGTTGAGGAGTCCCGAGTGGTATCGATGGGGGATGAGAGGCACAAATACCTAGACCATTGGTTCGTAGTGCTAGGAAGAGGCACTGCAAGATGATATGCAGACTGCTGGGTTTCTTTATACTTGAAAAGCATGTGTCGTGGGATCTGAGGCACGAGGGGAGATGTGAACGGGGAGCTGAATGGAAGGGCAACGGCGAGAGATTGGTGGTAAGTGTTAGTGGGAAAAGGCATTGGCATGAGGAACGGTGAGAGAAACAGTTTGTTTCGTTTCAAGAAAAAAACTGCGCCTTAAGACTATCATGAAGTTGTTAACATGATCAATCGGAATTTAGGTGCTGACATGACATTTCGTGATAATGTTCATGTTTACCTCGTCACTGTTAAGCCTTTGACTTCAATCTCCATTACCCGGGATTAACTCCAACGAATGACATCAGCAGTTCTATCTAACAAATTTACTTTCTCCTGATATGCATGTGAATAGCGCCTGAGTCGTTTCTGAATCTTCTCACGTCTTCCTTAATTACCCGCAAGCCTTCGACCCAACATAGGTCTCATCATGTACCCCTTGCTCTCATAATATACCCTTTCCTAACTTACCATCTACACACCCCAGGCCCACCTTTGACCGTCAAAGTGCTTTGACAGCGGCAAAGCCACATCCGAATAGCCTCTCTCCTCAATATCACCACATACACCCTGGACCTAGAGGTCAGACCAGGCGGCTTGCCAAAGCTAAGTGCACTACCGAGTCAATTCTCCCCCTTAGTAAACAAGCTCGAATCTACCATTTGTAACATCAATGCCACCTGAAAGAGTTTTTATGAATGAGAGGGAATCCGGGAAGTGACAGGTTGTTGGCCAACTTCATGATGATATAGATGATAGAAGTGCGTGGCTGCGAACGTCACTTGTCACTCATCGCCTTACGTTTCGAGCATACGGTCGATTAATGAGTGATCAAATGTGTCTGCCTAGCGTCGTCAAAACACCAAAGCGCACTAACCTATATACCACATGCCCTCACCACTGTTGATTGCTGGCCGGGGATTTTCTCATGTATGTGCACGGAGACGAACACATAACGGCCTCGAGATTTCGGGCAGGCGGATCACACTAGATGGATGGTAGTACTAGGAAAGGCAAAGGAGGTCGGTGAAAGTCGGTGGATGGGAGTGGAGGATATGTAAATTAGTAACTCTAATCAGGCGATCAGATGATTCATTGTAGTTATCTAATGACAGGGAGGGCATTATATTCTCGGTTTGTAGAGAGGTGAGACTGGTATCTGGTGATTTACGGGTTAATTGGGGTTAGTTATATGTCAAAAGAGGCCATTATTGTGTCGAAGATGACATCTTCTCTCTTAATGGCCCTTATATAGACATAGAATGGCATCTTGCCCCTTACATCAAACAATCTTACCACAGATTATCATCAAAGGAGCTGTCAGCGACAACCTTCCCCGGATATCCCCAAGCGCCCTCACGCCACTTCCAAGGCACAATGGCACCACTAGCAGGTGTAAACATAGAAACAATGACTCTATAGCCTGCCACATACTGACAGTCCATCAGATACTTATTCTAATACAAAAACACAAAACACGTGAGATTCAGGAACCAGGGACTTTCGCGCTTATGGAACCAAGCTTTTGAAGATTGGCAATACCTAGTATGCCATCCCCGAAAGAGTGTAGGTGCGCGGATCACGACATATCTAATCTAGACTAGGAACAGCAACAGTTGACTTAGTATGTTTGATGTTGGATATAGACCGCAGACAATGTGTAACTCGAACAAATGCCGTAGATCCGAGATATCATTATCGATGCCGAAACCCCCGCAACCAAAGCATAATATCCGAAAATGCCGCTCGTCTATATACAATATGCATTATATTCATCATTACAGAGACTCCCACTCTAGATACTTGCCTCCTTTACATCATGCCTTTCTTCACCTCATCCTTCCGCTCCTCCCACAACGTCTTTCCAGTACACGAACAAACCATTTTATCATTGTCCCACATCCCCGCACTCCTTGCAATAACCCCCACCACAGTATCCTCATCATTAACCAACCCCTCCGCCTCTCCTCTCCTAGTCAACACCATAGCCCTCCCAATTAACTCCCAAACCGCCATCTCCTTATCCACATAAACAGCCCCCTTCCCCTCCTTACTAACCTCCAACGTCCCCAAGAATCCCCGGCCCTCCTGGCCCTCAGCTGCCTCCGCGGACCCCCAAACGGGCCCGGTGGTCTTGGCGCCATCGGCAAGGTTGCCGTACTCGCGGATAGATGCGCGGTAGGTACCAGGAGTGACGCCGTTGAGGGTGAGGTCGATGACAAGAGTGGTAGGGGAGGCTTGGATTATGCGGGCGAGGCCGCGAACTTCGCGTTGGCGACCGGATGCGGGGATGGGAGTGGGGGAGAGAGGGGTTGTTTCAAAGGTTTCGAGGATGCAAACGGCGGCGCCTAGGAATAATTAGTATCCGGACAATAGAGACCGACTATTATGAGTGAAACAATCGGGTATGGAAGTGTATTAATGCTTCAAAACACATGTCGTTGGATACTTACTATCAGAGGCTCCAGATCCTCTCAAGATGGCATCTCTACCAGAAGCCTGAATTGCGGAAACAATAGCACTAGGAGCAGCTATATAAAACCCGGATCCGTCAGTATTATGCCGATGCCGTCGGACGATCACCCCGCACAATCACCTACCAATGCCCTCGACCGCAACCGTCTGGTCCTTCAAGCTAGCATCAACTTTGGTGATGCCTCCAAGCGCGTAGATGGAGTCTGAAACGCTCTTGACGCAGGCCTCACATTCCATAGGGACCGCAAAAAGGGTCTATAAGATAGGTTAATAGCCAAATCTCGTGGATGAATAAGTAGTCAATGGATATCTAGATACCTGAATCGGCTGACTAACGCCCATTTTGTGTACTAGTGTGTCTGTTGATAGTGGTAATCGATTTTCTGAGTGTAGTATGATGCAACAGCGACAAAAGCTGCTAAGTATGATACCAAGGCAAAGGGCGTTTTAAATTGCTGCAAATAGACGTCACAATCAATGCTCAAGGATGATATGCAGGGCGTTGTCTTAAGAACCTGTCCCGTAGGATCTCAGGTGGTTTGACGGCTGTATTTCAAGATTCAAATAACAATAGGCCAGAAGCGGGGAACTCGGCCAATTCGGGTCTTAGAGAAATTAGATTAACAACAATGATAAACATTGATTAACACAACGATATCGGACTTGGCTTTTATATATTCAATCCCAAGCATGAAATCTACGTTTTACTGTAACCTTGAACTCCGTCCCTAGAACTTCATAATTACGTATGCTCTTTCCATGTGCTTTGAAATCCGTTTCACCAGTTTCCTTTTCCTGACTAACTAGGAAAGACCCATTAATATCTCTTGGTCATTTCTCTCAGCTGTCACACCATGTAAACAAGGGTATAATAAGGGTTAGACCCACCAATATGTGGCAACCAACGACCTTCAGCCACAGCGCAAGGCGCCGATTTTTTTGTTCGGGGATGGCGAAAAGTGGCACTCGAGATTACGGATTGGAGCCGTTGACGTCGTTTGAAGGTCTGTCGCGCATATTGAGTCGGTGCGATTGGAGGTCTTCTTCTGGCTGATCTAGCTTTCTTTTTTTATTAACCCCTGCATTTACCTTGCTAAGTGGGATTAGTTGTTGTCCGTGGAGTGCACAGAATTGACTGATCAATCACCCACACCGTCATAGTCACCATGTCGCAAGTTCTCGGCCCCGTAAGTCTCCATGTTTCCCTCAAAAAACTCCACCGAAGATCCCCGTCACCACCCTCCGAACTAACATGTAATGCCATAACTCCTAGACCAACCTCGCCTACTCCCGTGTGTGGCACCACGTCTCCGCCACCGCTCTCCACCCCACCCTTTCCACCCGTCCCGGCGAAGTTCCCGCCTCTCTTGGCCGTCTTGCCTCCCGCATTGCCATTCTCCTTATGGGCAAAAACAAGCCCATCTATGACCCATCTACTGACTGCGGTGACTATGTGGTTGTCACCAACTGTGCGGCGCTCTACACTACGGGGCGGAAGAAGTGGCAGAAGACGTACTACCGTCACAACACGCGGCCGGGTTCGCTTCAGCAGGTAACGATGGATGTGTTGATGGAGAAGCATGGAGGTGCGGAGGTGTTGAGGAAGGCAGTTAGTGGGATGTTGCCGAAGAATAGGCTGAGGGATAAAAGATTGGCGAGGTTGAAGGCGTTTGAAGCGGAGTTTCATCCGTATGAGCAGAATTTGATTAGGTTTGGGGAGAAGAAAGTGGGTGAGACTGGCTGGGAGGATTGTGTGAGAGCTATTCGTGAAGCGGATAAGAAGAGACTATGAACAGATGGCTCATAGAGAGGAGATATGTGGCAGGAGAGGGTGGGAGACAGGACGCTATGCAAGCGGCCAAGGCAAAGAGGACCTGTGAAAGGTGGTTCTTTTGCGTGTATTCATTATCTGTACAGTATTACAATTTCAATCTATGATGTTCATAATGAAAGTGAAGTTATATTTGAGGGGAAGATGGAGTGGTGACTACAAGACAATGTCCATGACTACAGGCAGCATGTTTCTAGATTATAGCTTGGTCCATGACGTGATGGTTGACTGATTCAGCTATATTATTATCAACCAGGTGTTATCGACTAATATTACATATGTATTTCCCTTTTACATACAACCACATCTCAGGAACTAAATATATCAATCAATAATATTCTGTATTCTGTCAAGCCGGCTATTTCTATCTTCGTACCGAAACGCCCAGGAAATCCTCGTCCATCGATTCCGGATTCAACACATTAAAATTAACAAAGAAAATTGAAACAAGCAAAAAAAGAAAAGAACGCCGCCCTGTGCCATAAAACCCGAGTCCGTCAGAGTTGTTTTTATATTGGAGAATTAGTCTCGCAAACAAGAACACACATCTAACGTCCCCCGGAAGTCATCAACTGGTCCCAGCAATTATGATAATGCGATTGGATACCATTTTACTCGCGAACAGGCAGAGCCTTGGTGCGGACAACCTCCACCTTGATAAGTCCGTTGGGGCCCGACTGAGGAGCGTAAACTTCGGCGTCCGCACCGGTGTTCTTGAGGCCCTTGTGCCACGAGAGGTCTAGAGGATTCCATGTTAGTTGTTGCTTCATGTCATGACTGAATATAGATATAAAACCAAGGATTTCAACTTACCAACTTCGAAGTAGTGCTTGTTGGGCAGAGCGTAGTTGATGGTGTCGACCTCGGGGACCGCCTCGAGAATCGCCTCGGCCATCTTGTACATGGTAGCCTGCACTGACGCCGACTCATCCTCAGCGAAGATCTTCATAGTGATGTTCCTGGAGTCGTCAAACGCCTTATCAAACTTTGGCGTCGCCTCCTCGACTCCCTTAAGATCCGCAAACTTCCAAGTCCATGAGGCGTCAATATCCGTCGACAGAATACGGTCAAAGCTGTCAGGAAGCGTGCGGTACTCGTCAGTGACGAACCCATGGAATGCCGATCCTGTGCTCTTCAGGACAAGAAGGCCTTGGATCCCACTAACAATGGAAATCCCGTCACGGGCAACACGCGCCTCGACAACACGGACCTCGTTACCATCACGGTAGAAAGAATGCGGGTGTTCCTTGCCGTCAATGACCATGCGGGACCACCTGTGCGTGGTAATCTTGACATTCGCAACATGAATGTGCTTGTACTGCGTCAGGAAGTGAGTGCCAAGGGTCGAGGCGAAGAGCTCGGGAGGGGTCACAGGGTGCTCCTTAGCCTTGATGAAGACGGTGTTCTTGATAGAATCGGTGGCGACGACGACGGAGTTGTCAGCGGCTGTGTACGATGTCTCAATATCACCCTCAAGGAGACAGCAAACTGTAGTTTCGGTGACAGTGTGAATTTTGGTGGCAGGATCCTTGTGGACCTTGTAAAGGCGGACATTGTCCTTTCCGTAGCGGGCGGAGGCAACAGCAGGCATGATGGTAACTAAAGAAGGGGTAATAGATATAGTAAAAGATGATTTGGCTTGATAGAATAAGCACACTGGTGGTGATGATGTATATAATATATAATATTTGAAATGAACTTGATGAAAGATGATAAGAAACAAAATAGCCCAAAATGAAGTCCAAAAGCCGGGCTCTCTTTCTCTTTTATACATGAATTCTACCTACGTCACAGGAACACCCCGCCTTCCCAATCCAGCTGCCTCCCTCTAAACCCACGCGGAATTTGTAGACGTCCGGCCGGCGCCTACAAACAAAATGCCTATCCCTTCTACCTAATACCCAATACTACTACCTATCTATTGATCCCTCAGCGTACATACAACCAATTGCACCGTTCGTACTGCAAATTAGCCTTACTCGAAAGTGAACTCCCAGTGGCTGATCCCCTTATCTGTGAACTCTAATAGCGCCAAATACACTAGCTGATAACAAAGCTCTGTCGTCTTCCCGTGACAGAAATCTTTTGATAAAGCTTCAATTGGAGAACTCTATCCCCAGTAAGGCTAAGCCATAATCATTCGATTATCCACAAAAAAAATCAAGAATATCAAGAATACTCCCCTATAATACCTATGCCATCATGTCCGTTTATGTCACATATTGTTGTGGATAGATAATCATGGTTGCCAATAACACGTAGTTGATCGGATAACCCCTGCTATTCCCGCATTACGATTCGCAGTTCCCCGGGTTCTTTCATTGGAACACTAGCGAGGAGTAGGCGGAGTCCGCCGAAGACCCAGCAAATGCAAGTAGGGTTAAATACATACAGGATTAAGGGTTTTACATGGTCAACTTTATGAATTAGTTCACCCCGGGATCCTCGTTGACGCTTAGAAACATCACCATCTTATAAATTCACGCAAAAAACGCAAGATTTATTGTGGACACAGACGAATGTTTACCCATACTAACCTAAGAAAACCAACCGAGAAATGATTTCATCCCCTTACTTGGTCATATATTTCCTGACCCCACGAATGAAATGCCTTGGAAACTGGTCACTGGGAGATATTGAACATAACATACGATTTAGGTCATTAAGAGGGTCATATACAAGTTATTCCAGTCCCATTCCCATCCATGGCCTAATCCAGATTTCGAAATCAATGAAAGCTTTTTCGAATCCATCCCAATGCCCATACCGAGTAATCACGATTACCCGCTTCCCCTTGCCCGAAACCGCGACAACTCGCCCCACACATGACAGTCTAGTTTTGTCCATCATCATTGGACATCCGGTCTTAAAATAGAAACGGCGTTGTAAACATGCTTTTCATCCAAATTAGCACCGGCTAATCCTATGTCGGCTAGAAATCAGGGAATAGCTCGCCATGCTCGTCGAATCCAACGCCGCCGTACCGCTCTTGCTCCTCCGGGTAACGATCAAACAAACTGGCATCGCCGGCACCTGCCTTCACCGGAGGAACATATGGGGCGTCAATGTCCTTTCTGGCCAGACGGTCCCATGTTACCTCTGAGAACCACTTGTGGCCCTTTACATCTTGCGAACCGCCGTACAAATTACCCAGGCGCTTTGTCAAGTCGGCAGTAATCAGTCGTTCTAAAAGATCACGAGCATCGGCATTGACATAGCTGGGGTAAGAAACTTGCCCACGGAGAATGTTTTCATAAATCTTCATGGGACTTCCACCATCCCAGAATGGGGTGTACCCGCAAAGCATTTCGTAGATCAGGATACCCAGCGACCACCAGTCGACAGACTTGTTATAACCCTTGTTCGACACAACCTCGGGGGCCAGGTAATCGGGGGTACCACATAGGGTCCATGTCATGTCCGGGACCCGCTTGGCAAATCCGAAATCCGTAATCTTCAAATGACCATGGCGGTCCAGAAGCAGATTCTCTGGCTTCAGATCGCGATAGATGATATCACGAGAGTGCAGGTACTCTAATGCGAGCACGACCTCGGCAGCATAGAACTTAGCCACGGGATTGGGGAATCTCTGCAGGTTAGGCGTTAGTTTCATGTCGTTCATGTGCCATGTCATATGTGTTTGGCTAAAATTGATTCATTATAATGAAAGCAGTAACTTACACCCGATTTTCTGAGTAGCGAGAACAGCTCACCTCCCTCAACAAAATCCATCACCATGTACAGGTTTTTGCTGTCCTGGAAGGTACCCCATAATGTGATAAGGAATGGGTGTTTGACCTCGCTTAACATCTTCCGCTCATCATTTGTATGTTCCACCTGCTTCATGCGCACGACTTGTGCCTTCTTCAAAACTTTGATCGCATAAAATCTGGTGTTATGCTTAGACTGCACAAGGTGAACACGCCCGAAGCTACCAGTACCGAGAGTGCGTTGGATTTCAAAATCGCCCAAGGTATATTTGCCTTTTGTAATGCGAGCTTCTACTACTGGCTGTGACTGCGGCGGTGGCACATGAGCTTGCGGCTGAGAATGATGCTGCACAGAGCGACTATCACTCGAATCTTGCTGCTGTGGTGCCGATGGTATGGGTGGTAAAGGAGCTGTTGGTTGTTGGTATGGATGTTGCGGCTGATATTGATTCTGCTGTTGAGCAAGCATAGCATTTGATTGAATAATCAGAGTATCATCACCCCCTTGTTGGTGCTGCGCTTGCTGGTAATATTGCTGCCGAGTGGCATCATTCGGCGGGTTGATGAGATTGTTGATGCTTATCGGACGAGCCTCATTTGTCCCTCCAGGCGATTGCACACTTCCGGGGATATTGATAGGCTGCGACATGCTTGCAAAGTTGACGTCTTGAGCGGGGATGTTAGACGTTGAGTTTGGAGTATGAGCCGATGGGATGGGGGTAGCGGTGGCCGAGACTAGAGGGATGTCCTGTCTCTCACTTGGGGTGTCCAATTGAGAACCCAATCCGGATGCACTTCTGTCCAAAGAGCGGGCGTAGGATCCAGCACTAGGAGCTGTGGCTGTGATAGTTGATGTCGCTGTGGTTGTGACAGACGATGCGATGATGCCGTCGTGGGTTGGCACAGGACGGGGAGACGCTGGGGGCGATCGTTGAGCGGGAGCTGAGCTTGAGAAGACAGAATTATGACTGTTTGTAGCAGACGATGGGCTTAGATTCGCAGAGGGGTTGACTGTGGGGTGATTCGGGGATACAGCGGTGCCAGTAGAAAGAGAGTAGGTCGAGTTAGAGTTTGTGGCAGCTTGGTGACCGAGATGCGATGATAGGACAGACGTGGCGGAGTGTTGTCTACCTCCTGAAGAGGCAGAAATGCCGTACTGGTACTGATAGTTGTCGGTGGCGGAGGATGCGGCCTGGCCTGGAATAACAGTGCTGTTTGCAGTGGTAGCGTCGATGCCAGTGGTAAAGGTTTTAGGTGTAGTAGCAGCTACAGGACTCGTAGGTTGACTGTTAGTGTCAGATTGAGCGTCCCGGGCCCGCTTCTTCTTAAAAATGCCGCCAAGAGAAGGCATCAGTGGCAACTTGGACAAGAGATGAGGCGGAATTGTGGCTTCCTTGGGAGGGTGAGCCGGTAGGAAACAGAGGGGGGTCCGGCCAAGTATGGAGTTCTAAGCACGGTGAGAAATGGACAAATCCAGGCGCTAGTCTAGGATAGAGCTTCTTGCTGGTATCGTGTTTCAGTTGATAGCAACAGAGGGTGGTTGTCACTAGAGCCGTCCAAGATGGAAGGGCTAAATCCAGGGTACTGAGGTAGTGCTGAAAAGGCGCTGGCTCCACGTCGAGGTGTGCTTTGTTACTTGTTGGTAGGACAGACAAACAAAGCTAGTGGCACCCAAAGAACCAGGGCTGGATCTTGTTATCAGAGGTATACAAAGCTTGATTGTAGGAGCTATGGCGTTTGGGCGAGAGACTCTAGGCCAATTAGGGCTTTCGAGTGATTTTCTGCTGGTCAAGGATATTGAGGGAATGATTATATTCAATCGAGATAGATCCACGACAGTTGCACGTTGCTTTGAGAGGCCCTGGTGAATCTTGCGTTAGTACAGATGGCTGCTGTGCAATGTGGGCTAACTGCGGTGTTTTTGTCCTTCTGATCCAAGGGTTCCAATATAGAAAGGCGTTCTTCCAAAAATATGGACCATCCAGTTCTTTCAGAAACTAAAGCTTTTGATAAAGGGTTGGTGTGGGCTTGTGCTTCCTGTGCTTAAGCTTGTGCCGTGGGTCGACTAGATTGTGAACTGGCTAAGCGGATCAACCGCTAGTGCATAGGTCCGATAGATCAACACACAAAGACACTTGCACGGGGGAGGCGGGAAAAACGGGGGTTGGAAGACGAGGGAGCTCGTACAATGATGTATCGTTCTTAGAGAAGAAGCAATGAACAAAGAAGCTCAAATTGCAGATGTTCAAATCGAAACATACAATAATTAATATGTCTGGAATCGAAAGAAATAAGCAAAAGAGTGTTTGGGGAAAATGAAAGTGTGGTAGGGGTCTGAAATGTCTCAGCAAGCTGCACGTTGAAAATCAAGCAGAATGGTGACTTGGGCGTAGTGTGGTGAGAAGATCGAAAACGTCAATGATATCGACGGTGAGTTGCGCTGCGAGCAATGGTTGGATCTAGCGCCAGCCAGGGAGGACAAGGAAAAAAAAAAACAAAAGCTCCGGCTTCAGTAAGAAGGGTATCAGTCGAGGACTAGCTCTAGGGATGAACGACTAACAATAAATGTTACAATGCCCTTCGAGATAGAAAAGAGTACAGCACAGCATAGAGATGGAGATTGAGCAGACAAAGAACGAAAAGTCACACAATTTGGAATAAGCGGACCAACAAGCCCTCAAGACTCAGGACAGGACAGGACAAAATCAAACCCAGGAACAAGGACCACGATGCAGCTACTTGCAGATGCAAATGCAAATGCAGGCATTGACAAGTCTCGGGGACAGCGGTGCGGCCATCATCAGGGTATATCAATAGGATTGAATTGGTGGCTGAACCAGGAACAACATACTAAGTTGATGATGCAAACAATAAATATCCAATGCTTGACGATAATAATGGAGTGAGTGGTGGCGATGAAGATGGCCTAAGTTGAGGGTGTCTGAAAGCAGAAGAAAAAAGAAACTTTTTTTTACAAGGCTGAAAATGGGTTCCCAAGTCAAGAATGTCTCTAATATGATAACGCTCATTTCCTGCAAGCAGTTGCGAATCACCGGCTACCGTAATTACCGGTTTCGATGACTAGTCAACTCAATCCGGCAGTATCATATACCAATGCCAGATTGCGACTTCCCTGTAATGGGAGCATGCAAGCTGTCCCTGTTTCCAATGTTGACAACGACGGTCCGCTGTCAAGCCACCCAAGTAGCCAATATATGAATAACTGTGCCTGACATAATGGGGAAAGTATGATTGTAAGGAGAAGTTCGGTCATGAATGTTTGTACAACTTTCCCTAGTCTGCACCTTCTGGTATCAAATTCAATCGCAAACCTTAACTTGACATCTTATTATAGGTGAGGCGTCGCCACTAGAAATGAACACCATATAGGAAATATCAGATAGATATAGCACCAGTGATCCTCGGTTCATCTTACCATGCAGAGTGCTGCAGGGAAAATCGACTTTTTCACCCTTGTATCTTGGGTCTAGAGGTTGAATGCAGCTTTACATACAGAAGGCAGGCGGGTGAATGATGGACGAGGCGGTGGGTAAGGACGGACGGGCCAACAGGATGGATGTTATTACGGCGCCATAATCCAACAAGAAGCAGGCTTCTGCACCTGCAGAAAGCTTGGGCCGGATGGCGACTGGATCGCTTTATTGGCGGGGGGGTTCTTCGGGGGATAGATGCGAAGAAAGAGGCGGGGTCAAGTTAGGGCGGTGAGAAGATAGAGGGAAAGAGAGAGCATAGGGGTTTCCTTGTTTCCGATTTGAATAGAACGAGCAAGATTTCAGAGTCGTAGCTGTCCGCCTGAAAGAAGCTCATTGGGTCTTGATGAATAATTGGACAGTATTTCTGGACCTTGCAATCGGTTTCTGTCCAATTATTATAATTTTCCAGGTCTCTTGTTCGAGACAACAAAGAAGATGCTGATGACAATGGCATATAATGAAGCGAATGGTAGATGGGATATACTAACCTTAATAAGTCTTGTATAATAAAAATCGTGTAACATAAAAGCACAAACACAGAGTGACTTTTGTAAAGAAATACCAAAGATAGGAGATATTTACAAGTCTAAGATGGAATTACACATTCAATTGTTTGTATCTCAACTTATACCACCAAGATGCGCCTTGGTGGCAAATACATGTTACCTCTTTCTCAACCCAGCTCATCGCTGTCATTCCGGATATGGAATCCCATTATTTATACAAGACCATAACTATCTAAATCGAGCACACCTCGGCACATTTGGATGTCACTACTTGTTGAAGTTGCAGCAGTAACTTAACTGTAGAGGATCATTATTATTACAGCTGGCGGTTTCAAATGTGATGTCCTCCAGTTGGCAAAAGCTAACTGTTGAATTTTGGTTTCTCCAATAATACTGATAGCTTGGTCTCCAGGATATTGGCCTAGCCATTTGCGGCATATTGCTCCTAGATCGTCCGCATTCGTCATCACTCAAGAACTTGATAGACACATGGCAAGGGAATTTAGTGGAGTTCTAGATAGATGAATCAGAGAGCTTGTATTTCAGACTTTTATGTATAGACGAAGAATCCAAAACTAGTTGTTCCCAGACCAAGCTAACCCCCACACAATAATGCAATCACGTGTACAGACCCTTATCCCAATAGGCCATACTCCGGAGCCTCACCCCGATTCCTCCGGCTGCGTCTCAGCGGCTGTCTAGCCTGCCGTATTTGTTTTTGTCCCATCAGCTTTGTCGCCGTTGATTTTACCACCCGTGACTTTGATCTCAACGGCAACCTCCTGGATGGAGCCGTAGACTTTACATACGATGTCTTACCGACACCAGACTTGTTCTTTGTCTTTTTTGTCTTTGCCTTGGCAACTTTGTCCGCAAGATAACTTTGCTTTAAGTTATTAATAATGGATCTTGTACTCTTAGGCACTTGTTGTAATGCCAAGTCAAGCCGGCGAATCTCAGCATCACTTGGGATCGACCAGGCCTTGGATCTCCATGACACCTGTGTCAGCGGGTGATAGCCAGCTGGAATAGACGCCAAGTCGTCAAGACTATCAAATTTGTTACCAGTGATCTTATCTAAGGCATAGTTAGGGTTTTTGGGAGAACGTGCTTGGTTTCTCCACTCATCGATTCTGTCGAAGATCTGAGTAAACACTGGCGAGGACGGCGCCAAGTGGCGGATCTGGGCAAAGCTTAGGGCATTGGCCTTACCAGCTTTGCTACTTTTGTTTTTATGAACGCCAGCACCTCCCCTGATCGGCTTGGTCTCATGGTGATGCTTGCTTCTTCTGGCAGCTCCAGCGGATTCAAGAGACTGGCCATGGACCTTGACCGGCTCATAAATTCTTTGGGGATTTTCTTTTGTTATCTCCTCGGTTCCTTTCTCGGTCTCCTCGTCGGTATCCCCCATCCTAATCGCCGTATCTTCAGTCTCCAAGAATTCAAAAAACTCCATGGCCCACGCCTCGTTATTGGGCAGTCCATACCTTTTAATCTGCCGCCGCCGCCGCTCCTCTTTTTCCCGCCGCATCTCCTCAATCTTTCTCCAATACTCAGTAGCCCTTTTTATTTGTCTTTCCCGAGCTGCATGAAGGCGTCTATCAGGATCAAACTCTGGAATCTCTGGCCAGTTGCCAGTCCGTTCGGGAGCCTCATAACGGAGCTTGAAAGGAGCTAGACGAGATGTCTTATAGTCGGGGTCTTCGGGATCTGGGGTCCCATGCCGAGAGTAACCTCTAATCATTTGAACATATTTGTCCTTCCATTGGTGGGAAATGCGCCGAAAGGCACATCCTGCGCGCCTCTTATATCGTTGTAAATGGAAACCCTTGGCTCCCCAATTCGCACTTGACGGTTCAATGCCCCCAAACCAGTCCTCGGGATCAAAGAGCCGCCCGGGGATCCTGAGCTCAGCGAGGCTACGGAAGTCTACCATGCCAAACAGACGGAGGTACAGAGACTCCTTAGGGTCCCAATCCCATTCGTTGAAAATGGACAACCATGCATCAGTGATGTAGCCCATCTCAGGACCATCCTTAGGCCAGAACCAACCGACCTCTTCCATTTTGGGACCCCACTGAGGGCGGTATTGGCCGGCTTTAGTCCAGGTCTTGCGGGTATCAAGACCAAGAGTGGCATTACAAACAGCACGAAGCTCCGACTCGTCGTAGATGTTGAGGTTTAAGATGCGTTGGAAGCGAATACGTTCCATAAGATCGTAAATAGCATGATGAAGCCACGGGCGCGTCATCAAGAAGCCGACGTTTGTCTTCATGTGGTTGCTGTCATTCTTCAATTTTTTTAGTTCGGGATGGCGGGGAGGCCGGGAAACCTTGTGACCGACATAGCTCTGGACCAGTAAGTTGAAAGGCTTAACCCACCACTTGGCTTCATTGCACATAGAGGGGTGCAACACTTTACCCGTAAACGGCTCGCACGGATTTCCGTATCCGGCCTCTTCCCAAGCCCAGGCAAACCTGGAAACCCTGTCCTCAAAAACAGTGAACCTCGAGTTATCTTCATCACATCGATGTCCGGGCCTCGGGATTACCAAAGGGACACCCCACTTAGGATTCCAAACTCCCATAATCTCCCATCTCTTCTTAATCAAGTGGCGGATGATGATACATCTGATGGGGTTGTCCAGCGTTTCTCTGCTCCCCCCTAAATACGGAACTAGATAACCAGGCATCTGGCCCGCTGCCACAAGCTCGTTCAGGCGCTTGTTCTCGCGAAGGGCCTCCGTATAGTACATGTGGTAAGGCATGTACGGAAAGAATGGCCATTGGGCCTCTAGTTCCGCTGCGGTGATGGGAGCGAGAAACGTGCTCATGTTCTCGGGGCCGATGAAGGCGTTGCGTTTGGTGAGGAGAGCCTCTTCCTCGGGGGTGAGATGGGCTCGGTCAAATGGCCACGACTCGGAAGTCTGCGCGGTTTTTATGGTGTTGTGGGTCGACATGATGGTTGTGGAGTTGTATTGTATATCTATAACATGCCACCGTCGATATCGGTATGCTCTAATATGTTGTGGCCGAACGTGGGTGAGCTGCAGCAGTACCTTTGGCAATGAAGTGAAATATGGGGATGTAAACTCTAAAAGTAAGAGAAGCAAAATGGCGACTATCAAAAAAATATAAGGAGAATAAAAAACAATATGCCTCAAACAGCGTAATTCGAAAGTCAAGATGCAAATATCAAGCAAAGTAAAGGAAATGCTTGAATCTGAAGAAGTCCGATTTTACCTTGGAGCAAGACTACCCTCCATCTTTATTTCCGAGATTGACATGATACCTTTCGCTACAAAAAATGATTAGCTAAGGGCCAAGGTATCTAATGATAATGTAATATCTCTTTCTTCCTTTGTTGTTAACGACATTTTGGTGGTGATGGTTCAAAGAAGCCAATCCATAAATTCCCACTTACACCAAGTAAACCCTGTCAAAGGCAAGTTCATAGGGACAATGAGCAATGTGCTTCATAGTACTAAAACTCTTTGAAGAATAAATATAGAGAAATAAAGGCCAAAAGCTTAATAGTTTGTCGCAGATTGTGCCCCTCACCATTCCTAAGTCATTCCAATTCAAGCATTGTGCCAGTAATACCTTGCCTGTCCTTTGTTTCACAAACCAGGTACCGAGTTTAGGACGCAAACCACTAGACACTTGAAATTATCACTACCACCACCAAAGACACTAGATCAAAGCTAAAATATCCAGTATGTTTCTTTGCTAACGTAAAATAACACATCTAATCGCCAATATTCATTCTTACACCAACCTCACTATACAATTCTAACAGAGATATCATCAAGTCATGGCGTCATTGCTCAGATGGCAATCCCCGCGATATCTAGCAAGCCTCTTCTCCATATTACTCTTCTATAAAGCACCCTAACCACGAAGCTTTTAGAAACGGTGCGACTTCCGCGCCTGCTGCGCTCTCCACGCGGTGAAACCAACGTAGCCACCCCCAATAGCAGCGAAGAAGAAAATGATTTTGAAGAGGAACCAAGTCCAGCTGCCACCCTCGGCATCAACATTCTTGCTGTTGGTCTTCTTGGAAGAGCCTGAGTTCTTCTTGGACGAGCCGCCCTTAGAGTTCTTGGAAGTAGGAGACTTGTAC
Source organism: Catunica adiposa (assembly GCA_001640685.1). Lineage (NCBI taxonomy): Eukaryota > Fungi > Ascomycota > Sordariomycetes > Microascales > Ceratocystidaceae > Catunica > Catunica adiposa. The sequence goes on from LXGU01000008.1 coordinate 61,475, forward strand.
AGGTTCTTCGCCTTGACAGAGATGATATCATGGTTATCGCTAAGTTCACCAGTCTCGGCGGAGAATCCAAGGTAGGTGACCTGAGGAAGAGCCGGGGGGTCTTCAAGTTCGAAGCACTGGACCCATGAACCCTCTTTCTTATACTGCAACTCGAGTCTTAGGAACTTGTCCTGGAAGTATGTCAAGCGCATCTTGGTGGCGACATTAGCGTTGCGCAGACCACGAGCTGAGCAACCGGCAAGCTCATTGGCCTTGCCATCATTGTCCTTGTCATATTTAGTCTGCCCGTCACCAACCATGGCCATGACATAGGGGAAGACGGTCCCGGGACGGTTGTTCTTATACGTGTCCAGGAAAATGCCAATGCCCTCAAATTTATCCGCGGAACCAAAAACAGGGCCCGTCTCTCCACGGCCCTTGGTCAACCACATGGCCATACCATCACCGTAAAGTTGACCCTTTCCGCTAATCTTGAATTCGACCTCAATCTCCCAATTAGTGGCCGTCAAGGGCACACGGGAGAACAACCAACCAGTCTGCGAAGGGAGATCGGAAGCCAGACGAATATATCTGATCGTGTTCAGCTATGTTAGTACTATCATACCAAACACCAACCAAGCATAGGGAGTAAACATACGAGTCCGTCCGGATAATAGTGTCGCCGCCGAAGTCGTACCATCTGCTCTGCATATCAGAGTCCAGGTAAGGCTATTCATTCCAAGTTAGTATTGCTGGAACATAGTATGCGCCAGGTGTATCGAGTCATTGGTGGTGTTCCGTTCCCAGTTGTCACCAGTATGAGGGTCATTGGAGAATGGTTATTGGCATCGGGGCCTTCGTACCTGAACAAGAGTGTGTGTACGCAGCTATATGGGTAACTGTATTAGCCATTGGACGTTACAAAATACAAACAGAAGCAGTATATACTCACAGCAATACTGCGCACATCAGAATCATCAGTACCAACAGCAGCACGGCCAAGGCCGACCATGGTCAGGCCGGCCAAAAGCGTGTTGATTATCCGCATAGTATTTGTAGTTGTGTATCAAGAAAGTAATGGTGTATCAGTGCAAGATATTAAAGCCGGTGATGCGTTGAGGGCTAGTGGTTCGGGAGGGCGGAGACTATAATTCCGGGAGTCAGTTCTTCAATTTGTCGTGTGGTTATTCTGATGGGTCGTCGTTGGATGCGGCCAATGCAGGTCGTGGTTGTAGTTGAAGCTACAGTGGCGTCTAGGTTCTGGTGGCAGCCGCAGACAAGCTAGTGATGTAGAGGCGCCTTGGCCAAGTGGGTTGTGGGACTGGGGTTTGAAGGGTGCGGTTGAACAGGTAGTGAGAGCTGCTATGATAACGACGGGTATTAGGTCGCGTTTTAAATCGCCTAGTTGGGTATTGGGGGAAGATTACAGTTTGTGATGGCCCTATTTTTCGAGACTCAAGCTTCAAGTACAAGGCTGTGGTTGTGGTTAGCTATCAACTGGGAAGGAAGCTCTAGAGCAATGAGCTTATTAGTGCCTGCAAGTATTCCCAAATTGAAATATATTACATCATCACTTTGTAGCTGCAGCCTCCCCTCCCTGTAACTTTGGCATTCAGAAGCATACATTAGCATATCGGAACTTCATTGATATTATGTGTACTCATATCTAGTTGATTTCTATACTGCCGTTGTAGTCCATAGCTATTACATATTTCCCCCAAACCTATCACAACCCATGCTAACAGTTGGATACATTATATCCAACTCCCGCTACAAGTAGACTAAACTGTCCTCTTTGTTCCCTCCCGATGTTTACCCGTGATCATCCAAATCCAGCAGCCACGCCACATATAGCGCCTCGACGCCACACCATACTTTTTCAATGTAAACAACACCGGCCGCCAGCCGGGTGTCCCACCACCATTAACACTGAGCATCCACCTCACCACAATCCTCTAACCTACCCTTTCCGCCCAAAATGTCCGACGACTCCGCCTCCATCAAGCGCAATGTGATGCAGCAGGTTCAGACCGAGGCGCAGGTCCAGAACGTTCGTCTGCTTCTTGAGGTCCGTAACCCACATTCGCCGATGACGTATGCCGATATACGGGATAATCTGTGTTAACTATTTTATAGAAGCTCCAGCAATCTTGCTTCACTACCTGCGTTCCTACACCCGGGTCTTCTCTGTCATCGGGAGAGCAGGCTTGCTTGAAGGCTTGCATGGACAAGTTTATGTCGTCATGGAACGTTGTTCATGGATCGTACATTGCCCGGTTGAAGGAGGAGCAAGCTAAGGGCAACTAACTCATAATTAGAAAAGAGTTATCAAGAGATGAGCTGCTTGATATTTATTTTGATAGACCTGGGATGGACTTAATGTTTGATTATCCGGAGGCTTAAAGGGCCTCCATCTCGGAGGGCCATTTGTATGATTAGGAATTGGACGAGTCCAACATTGTATTATACCATTGATTCTTATGCTAGATATTTGTCTCGTGTCGTGTGATTATATATGATTCTAAGCCTGCTGTTTCTTTGCCTCCTCGGCCGCCTTCTTTCTCGCCAAATATCTTTCTCTGGCCGAAGAGACATCTGCTTGTGTCTTCCGAGTCTTACTCATCTGTTCAATCTTGAGCTTCTCGGCTTCCTCTTCCTCTCGTTCCCTCTTCTTCGACTCCGCCAACTGCTGAGCAAACATCTCAGTTTGCTTCTCTCTCGATGCCTTCCAATCCCTGGATGACCTATCATCATTCCGGCGTAGTTCCGGAGCGCGTTCCCGAGGTTTCTGAGACTCGGAGGCTGCACCCTTTCGTGATGGTAAAATGTTGAGCCCTCCTCTCAAAAGTTGCCGCTTATCAACAACCTCACCATCATCATTCATCGCAATCCTGCCACCCCGTTCATTTATTTCTCTTGCTCTCTCCGCTGTACTCTTTTCCTCTTTCTCTCTCTTCTCTTCATCCTCCTTCCTCCTCTCCTCCTCAGTCATCTTTGACCGTCTAGCCGCCGCCTCCATGATCCTCCTGTGCTCTTCCTCCTTCTCATCCAACAACTTCTTATAGAACCCCGACATCCCCGTCCCCCCTTCTCTCTTTTTCGCCTCTGCCTCCTCCACCTTTTTCAATTCCTCATCGGCCTTCTTCTTCTCTTCCAAGGCCCTCTTATAACTCTCGGTAACAAAAACATCCTTATCCGCAAACTCGTCCCCCTCCGCCTCCCTCTCCCTATCAAGCTTCACCTGCTCCGCCGCCATCTGATCCCGTTTCCGAATTGCTGCCGCCGCGACAATTCCAGTAATGTACCGTGGGCGTGCCTCAACTTCCGAAACATCCTCCTTCTTCGCTGCCGGTTTTAACGCATCATAAACCCCATCATAATCATAAATATTCGCATCTTCCCTTGTCGCCGCCTCAATATGCTTCCTTGACTCCAGCGCACTTGACAAATCTCCCAGCGCTGATGGCTTTGCGGCCGCTTGTTTGCTCTTTAAAGATGGCGGTGGCGCATCAGGCGCAAGCGACTTCTTGCCCTTTTTGACTCGCACCGGTTCATCTATTGGCGCGGGCGCATTGAGGAATTCATCGTCAAGCTCAGTGATCGATTGTACAGTGGATGGTTCATTCGGCTTTGTCGAGGGTTTCGTAGATTTGAGTTTTAATTTTGATGTGGTGGCGAAAACGGACGCGGGTTCATCGTCGGAGTCGTCTGCGTTGAAGAGAGCGTTCTTTTTAACAGGAGGTCCTGTTGGCTTTTTGGCGCCGGGCTTCTTGTTAAGGCTGAGAGAGCCGCCTAATTTAAACCCAGACATTATGTAGATTGATGGCTCGTGATACGTTGCGACAAGATCAAAGTTGACGATGAATGATGCGCCCAAAAATTAGTGGCCAATTCTGTTTAGGGTTATGTTTAGGGTTCACATACTCCTTGGAGGGTGATATCACCTTTAGCACACAATCAGGGTCACGTAAGACACAAAAATACATAACAGCGAGGTTGAAGAAGACACAATGATATCATGGTATATAAACAGCAACATATGACAGTAATAATGCAGGTCGTCTTCCCAGTCTTCGCAGATCCAAAAGACGCCCAAAGCAGAAACGAAATCTTGAATCCATCAAACCCAAATGCGCCTAAACTCGCCAGCAAACAAACCGTCCAACCTAAGAACACAAAGATAAAAAACAAAAAATCGCTTGAAAAGCAAGAACAATAATTAAAAACCCAAACCACCAAATATTATTAGGTTACAATTTAGAACGCCGAACGCGTCCGGATATCGGAGAGCTTGCGCTCCACCTCACGGACAGTCCGCTCAAGCTCAGCCGCGATCATCTGCTTCTTGTCGTTAGGGAGCAGCGTGAAGCGTTCGCAGAGATCGCCATCGATAGCGCCCTTGACCGGTACGTAGTAACCACGGTACATTAGGTGGTCACGGCCGGCAAGGGGCGCATCCTCAGTGCGCATGTGGGACTCCAGAGATTGGAAGAAATCAACATCCTCACGAGTGACAAACGGGATAAAGACACCGATGGTACCCATCAGGCCACTCCATACCATTACTGGCTGACCACCAACAACTAAGTTAGTCTTAGTGATACTGGTTGGAGGATCCTGAGTATGGAAGTGAACCATGCAAGACAAACGGGCCGAAGTGCCATGGAGATAATCGCGAGAGTGGAGCAGATGGGTACCAGAATCGTCCTCGTCCGCCTCCACACTGTCCTTAGCAGGAGCACGGACAATCCAGAGATTACCAAACTTATCGCCACCAGCAACGGATTCGTAATCGACCATCTCAGAGCAGGTGGTCCAGCGGTTTATAGTGTCGTCAGCGAAAGGAATAAGCTTGTTGCTTCCAGTCTTGTAAACAACAAACGTCATTCCTTGCATGACGTCACCAACAGTTATGCGGAAACCATGGGTATTGAGTGAGGTGATAAGATGGCCGCCAAGATCAACCTGGCACTTGCGTAGCATTTGCTTCATACCAAGATCATAGATGCGCAGGACCTTTCCAATACCAACAAGAAGACGGCCTTGGAAAGAGGCCATTGCAGTAGGGGGGGCCTCAACCTTGGTAGTGTGGATAAACTCAAGCTCACGGCCATCATTGAGGAACCGATACACATGTATATAACCCTCAGTGAAGCTGCGCGGCTGAAGCTTAATGTCCTTACCAGTACCAACAATCAAAAAGTTCTCGTTGTCTTGGCTGGTAAAGGGAACGATAGCAGCAGCGGTAGCTGCTTCATTATTGGTAAGATCAACGGTCTGCAGGACCTGAGGCTCACCCTCTTCTCCACCAAGGGGATCAATAACACTGATACAAGAGGCCCATCTGCCACGGCCCTTAGGATATCCAAACTCGGAAGCAGGAAGGATAGGAGTATCTTCATCTGCGGCAACAGCAGCAGCAATCAGTTGTTGACGCAAATCTGGAGCCAGAGTGTTGTTCTCTGACTCAACAGTATAGAACATCGGATGATCAGGGTGCTTAGTAAGAACGCGTGGTGTGTACGTGAGAGAAGTCGACTTCTGAATCAGTGTTTCACCGAGCTTCTCAATAGAAAAGATCCTGGAGAGTTCATGTCAGCAAGATGTCCGGATATCAAAAACTCCAGAAATAGAAACATGTGGACAAGTGTCATGTCAGAAGGAACAATTGGTGAGACACATTGTGCTCATCAATTACCTCATTGCCAGATGGCTGCGGATCCCTTTTCTCATCACCGACACATATAAAATAGCAAAAACTTGAAAGAAAAAAGGGGGGGTCTTACCTCAGGGATTGGCCTTGGATACCAACAACACCTTCATCGCATTGTTCACTGCTAAAATTCCATGCCCATTCCAGATCGACATAGTTCACTGGTGTCACCATAAAGCTCTTGCTAATAGGGTCCGAGTACCCCAGATAGGGGCGAGAGCTAAGAGCCAAGACACAAATCCGGCCTTGGACGGAAACCTTGAACAGTTTGACAGCGCGAGGACCAAGGAACTTTAAACGTGTATCAGTAAGATTACCACTCTCATCCAGGACAGTCCGGATGTAGACACCAGATTGAAGACCGATGTGGAGGTATGATGTCATACCTCCAGAGGAAGAATCCTCCATCGACATGATACACAAAGACGTGGGAACAGCAGTCAAGGCCTGCAACGATTTCTCTTCCAGAGTGTTCTCAGGGTCGAGACTAAGAACGGAAACAGTGAGGTTATCGCAGCCCACAGCCAGGAACGAACTTCTTCTACGGCCCTCAGGCACATCTCCAAGGCTAAGCGACGTGACAGTTCCTGGCATGGGGGCCCGCTCATCATACTCGGCGAGGGAGCCATCGTTGTCCATCTCGAAATAGACAATCTCACCATTACTCAAGGCAACAGCAACTTGGGCATCATTGGTAGCAGCCGCAACGATGGAGCGGTGCTGGGGCGCTGGCCACTCATTGACTTCGCCATTCAGAACATGGCGAATGCCCTTAGGGTGGACCTGAATCAATCCGTTTTCTCCAAGCAGCTGGGCAGCAAGAGTAGGTACTGACGTCAAGAAGCCAGAATCACTAACCTCCTCAACAGTCTCGCCAATACTCAGAACAAGAGTACCGTTTGCAAACGACAAAATAATATACGAGTCAAACTGGTCAGAACGATCAAGTTTCAGAGTCCAGACGGCCGAAGGCACACCAGGAAGATCGGAAGCAACAATCTCGTTGATACCAAGAGCATGTTTTATTGAACGAAATGTACTCCGAGCACCAGTACCGCAAGCAGTGTAGATTTGAGGGGCGTCGTCATCGGTAAGGTTGGCAACCTTGCAGTCCATAAGAGGGTTCATTGAGTCAACAGACTCGACAAAAGCTAAGTTTTCCAACGGCCGAGGGCTAAAATACACGGCTTTGTAGGAAGCTTTAGGATCAGTCGGGAAATCATCGCTGGAGAATTCAAGCTCCTCGTCGTCATCACCAAGCTTCTCGAATTGATAGAAAAGATGGTTACCAGATTGCGCGCACACAAACAAGAAGCCACTCTTGAGAATGCTCAGACTGGTGGCAAGAGGCACAGTATCAAAATACTTAATTTTCAGGCTCTTGACCTCACCGGTAGGGTTGCCCTCTTCATCTTCAGCCATATCAATAGTAGCCTTGAACAAATCACCATCCTCAGTCTGTAAAAGAAAGAAGAAGGCACCAGCGTTACCCTTAAGCTTGTGCATGACGCCACAGGCAATACTGCGCTTTCTCGATGGATCCTCAGTGGCACCCTTTCGTCTAGGAATAGGTACCCGGAAGGCCTCTTGGTTCGAGTGACGGTAGGTAATGTTCTCTTCACCACAGACCAAGACACCACTGGGTCCATCATTTCCACCAGGAACTTGGAAAAGAAGGAAGGCGGAGGGATCTACAGGGTCAGACCACTTGCGAACAACGTGGTTCAGACCGAGATCCAGCTCGTAGTACACAAGTTGGGTCTCATACTCATCCGCAGCGGCACCAGTCGGGTCCTGGTCCGCCTCGGTGTAATCAGTCTCCAATGCAGCAAAGACAGGGTTGGCATACCCCACGTCAAGGGCAACGAGAGACAGAACATGAACACCGGGTTTATGTGCCTCAAGAGGAGAACTGATGGTAAGCTTCGCTTGAGCGTCTCTGTTCAGCACGTATACCAGCTTGTTCTTTTCAACGGCAGAAACCAAGCAGGCACGGCCTTTAGGATCACAAGCAAGATACTCACCAGGAATGACACGACGGATACCAGACTTGCCAAAAGTCTCTAGGTGAACGCGGTCAAACCGGTTGTGTTCAGAGTTGTACTCAAGAATGGCGATGCGACCCGAGTCGGAGGTAACGATCAGGTAATCTTCGAAGAAAAATCCCGAGTTAGCACATCGTCATTTTCAGATGATGTTGACTGAGCCCGTATCTAATGACTCAATTGGCGACTACCGAGGCGGGCCATCTTCAAAAGACTCAGCATGTGTTTGAGAATAGGGTTTGGTGGGTGATATGGAGGGTGGGAGGGGTATTGATCAATTCAGCCTTGTAGTCAAGGCCATGATCAGGTGCAAGAGATGGAATTTACTAACCTTTGCTGCTTCCAGCAAGACGGAAGGCCGCCAAACCGCGTATAACACCGAAGATGTCGTGGGACAGAAGGGGTTCCACCTTGCCCACAGCGGGATCGGGTCGCAAGAGTGTTAATCTTGAACCGGATGCAGCCGCAATAAATTGTTCTTTAGTACCGGAAAACTGACCAAGCACCGCCTGAGTGATGTGGGTAGGCGGCTGAATGGTCAGCGAATACATGAACATATTAGAAGTGGTCGCCATGGCTGCTGCTTGTGGGAGCCTGATGGCTCACCTGTCGCGCTTCTGGGAGTCGGGACACAAATGAAGCTTCATCCACAAACTGGAGAATTGGATGAGAAGGGGAAATGGAGAGCACAAGAAAAGAGAAATTGAGGGCCTCTGGTTACCGATACAAAAGAAAGCTATGTGGTTCAAGAAAAAAAACTACTGCATGTGGGTCCTTGCTGGAGCTTCGCGTCTATGAGCCCACTTATATATCACGTGCATGGGTTGTTATTCAAGGTCCAACCCTAATGTGCGTCTATACAAACCTGCCATTCAGCAAGAGTAAATTGATTGCTAAAGAGAGCTTGAAGTTTATTAAATATATTTGATTTCCTAAACTTGATATACTATCTTGACCAACGACAAAACTTAATATACTCGGTACTACAACTAGAATTAGATCTCAATATTTTGTCGTAACTAAGAATCCATAAGCGAGGCTGCCAGTATCTCATCCGCCAGTTACCTCACAGGCAATGAAGTGATGTTCAGCTGCTATATGTTGACCAGACCCTTAACTCTTGGTACAAATGCGATTATTCAATTGACGCCACATATTCGAGTCAAGTAGTACATAGTTTAATGCTTCAATTTCATATAACATGATATATTGCTAGAGGAAATCGGAGGACGCGGTAACTATAGTTCGTTTAGTTTTTATGCCGATTAAATGAACCCACTTCATCTAGGTAATTTCTAAAGTCTCTGATCGCTTTGAAAACCATCAATATACATATATTGTCGCCTATGCCACTACTTCTATGACTTAGAGATCCTAGATGACGACATATCTCTGCTTTGGGGGACCAAAGCCAAACTTCGGTGTTAGTGATTTATTGCATGTGTGAATGTTTTAAACTAGAAAAGTGCCTAACTGGTAGACTGACAATTAAAGTTTTATATTAAGCTTCCAGAAAGCTCAAAATGAGTAACACACATCTAGAATATACAAACCCGTGCATTCCGGAGTAGTCCGTGGCCGGCCCGATTATTCATAAATTAAGTAAAATTTCTTGGTGAGCTGTTTGAAGTAGTTATATAATAATCTTCGATAAACTCTCACAGTCTGGTGGAATCCTTACGTATGCTCAGCTTTCCTCGAAGTCTGATATTTCTGTCGTGGCCCTGCCATGCATCTTGAAGAACGAGGAGCGTGTAGGACGTGGAATCAACGCTGATTGGCCACATAAAAGCGGATCCTTTAAACTTAGATAGGGCCGCCCAAGGCTTTAAGGAACCCACCAAAAATTGGCGATGTATCACGTGAGAGTAGTACAAACATTTAGCGCATCCGTCATAGCTTCGGGTTACTGATCTCTGGTTGGCTGGAGGCATGTTTGGTTGGCTAAAGCAGTGGCGTGTCTTTAGTGAGGTGCATTTAGACCAAGTTTGTTATTATCCAAATCGAGGACAAGATGTAAATTGCATGTGATCTTGGGCGACGTTTAACATAATATACAATGTAATATAAGCATTATATGAATATATACCTTCATTTTTGTTGATCAATACATAGGCTTTTTTTTTCTCGTTTCGTGTCGTGGGTTACCAGGCGACCGGGAGAGAGGAGTGGGATGGATGGGGAAATTCGGGATACCTCAGCCAGTGATGCCAACTGTAGGCGGAGACAAGGAGGAGCTTCTGCGGAATTGCTGCGGGCTGTGGCCTGTCCTGGTGGAGGGTACCATTTGCACTTTGTGCTTCTTGGGGGACAGCCGGTTATCTGTCTGCACGGGTCGATTAGTTTTTGGCAAAGGTATAGAGGGCTGCATAGCTATGCACTGGAGTCGCCGAGCCTTGTTTATTCCATCTAGCCTTGTTTGATCGGGCTATTGGAATATCGGATGGAATTTTTCCAACGATGAAGTCGATGATAGCCATCTACTACGACGACTAAGCCATTTATTTGTTCAATTATATTATATTGGTTAGCCGTTATGCAAATTTTCACAGAGCAGCAAAAGTTGTTGAGGATCCCGCAGTATCAGGTCTAAACTTTTGTCGGGGCAATGCACCCGCGGACCCTACGGAACGATCTGGGTTACTAGGCACAAAAAAAGGGCTACCCGAGACCAAGGAGCCCTCAAAATATGCTCACAAGATGATATCTTCATGATTTGATGAGCAATCAACTCGCTTCAAACTGTATTAATCATTTCAGAGAAAGCACTACAAAACAAGCCTAAACATGTGGCAATAGCATATGGTTATGGTTGTGATTTAATCTGAAGGCTGAGGTTGGAGCCAAGGAGGGTCATCTGTGACGAAAGCAACATATTTTGAGAGTTTTAGGCAAAGGACGAGGATACTAGCGTCGGCACGAAGCGTTTTAGCAACCAGGACAAAAGTGGACCCCGTGTATAGCCCAGGGAGAATGCACTAACAGATCTTATACCGCCAAGGTGGTGCCTATATCATTTTTTGGTCGCCAACTGTTAGTGAAGAAAGAACACGCGCAGGCACAAGAAGCTGCCATGGCAGCTGTCAGTGATCATTGTTGACTACCTTGAGAGTGCTGTTCCTTCCTAATCCAGGACTTTAAACTTGTGATGGTTAAAGAAGACAAATCGGCCAGCGACAAGCATCAAAAACACGAGCCGAAAACCTCGAACGACAATGTAAATAATATCGAGCTCGATGTATGACTGTTTGTGGAGGACTATCATAGAGTTTTTGCGATATTTTGTGTTGTTGGAACTATTTTATTGCAGCATATAGAGACGTCTTAATCATTAGCAGCATTGTGGTGCATGTAAGCACATATGTGATATCATCGCATACAGAAGCTTAGATATGTATATATATCAGTTTACTTGAACTATAAATCCATCCTTATATTGAACATGAATTGATACATGCTTATATCTATGATACGCATCCATTTTATAGTATTGGGAAAACGGCAGGAAGGAGGCTGTCTTGAAGTGATAATTGGTGGTGTGAGCAAGGAGATGGTGGTGCCTGCGGAGAATGCAACTACTGTTGCTAGGATGCGGGCTGCAGGTGTTCTGTTGCTGGAAGCTGACTATGCCGATGCAATCGAGAGCAGATCCGAGGAACGGCTGGAGGTAGTGCTTAATATAACATCAAATCATGACGCAGTTAGTAGTTGCCGATTTGGATACAATCGATAAGATGCACATCCTCAGCGGGTAGTTTCCCTGTCAAGCCGTATTTCATTGTTGGGTTTAAGAGTCCTAGGTGCTTGCCCGTCTTGGGCCTGGGGGAGGGGGTCCCCTCTCCGAACATGGACCTGCCCAAAATTCGAACCTGCCTTCTCGACTTGGAGCCCTTCACCCCCGTTCCCTTTTTCCTCCTCCCCGACCTTTCCTTCCCGCCCAATTCTTTCTTCCTCCTCCACACCCACGCATCTCGCCCATCAACAGACACGGCGCCTTGAATTCATCCCCCATCATTCAAGTTCGCGTTTTTGACTCTCATACTCTTTGCATTTACATTCCGACCAGCGCTATTTCTGGATTACCTTTGTATTAACCTTTTTTTTTTCTTATTGCATGCGACATTGATTCTGTTCAACTCTTACCCTGCCGCGTCTCCGCGATTCTTGTTATCTTCTCGTCCGACTCTCCAATTTTTGATTGATTGAATCTCTTGACATCCGCGACATCATTCAGCGCACCTTCGCGACATCCTCTGCTGACATCATCATACGGACTACATCCGAACTCAACCAACAGTTCCTGAACATTTACTATTTCCCGCACAAAATTACAATCTTGGTCGACGGCATCTGCGCTAGTCCGTCCCTATAACCTACAAGGCCGCACTTCTTGTAGCTGCAAAGGCTAGACCTGGGAATTATCCTCCCACACATACGCCTTTGCCTCAAGCCCTGCCGTGTATAGCTCGTGATCTCTACACACGCAGTGTTGACCAAAGGCACATAATATCACAATGGTACGACCCTATACGCCCTGCCCCTGCGACAGTTATGGTTTGCGACCAAGATACTAAATTATCTACCCATATCTAGGTTCTTTACAAGCGGAAGCCGGTGCAAATCCCGCCCCCATCTGGTGTCCGCGGACCGGTACGTCCTTCCTATATTTACCAATACTCATCCTGATATATATATATATATATATATACTGACATATACAAAAAAAACAGTATAACATTGATCAAACTGGAGAAACATTCAACAGCTATGAGGAGTACCAAAACAGATTGGAATTCTATAACCAGCCCACATTTATTTGCCAAATCACGGGCCAGAGTAAACTCACCTTTTTTGATGCTCTTGAGAGCGAGGTAAGCCACCAGTTAAGCATATGTACGTGCATTACAGACCTATCTCTAACATTCTCCTTATTCATACAGGAAGCCGGTGCTAAGGAAGTACAACAGGCATTCCCTGATGCCTTGAAGGGCCCTGTCCTGCGCAGAGTTCAGTTCCAAACTATATCTCGAATCGACCACCTTGTCGACAATGTCTACGATGAGTTCAAAGCGGAGTTTTTCCCTGGAGAACAGGTCATGGCTATGATCAGCGATAATGAAAAGGTTCAAGGGACTATCCGCGAAAAGATTAGCGTTGGCCCTAAACCGAAAGATGATGGAACCATGAGTGAGCCGTTCCACCGCTACGTCATCACTTGCGATGATAAAGACGGACAGGAGGCTGTGGTTGATGGTCCGGCTGTCTACCGTGACCGCAAGATCTTTACAAAGGCTGTACTTCGGACCTTTATTAAGAATGCAGTCACCAGAGAGGCTTGGAACGGTGCGCCATGGATTGTTAAGCCTGAGTTTGCCGACCCTTTTGCCATCGACACTAGGATCCCACAACACCTCAAGTACGACCACAAATTACTTGAGCGTAAGCAAACCCAGGCTGCAAAGCGTACATCGCATTCTTTGGACGTCAATGGATTGGCGCCTGATGTTAGCATAATCCATAGCGTCACAACCACCCCTCGTCATGTTGCTACCCACGCGGTTCTTGATCACGAGCCTGCTCGTCTGCCTGACTTGAAGCCCAAGAGCCAAAAGGTCCGCCCCCAGCTAGTTGCAAACCCAATGAACTTCAGCCTGCACCCCAGTTACGAGCCGACATACGTTAGTATCCCACCGTCGCCCGGGTATATGTCGATTTCCCTCCGCAACAACAATCCACCCCCGTTACGCAAGCAACAGTCTCCGCCTCCTCCGCCGCCACCGAAATACCCAATCGATGATCTGGAGGTTGGTCCCCGAGCTGGAGTTACGCGCCCAAAACTGAAGTTCATGTGCAACAACCCGCCCACTTCAGTCTCAGACCCCCAGAACCCCTACGCCGCCCACATTCATATGGATTCTATTGGTCCCCTCTTGGAAACTTGGGATACTCTGAACGTGTATTGCGAAATATTCAAGCTGGACTCCTTCACGTTTGATGATTACGTCGAGGCCTTGTGCGTCACATCCTTGAATGTCATGCCTCAACTTGTCGAGGAAATTCACTGCAGTGTGCTGAAGGTACTTGTTGGGGCTGAGTCCGAAGGGGGTAGAGTTGAGTTTCTACTTCCTGTGGAGGAAGAAGAAGATGATGATGATGAAGAGGAGGAGGCAGAGGAGGAGGAGGCTCCTGAAAAGGATGAGGAGGGTGATAGTCCTATGGGTTCTCCCAAAGAGAAGTCTGGTCGGGCCACTCGGAGCAGTCTTGCCAAAGTTGAAGCAGACCGCATAGCCGCTGAGGCCGCAAAGGCTGAAGAGGAAGTAGTTGAGCCTGAGGTCGTCAGTCGGATTGAGGAGCTTCTTGAAGATTATGATTGGATCGATGCTTTGCGCAAGCGTCAGTTCCAGGCTGGCGGTTGGCAACGTATCATTGCTGGCCTCCTGCATGCTCTTTCTCGCAACGAGCGCAAGAAGAAAGACTGTGAGATGATTCTCGCCGAGCTTGTCCCGATATCTGCTGAGGCAACCCAAGAATCTGTTCAAGAGCATTATGCTCTTCTCGATGTCAACAACAAAGTTCGCATCATCCAGATGCTGTGTATGCTTACTACTGAGACGAAAGCCATTCGCGCTTACATGGATGATTGCAGTGAGACCATGACTCAGTACCGCAAGGATAAGATTGAATGGCAGAGACAGCGCAAGCAAGCCATTGAGGATTTAAAGGGTCTTAATGATCAGCGCAAGCTGCTGGCACCTGAAAACACGCCTCCTGACGCCCCTGTTGAGACCGATGAGTCTAAGCTGACTGATATCGAGAGCTCTCAGGTTGAAGAAGATTCTGACTCGGAGCCTGCTTCTCGCCGCCCCCGTCGGGCTGGGAAGAAAGAAGAGAAGCCTGAAAAGAAGGCCACGCCAGTTCCCAAGCCCCCGAAACAGTCTAAGCAATGGATCAAGCTGTTGAAAGATATTCAGAAGAAGGAGGATACCATCAAGGAATGCGAGAAAGAAATTGCTGTGATCGACAATGATCTTCGGGAGGCGGATTGCCCTCGCACTCGTGTCTTAGGGCGCGATCGCTTCTGGAACAGATATTACTGGTTTGAGCGCAATGGCATGCCGTATGGTGGTCTTCCGGACAGTTCCACTGCCTCCGCTGCTTATGCCAATGGGTGCGTGTGGATTCAGGGACCGGATGAGCTAGAACGCGAGGGCTATATTGATCTCCCTATCGATCTCCAAAACGAGTATAAGGCCAAGTTCAATATGACTGTGTCTGAGCGTAAGGAACGTGAGGAAGGCTCCACCAGCGTCTTCAACGCTCACCAATGGGGCTACATCAGCGATCCCGCCGACCTTGATGAGCTTATCAGGTACCTCGACCCCCGTGGAGTGAATGAGCTCAAGCTTCGCAAGGAGCTTGTAGCCTACCATGACAAGATCGTGACCAACATGAAGAACCGCAAGTTATATTTGGGAATTGTCGATGAGTCCGATAAGGGGGCCAAGGCTGAGGACGATGAGTCCGAGGAGAAGAAGGGGGAAGAAGAAGAGGAAAAGGATATCAAGAATGAGTCTGACCATGCAGCCTCATCTTCTCCCGCCCCGGATGACCGCCGTGGCAAGCGTCGGTCTAAGCGTGCTTCACAGACCCCTGCGATGGCCGAGGCCGAGGCAGAAGCTGCGGCTGTTAGAGAGAAGAAGGAAGAGGAAGAGCGCAAGCGTAACCTGCCTCCGAGATGCCTGGTTTGGGAGAACAGCGTGGCCCTAGAGGAACTTGGCCACCTCCATTCCGAACCGCCACCGCCTCCGAGACGCAAAAACAACAACAAGAAGCGGGAGAGCACGGTGCTTAATGAAGTAGAGGAGCCACCTCGAAAAACTCGTCGCCGGTGAATAGGGCTAGAGTCGGGGCCAAAAAGGGAGGCTAAAGGTTGGCGTTTCTAGTCTTCTGTTGCGATTTCTGGGCTTTTATTTTTTTTCTGTTCTTGTCTGTTTATTATGGGTTATTTCTTTTTGTAGTTCATCTGTCTGGTCTAGACTCGATATTTCCGGTAATCAGATATAGTCATCGCTACACCCTGGCGTCTTTCGTTCATTTATTGGTTGGGGTCTGTTTGTTATTTTCCATCATATTACATTCACCATATTCATATTGTTTCACTCATTTCATCTTGGTCTATCGGTTTTGGAGGAGCTTGCGTGTTTGTTTTTACTAGAGAAATATTGTCGTGTAATTAATTTAATTTCCTGCATAAAAAATGAAGTAACCAAAAAGAAACATGACATTGCATTTAATATTGGAGGTGACGCGCTTCAGTGTGTGTTTACATACATGCATTCACATCCGGGAACAGATATTCGTTTTGTACATTTTTATTTATTATATAAAACATTACGAAGAAACAAGCAACTCAACCGTACAACACTAGATATTAGAACTCGATATTCGCATATCTCAATCTTGTGATATAAACCCAACACCAAGCCAAATAGACAAAAACAAGAAAAAAGCAACGCAAAGCCAAAACAAAACAATCAATACATGGTCAGCATCAAATCAAATCGACATCATCGAGAAATCCATGGAAACATCGTCAGAGGGAAAAAAAAAACAACTCTAAATCAACTCCTCGCCCTTGAGTGCCACCGGCAACTATCACCGGTGGATCGGAACTGACAGGAAAGGGGATCGTAGGGATACAAAACGTTGGGGCAGAGAAATATCGGAAGGGCCGAGGAGTCTATCGCGTTGTTCAGAAGAGCAAAACATGCTAGCAATCGTGGAGAACCAAGAGGAAAAATAAACAAACAGAGTATGCTGCTTTTGGTGGCAGTAAAGGACAAACATAAGAAAAAAGGTCGTACTTAGTCGTTTTTGTTCATGTGTGACAAAGATAAAGGGGAAGGGAGGCAAAGGGACGGAGAAGGGGAGTATCCAGGCGGGAGCCATCAGGCCCCGCCGTCCGCGGATGGAGAGAGTGTTGCAAAGTTGGATTTGTTGGTGTATAGGTGAGACGACAGTCAAGTGTCCACCTTAAATAAAAGAGTGGAATGAGTTCTCCAAAAGAGAGACTCGGTAGAGAGTGGATAGGTCTGGAGACCCGAATATTTTTTGAGAGGTTTTGGATGTATAATGAATGGACGGCTGCGCGTCTAACAAGATGGCTGCCAAGTTGGCGGAAGCCCACGTGCACAGACGTGCTCCCAGCGGAAAGAATGTGGATAGTAGTTTGGATTTTTTGGTGGTTTTATGCTGTTTTTTTTTTACTTGTTGCAAATGAGCGTGGTGCGGACGGGCGGGCTAGGTAGGATCATGAATGAACCAAACCATATAGCTAGCCTGCGAGGATTGGAGAGGAGGTAAAGGCATAAGAAGACGTCAAAGGAAGTCGGAAAACATCATAACCATGAAAGGCATATTGCGCAATTGCGCGACGTTGAGAAAACAAAGACAATAAGAGGTAAAAATGTCAACACAAGAACATTCAGTGAATGGCATCAATGTCAATCACATGATCGCCATCAAGGATGGTGAAGGGAGGAAAGGGCCACTAGGCAAGGACGCCCAGAGGAAAGAACAAAGAGATAGGTGGTGGTACAGGATGCCCAAGCCGGCAAGACATCAAAAGCGGGATCAAACAAAGCGTACAATCAGACAATCAGTCAACACAGAAAAGTAATCCTTCGTTAGAAGATTCTCTGTCCGCCGGTCATCCGGCGCTCTGGGCGACCACGGCCATTGGGGTTGAAAACCCATTCGGGGATCGGCGGTGTCATGACACGCTCAAGGCTTTCCTCGCTTTCCTCTGAGCTCCGACCAACAGCACTGTCATCAGTGACATCGTAGTCATCGTCGGCTGTGCTCATGCTGCGGATGCTGTGAGCGCCAAAGCTTTCACGGGTAGAGATTCGAGGTCTCGTCGGCGCAAAATCGTCCATGGAGCTTTGTCTAGATAACGAAGAACGAACGACAGGGAGAGACCCGGACCGGATGCGCCTTAAACTGTGAATGGAGACCCGGGATGCGAGGACGCGGCCAGCTTCGGGGGCAGCGAGGACGTTGGTGCCAGGGGTGGCAAGAGGAGGGGGCCCGGGAGAGTCTGAGCGGAATAGAGGATGAATGTGGGACTCGGCAGGTTTGGCAGAGAGGGCGCGGACATGACCACGAGTGGTACTGGGAGGCCTAGCCATTGAGCTGGCGCCTTGTGTACGAGAGCGGCCACGTCCACGAGGGGCGTTGTCCGGGTCAATGACTGGGGGGAGATCCAAAGCGGGGGAGTCCGGTGGGCTGCTGATGGCAGATGAGGAATCGGCGCGAACAGGAATAGTGGGACTTTGAGGGATTGTCTCAAGAAGACGGGAGGGTATGTTCTTGTTCTTGATTTGCGGTGGAGGGGGAGCCACAACGGTGTTTGGAGATGACGCTGTCGATGAGCAGGACGCATCGATAGACGACAGTGACTCTACAGACCCAGGAGACAGAGGAAGCGTCAGCTCCCAAGTGTCAAAGCCTAGATCACCGGACGGGATGTGCACGGTCGACGCAATAGTCGTGGTGCTGCTAGCGGCAATGCTCGCAGGCGACAACATCAGCGAGCTATAGTGGAAACTCGACCCATTCATCGACGCAGAGCGGCCCGAGCGAGTAGAACGAAGAGACTCCACAGAGACACGCTTCGGTACACGACTTGAGGGTCTCGGAGCCAAAGGGGCGGCGAGGACCGCGGGAGAGGCAATGGGGCTCTGAATGGTAGTGTTGGACGCCACAGTCGAGATAGACAGGGCGGCTGAAGTCACGCGGCGGAGATCCTCCATGGTAGGAGCGGTGATGGAGAGGCCACGGGCAGACCGGATGGTCGACGTGGGGCTCTTGGTCTTAGGGCTACTCGAAGGCGACAAGGTCTTCTCGTACTTGTCCATAGACGGAGCAACGCTACCGGTATAGGCAAGGGTGGAGCCGTCAGAGGAGTTCACGGAAGGTGAGACAGCCGCGGGAAGCGTAGTGCTGTAGCGGATGCTCTTAATGTTGGCCATGCTTGGGGCAGAGCGAAGGGAAGATTGCTTGGCCTCGGGGTCCAGAGAGCTGATTCCCGCGGGACGGCGACCGGCGACATGAGCGACCAGGAAGCCGAGGTGGGCCAGGAATGCAATTATAGCGATAGCAGCAACGGCGATCATGATGGAGAGCGGGGTGGCCTTGAGCACGGTGCTGGAGGTAGACATCTGACCGAGGAAGACAACGGACATGATGGAGAGGGCGGCCGATGCGGTGCCCGCGATGCAGGCCGTGACAAAGAGAGATGTCTGTGCGGACTGGGGGAAGCTGCGGGCGGTAAGGTGACCGGCCAGGAGACCAGAGAGGGATGCTGCGGAGGTACCCGAGACGGCGGCACCGGCGAGGGTGACGATGTGAAGGGTGGAAGTAGTTTGGGAGGTGATGGCAGCAGACAAAGCAGTGTTACCAATGGCAGCAGACAGGGCAATGGCGCCCAGGGCCTTGGGGATCATTGGTGATATCGCCATGTTGGATGGTTGTGTGTAGTGTTTTATTTTGTTCTTTTATTGTTTAGGTTCTTTCTTCTTCGTGGGTATCTGAAGCCAGCTAAAGACGGAGATAGAGGAAAGAATCACAGAATCAGCCCAATACGGGTTTAGCAAAGAGTGTAAGTGTTCTTGGTAAAGAGTGCGGGTATAAAGAATGTGGTGATAGTGTGCGAAAGAGCGTGATTCGAGATTAGTTCCAAAGTAACCGGCCTTTGAAGACGAGATATCCCAAGTTTGATTAGAATCGTAAAAAGTAAAAAGAAGAAATACTAGAGAGTAAAAATCAAACAATAAAACGTAAGTCGTTGAATCAAGAAACAAAAGATCGTGATCGTAAAAGAGAGATCGTGATACAAAGAAACGAAAGAATAAAACAAAAGTTGGTTGGTGGTATAATGGACAAGAGAGTGAAGTCCAATAAAGAGTTGGTGATAGTGAGTGACCGATGATCGATATTAATATAAAGAGAGTGAGGGTTGTTGTTTTGTTTAGTCCAAGCGGAGACGATGATGATGACAACAGGCTCGGCGTAGGAAACTAAATAAAATCAACAATAAAATCAAAAGAGTGACTGAGGACTTTTATTTTATTCTATTGTCTCTTTTTGACTTGCCCAGATCTTGACAAGAGAGTGAGACTTGAGCAAAGGACAAAGCGGCCTGAGAGTCAAGAAGGGGAAGAAGAGAAAGTTGCTCGTCGAGACAATCAAGTGGAGCTTGGGTTGTTTTTGATGCCGAAAGTCTCAAGCGGGCTGGTGATGTGTTTTGCGTGTTAGTCGTTATGCTACGGGTAAAGCCATGGTAATGGCCATTGACTGCTGAGAATGTTAAGTGGAGGGCTGGGCCAAAAGGGTAGTCTTGGGATTGGTGGGAAGGCTGGTAGGTTGGTATGGGGTGGTCCTGGTCCGGGGTGGCCCCAGTCCTGGGTTTGTGCGTCGGTTGTTGTATATATTATTTATGTATTTTATTGTGCAATGTAGATGTCTGCACTTGCGGATAGCCATGCTCATGACGGAGGCGAGCTGCAAGTTCAGGGACGCGGCGTCAAGGACTAGAATTGAAGATTGTGGATGAATGGGTGGAAGGAATGGGATATCAACATGAAAATCTTGGACTTACCGAATTGAGAAACTTGTTTTGTTGAGTGTCACTGCAATACAAAGAAAATTATGACCTTGAGAGCGCGTTGAATATCCGTTGTCTTTATCAATGGAAATTCACGTTCAGCTAATCAGTTGTTGGATTTCTTTCTTTTCACAAGGGTTATCGTCTAGTTTCTGTACCAAACTCTGACCACAAAGATATTGATATCGCGGGGTTGGATTGTGGCCCAAGAGTGTATCAACGAGTAGTGAGTGGCTGGGATGATAGCGTCTAGAGCAACAATACACTCAAAGCCAATAAAGCACTGTTTCGAATACACAAGATGCGTCTGTTTCGAGGTATGAAATATTGCTTTGATCGTGAGACCTTGTTCATCAATGGCTGTGCGGCTGCAGGTTGAATAGGAACTACAACACAAAAAGCTGCAGGTTGGAGTTGCAGTGCAGGTGAAGCTGGTCCTTGGAGAGGTCGGGGATGTGAGGTTTTGTTGACTTTTGGCTCAAAAAAGAAAAAGAAATGTTTACTTGTGAACGTTGAAAGAAACAAGAATTGTGAATTAGATATTAAAACAAAGGAGTGAACAGTATTTGCAAAAGCAATGGAATGAACGGAAACCAACAGTGAAGCGGTCGTACTTGTCTAAGAAGCGGGCGAAGGCTAAAGACCAAAAGAAGAGAGAAGAAATAGAATAAGAAGTTGTATGACTACAAGTAGGATTACGGTACTAATATCATAAGCTCACGATAGTACTATTGCCAGCTTACAAACACTTTCGTAGGCATCATTCAAGCAAGTAATTTCATTAATGTCCATCTACTTTTGTTTACTAGTCTCTTTCTTGCTCCAAGCTTACCCAATGAATATGCTATTTAGCCTACTAATCATCTATATCAATGCGAAGCTGGTCTATACAATTCATGCGTAATCCACACTCCGGCTGATGACAAGCTGAATTGTTTTAATCAGAAAACATTTTTCAACAAATCAAAGGATGGCCTATGCTTGAGAGATATCGGCCCAAGCTCCCTTGTTTTTTTTCTGTTTTCTTTTTCAACTCTGTCTTGTTTTCTTTGCACAAGCCATTGACGAATCACATCACAGGATTCATGTTTAGACGGTAAATACATGACTACCCAATATCATTTTACTTCATCGTGAGACAAGCAGGAAGTCTGCCCTACAGATTTAGGCGAAAGGGCGCGACTAAACGGATGATCTGTGAAGAGATGGTGGCATCGTATACTGTATCTGGTTGGTGATTTCCGTTCTGGCCTTCTAGTGCCGATGAAAGCTTCTGGTCAAGATAGCTAAGCCAGATAAGCAACCGGTAGACAGAGGCAATTGTGCTTTGATCCTTTGGGTTCAGTGGTCGAATTATGATTTTTTTTTTTCAATTTTGAAGTAAGGATAATGTGAGTAGCTTTCAGTTATTGATCAAGATCCTTCTAGACTGAGATATGCTAGGGTTTACAGCATCTTTGAGACAAAAATGACAAAGACATGGACGATATGCACTGAGACATGTGGAAAGCAGGCATTTGAGATTGGGATTATAACTTACAAGAGACAGAGCTTGCAGACTTCCTGCTTTACACCACGATCCCAGTATAGCTTGGACCTCGTAGCCACGTTTATCGTGGCCATTTGTTCTCAGGTTATGACAATATTGTCATATGATTATCTCATTCGAGTCTTGTGGACTTGTAAAATTGTAGCTTAGTTGGAACTTGATACGATTATTCGGTTGATGTTGCCCGTCTTCCATTGTATAAAATCGCATAATTTGGCATGGTAGGTATCAATAAGCCGATAGAGACTTACAATAGTTCCCTTTACATGCCATACGGCAACAGACTATTTCCTTCAAGCCATATCACATAGTCACGTCACCTAAGGCTACAAATTCGTACTGCCCATACTACGCCACACTTATAATATGGAGTGATGGAGTTCTTCGTCATAATCCTAGAAAAGAAAAATGACCTCACCGAACTGGCACGCGCCATGCCGACTTATTCATGCCATCACCATGGCTAAAATCTTGGGAATTTGCGCTATTCATCTACAACATAACATATTAACTGCATAATAAATACCTCTATATTCTATTTCACACCTATCCATTTGTTAAAATATCACTCAGCTTATACGCCATCGTGATATGCGCACATCGCAAGAATCGCATAAGCTTATGCTTTCCAAATGTCGCTTACATCGCGTCTATAAACTCACGGTTTTATCGATACGTGCGACCACTCTTTACTCTTTATGGATGTGGACGCCACTGCCATGCGTCAAATTCAGGAACGCGTCCCTAAAAGGGAAGTATCCCCACACCTAACTTCCTAAAAAGGAATTTACACCACGCCGTCTCAGAAAATAGATTGGGCAAGACTCAAAGAATAAATGGATCCTGAAGGATTCAATTATAATGAGAAGATAAACGTTCTTTTAGTCTTCTAAAATATGTTTTGTTTCTTGGATCGGGAATCTTTATGCTGGAAATATCTTGAGGCTAGTCCAATTTAGGAAGATTGTTGTCTTTGTACCATATTAGGAAAAGAGCTGAGTGAAGTTTAATTTTGTGATGGGGTCAGCTTACTGAGGGACATCGGTGTGCCCAATCACAATACTGAGTATGATAGATGTCCTTCGCAGAAAATATGTATGCCGGCTTGTGAAGAATATACATCTGTTTCATAATGTCACTCAGTCCGGATGATTCCCTAACATCGCCAGATTCCCACCAGTATAGCCAAGTGAACACTATTCATTACATCCTCAACCCACAGCCCCGCCTCATGAACAACCTCGTGAATCCACAATAGTCAAACATGCTCTCGTCAAGAGCCCACATTGCACATCATTGTCTGTGTCTCTACGTCTCACAATATGCACTACGACCATCTGCACCTTCCGAAACAGCTAGGCCTTCTTGTTTTGCACCTTTTGATCCCATCGGTGGGGCCCCAAGAGACGAGACAGAGGGAATGGTCGTGCCGTGCAGATAGACTGCATATTTTGCAGATATTGAGAGCCCTGCCTGGGCTAGGTTTCTTGTCTCAGAATCTGGGGTTGTGGTCATGGGGATGGATACCGGAGGCTAGTGGGGAGGAGGCAGAAAAGGGTTATCAGTAGGCAATGACATGGTTTATCATGGAATTTACTAGGGGATGTATATGCAGGTTGGTGGCAATGGGAACAAGTGGTGATGTCAAGGTGGGGGTATTGGTCGGAGGCGTTCATGCTGTGTATTGTGTAGCCGGTAGTTCGCAGTGTGCATATTGAGGACGAGGGTATACCTACATGGTGAGCGTAATGCGGTCTAGTATCTGACATATGGTGGCAGAAATTCACACGTCTAGAATTTGTACCTAATGAATACATCTCGCCGAGAATCCCAACGAACAGGATCCCTTTCAAAGGCCGATGTCCTCAGCTAATGGTAACACAACCAACAATTAATACGCTTTCTCTTCCGTTTTACCGAACCATCGGACCCATTGGGCTCATTGTCCAAAAAGACCATGGCATCATTAATATCTTCGTACACCGCCACGATAGTCACCAATCCACCCAATAACATGTTTGAAAATCTGCACTTTGCCCTCCTAAAATTCCAGGATATCGACCTCGTGATCCTTCGCTGGATGTTTATGGTAGTTCTAGATGTTGCTTTTTTTAGAGAGATATTGGTAGTGGATTCGAAGGCAGTGCTAGAGATCTAAGTGTTTCAATATTGGCCTCAGTGGAACCAACGGAGGTCGTAGTTACGGTTGTCTAGGGCTGTGGTGCTTTTCTTTTTTTTTTTTTTTCGTTGCTCTAGCTAGTAAGAAAGGAGCCAACAAGCGGAATCTACTTCGTCATCAAAATTTGATATTACCAACATAGCCTTGATTTAAGCCAACAGTAGGGTTCTTGTAGGTAGACACAACCCTGATGTTTGGACTTCTACACGTTATGCTATCCCGAGTCCACCGAGAGTATTACAATTCTCCTGTGAGAACAACGCTATAACATTTTACAACGTCTCATCAAGTTTGAGTATCCTCCAAAAGAGTGATATGATCGTGAACTCCAAGAAGTGGGCACACCATCTACACAATCATTGTTTACACTTTGTACAAAACTACACAATTCACAACTATCCTCACATAATCACGCACAAAGGTCACAAAAAATCGCGCAGAACCTCCTTGCACAAACCCACCCACCTGAAGCCCAGCCCCATAGAACCACTCCTCATCCACAAAGCCCCCTAGTACATGTATCCAGATATGCACGCACAGGGCAAAGCGAGATATCCCAATAGCACCAAGCACAAGCACAAGCACAAGCACAAGCACAAGCACAAGCACAAGCACAATCCGCGCGAGTCCCCCCCCGGCCAAATTTCATTTTTCCCCCCACAGCAACGCGCCCAGTCATCCCCAAGGGCAACCAGTACCATTTGGCTCCGCTACAGCCTTTCCACCATAACGGCCCCGCAACGGAGTTACATGGGTGGACGTGCGGGGCGGCAACGGCCAGCCTTGTCGGGGTTTCATTTGGGTCGGTTTTCTTTTTTGGGAGGATGGGGACTATTGTCGTAGTTGAGGCAAGGGCACAGGTGGGTGGCAAGAGATCAGATGAGTTGGTTGCTTGGGGATGATGAATGAGAGAGTAATATTTGGTGGCCCGAGAGAGAGAGAGGAGATTTGATGGGCGGCCTGTGCAGCGTGGTTGTCGGTGGTGATTTTTGGCTCAGGTGGGTTCGTCTCAGAGAAGAGGTTGGGAGATCAAGGTCCGTGAGAGGCTTCCAAAGTATTGTTCCGAGTGTTCTTCTTGGGAGAAGGGACGTGAGGTTGTGGTGTGGCGGTGGTTCTGGAAATTTGCGTCGTAGCCAATGGACGGAAAATTGGTTCCTTGGGCCGTTGCTAAGGTGTTAGTGGGGGCATTGAGGCGGCGTAAAGGAAGAGGATAACGACTTGTTATGCCGAGTATGACCAAGTATGGTTCTTAATGACGAAATAGGAAGTGGATGAAGATGACAAGTTATGCAAAATGCCTTTCCAAGAGCAACTACCCAATGTGTTTCGAAACATGACACCCGCCATAGAAACGGAAGGACATGACATTTTGAGGCGTAAAAATGGAAGTTGCTAATAGTAGCGCTAAGTATCCACTTGGAACGTTATGCCAGCAAAATCACAGCATGGTGATATTGAAATTTCAATCCCCAAAAAATCAAGATAAAAACAAAAGAACAAGATAATCACGATCTTTTCAGAAACCTCTCAACGCCAAACCAACGCGTCGAGTCCATCGTCTATATATAATTCTGTCAAAAAGCAGTAATCTGTTTTCATCACCACTTCACCAACCCCCTCGACCAATTAAAACGCATCCCTTTCGATAAACAATCCCACCACCGGCCCTCCTACCAGCAACGACCCCACCATCACCGTCATCAAATCTCCTCTCCCAGCCCTCGTCATCCATACAAAATGCTCACTTCTCACCAATCCATACGCATCAACCGCCCGTTGCCAGCATCAAGTGGGCCCGTTGCCCGGGTGGCCATTGTGTGTTGGCGAGTGATATATGCAAGTGGGTAATTAGCTTTCATTTCTTGTGCATATGGAGAAAATGGGACCTGCAGCTGCAACGGAAACTTGTACCTGCAGCGTGCCATTGGCTTGGGCCAGATTTGGTTGGATAGGGCCGTTATTGGAAGGTAGGTAGGTCACTTTTGCTTGCTTTGTTAGGTCTGGGTTTGCTTTGGGAAATTTAGCTATAAGGTTCTGGGAGATTGTCCGAAATGAAAAATTTAGTAGCGTGGTTGGTGATGGTGGTCTGTGGGAAAGTTGTAGTCAATGTTTCAAGGGTTGTAGCTTACATACATAGGGTTATCACAAATCGATCACGTGTGTTGTTTATATCTTGATATTGAAGGGTTTATAATTTCGAGGGCCATGATCCTAATATAATTTAGTAATAGTGACATCATAACCTAACCAACCAAAATTAAACTCTCCCAGTTCATATCCATTTATCCTCTGAGCATATCGACAAACTCACCCGTATCCTTCTTAACCCTCTCCGTAGACGCCGTATAGCCCTTCTCCGCTCTCAATGTCTCGACATATGTCGCCAACTTCGGGTACGTCTCCTCCAGCGACCCCTTCTCCCAATTCTCCTCCATCTTAGCACATCTCGCCATTGCCGCGAACAATGGGAAGCTCAACAGGATATCCGCCGCCGTCAACGCATTCCCAGTCATGAATTTGCCCTCTGACGTTTCCAGGAAGCCCTCTAGCA
Organism: Catunica adiposa; assembly: GCA_001640685.1. Lineage (NCBI taxonomy): Eukaryota > Fungi > Ascomycota > Sordariomycetes > Microascales > Ceratocystidaceae > Catunica > Catunica adiposa. The sequence continues at coordinate 88,158 of LXGU01000008.1, forward strand.
ACGTAAAGTGCTTCTTCATATTCGGCACAATGTACGCAGAGATTACATTGCGGGCGACCAGCCCTGAGATTGGCCGGATGGGGAACGGGACAGCCGTGGAGCCCATGCGGTCAAGAATCAATGACATGACAACATATGGCATAAGGGAGCCCTCGGCGTAGTGAAGGAGGTACTGGTAACGTTTGAACGCCTCCGTCTCCCCAAATACATCGCCTTCGCGGCCTGTCATCCATTGTTTGGGGACAAGGGACTCTACGCCTTGCTTCTTGGCGAAGTGGTCAGTCAGGAATTGGATGATGTACCCAGACTCAGCAAGGACGATGGGGGGCTGCTCGGGGTTGGTCTCAGAAGTTAGTTCGATGAGAGGGGATTTGCCAAGAGGGTGGATGTTAGTGAGGGTAGGTGGGGCAAGAGCGGTGGTAGGGTTGCGTTTGTAGACGGAGAGGTTGTAGGGGAGACGGAGTTCCTCAAGCAGCCAGAGTATGCTCTGGGCACGGGACTTCTCGAGCCTGGGGTGTTGGTTAGTATTATGAGTGGTTTCATGCCTCCAATAATGAAGGTATTGATTCTTGGAGTAATGAGATGATGGGGTGGGGGCGGGATTGGTGGCGTGGTGTGACAGACTAGGGCCAGGAAGGGAAATAGGATAATCATCATGATTTCAAAACATACCAATGAACTGTGATCTTGGGGAGCGACATCGTGGTAGGTAATTTATGGTTCTTATTGTAAAGATAAAAATCTAACAACCAACTTTCTCAATGTGAAGAACAATGGATCATAGAATACGAGACTTCATCCGTTACTTATATCCTCACCGCTCCTCCCGAAAAACCCAAAGCGTCTGGGGAACCTTCAAAGATACCACACCGTGCGAAAACATGCATGCATATTTCACGTGACCTAGGTATAACGGCCACGGAAAGTAGACTAATTCCGACTTTTTGTTACATATATAATTTCCTATTTCGGAAATCGGGATTCGCGTATTTGTAATCATTGTCATCATTGTAAGGAGGGTTGTATAGAGACAGAGAGCGAGGAATGACCGGTTGGATGGTTCTTGGACCGGTGAGGGCGTTTGAGGCCTGGACATGGAGCAATTTCTATGACGTGAGAGGAGTGATTGACTGATTGATTGACTGATTACTAAGCTACGTCAGCTAATATCGTGTAGATGATATGATGCCGGATTGGTTACCGGAGAGAGTGTTAGGCCGTCTGTTTGTCAATTGTGTGGGAGGGGGGAGAAGGGCGAGGATAATAGCAGAAGAATAGGAAATGGGCTTGAAGGCTTTGTTCCTGGGTTGAAGGAGGTGATCTTGGGCAAGTGAGGAGGGGAGTCAGTGGCGGGGACTGGAAAAGTTCTAGAATGGAATTTGGCATTTAGGAAGTCTTAAATTGAGGGAACTGGGAACTTAAAAAATATCAATTGCCTTTTTATTATAAAAAAAAAGGCTGGTTTTGTGTTACCCATATGTGTTAACTAAAGGTTGAAACTTGTTCTGGGGATTGAGATTATCCAAGTCTCAAGCCGAGAGGGTGGAGAAGTGAATTCCAGGCATTTGGATGATTGTTGTAGGTGGAAAACATCGACCAGTAGTATTCCGTGCATGAGGTATGATAACTGGATAGGGAACCATTGATCAAATATCTGTACTAATATCTATGTTTATATGGTGCTCCCACCTGATCAGAAATTTAAGGACACATCTATTTCATGATAAGATAATTCAACCCGATTGTATCAATCGCTCTTGCCACAACTTCTTGCACTAAACCTGGTTTGATCTCGACATTGACTATCATCATCTTTATTACCTCCCAAGATAGCGAGACTAAACAACAACGAATCAATATTCCAAATAGTTCTCAAAATTTAATCCAATACGCAATCTTTGATCAGGAGACCATATGAATATTATGCAAAAAAGGCTTATACTTTGACAAATTGACGTTTCACAGATTAGTTGGCTGAACTTTATAGTATCAAATTGACATATATACTTAGCTGGTTTAACATGTCAGTATAACGGGTATCACATGCTTTCAAGACTGTACCTGATTATCGTGAAAAGTGGTTCCTATTTAATCGGTGCCTGTACATATATCATATCCTGTATCTCTCAACTCATGATGTCACTCCTCCATAATACTAGCTAGTAAATCCTACAAATGTGGCTCCATCTTCTCCCATGATATGCAGTCTATGTCATACCGAAAACGCTAATTCCCCATCACCGTGGACTCCCTATAGTCCAGTACCGCTCTTATCACTCTCTGCACGTGAGTAGGTCTCCTCATTACTACATACCACAGAAACTCCTTCCACATAAAAACATGATCACTACGAATGAACTAGGATACACCTAGAAGCCTACATCGGCATATCACCTCATGATCCCATCGCACAAGGAACAATACAATAGATTGATACAAATTCGGTCACCCTAGCACACAAAGCCACATACATACATACAACCATATCAAAAAACCAAAAAAAAACAATAAGATATTCAAACACAAGATACAACAAAACAGTGCAGTAAACCCGTAACAAGAGATCCCGATCCATACACCGTATATCACCTTCTCCTCCATCTCTAACCCCACCAGACACAATCAAAAAGGACGCAAGCCAGATATAGGCAAAAAAAATGGTAAATGGAAAACAGATTGTGACAAGCGAGAAAGTATGGGCATATATGCGCAGGTGCATCAGTCCGTATGAAAATGTGACAGCATTATGCCCAGGCCATCCCATCTCCTCATATTCAAGGCCACCAACGGACGAAACAAAGGTACCGGCCGTCGAGGGCCCCGAAGATTTAGACAGCCCCTGGATATGTGTAGGTAGGCGTTAGTCACACACAATCATACATTACTCGGTCCACTTTCTCCCCTTGCCCTCCTTCACCCTTCCCCCTCAAAGGCAACAATCACCAACCAACCCTAGAAACTCCATCACCCAAATCAACCAAGAAAAACCGAGTCCAGTTCGTTCGTCATTCAGCCATAACCGACCCTAGAGGTAGGTAGCCCCTAGAGAAACATTAATCTCATTCATATTTCAACAAGATTAACTCGCCAATTAAGCTCGGTTTTAATAGCGGTTCGAAGGCGGCCCCATATCACCCGGGCCCATCGGCCCAGGACCCATACCCGGCCCACCCATGTGCCCGTGAGGAGGGCCGTGAGGGGGACCACCGTGGTGCGGGCCAATGTGCGAAGGTGCATACTCATCGCCCGACATCCCGGGGCGCATCGGCGGGGGAGGACCCGCAACGATGGTGGAGCCGCCGCGACCACCATCACCAAAGTGCTTCTTGCGGAGAGCAGCAAGACGCTTCTTCTTTGTGGTGGTGTTGATGTAGGTACCGATCACGAAAGCGACCAGGTTGAAGAAGGGAACCCAAAGGTTCTCAGGGAGGAACTGCTGGGCAAATGCCAGGCAGATGGGCGAGGTAAGCCACGAGATCTTCATGACCTTCCAGAAGCCGACCTTGACGGTGGCGCGAACGTGATGGAAGGTCTTGGCGCCGGCAATAAGAGCCATGGCCACAAGATACACACTGTTCTGGATGGGCGCAATCTATAGACATGGAGATTAGAATTTGAGGTCTTCACGATACTAGCCTTAGGCTATTAATGGTTGAAACTTACGATAGTGTTGGAGATTAAAATCTGCCACACCTTGGACCGCAGGCTAACGCTACCCCGAAACAGACGCTGAAGTAGCCACATCATAAAATGACCCAGAGGAGCGCTGATAAGCGCACCGTATACAGCCATCTTGGGGATGCGTGAGGTGAAGTAGTGGCCATGCTTATTACGGTCCTTGGCCAACCATGAGGCAATAATCTCCTGTAGACCAGCAAGAGTACCAGCAGTAAACATCTTGGTACGAAGAGGGTTACTCTCCAGCTGCTTGAAGTAGGACTATATCACAAAAATGGGACTGTTAGCATCGTATAAACCCGAGATCCGCAGTTCATCAACTAACTTGGGGAAACGTACAGAAAGATAACCCTTGGAACCGGCGTTACGGGCACCACCAGTCAAGGCAGTGCCGACGGCATCAGCAATCTTATGTTTACCCCGGGTGCCCGGGAGGGGGCCACCAATAGGGTGGACGGCATCGACGACCTTCTCCGTGAGTTTGGTGAGGGCCGTCTCTGTTTTTTCAATAGCGACAGACATGACGAAAGTGGCCGAAGCCAAATTTGGTGATATCAAAGGAAATGAAAGGTTTCCGCAGATGGGATGAGGCGAATCAGAGGTTGAATATTATCGAGATCAATCTGGGCGCGTGAGGAAGCCTGGTGGACTCGCTTTAAGACGCGCGCCTTTTTTGTGGTGTGTTAGTACAAGCTTTTTGATCCAGCTTTATAAGTTTGGTTGGTGATAGTATGTAATTGGCGTGTAGCAGATCGAGGGATCGTCGGCAGTTGGCGCAAAGAAACAAATCCGAATGTACTGCAAGAGATAATGACGGCACTGTGGTGATGAAATCGGCCGTGTAGATGCAGTCGGAGGCGGCAGTGGAGAGACACAAAACAGCGCAGCGAACAATAGAGATCCGATGTGCTTGGGCAGACGGGCAGACGTGGAGCAGAATACGAGGCGAGGAGACAACGGCCAATGATTGTAGACAGTGGGCCAGGGATATCAACAAAAGCAGAAGCAGAGAGCACAGTGGAACAGATACCCTGATAACAAGAGCTCTGGGGAGCAGAATAGACCAGCAACTCGAGTGGAAATGAGGGTTTGCAAGAAGAAGCAGTCGAGGGTATGGTATGGGAGACAGGTTTGCGATCGCGACGGGGGAAGGCGAGGACTGAGCGAGAGGCCAAGAGAGGTGAGCGAACTGTAAGAGGGAGAGCGAGAAACCAGGGTCAGCTACGCCAGGAACAGAACAAGGCGATCACTGACGGCCGAGAATGGCGACCAGACCCAGTGAAGGTGGGCGCTGTAATTAAGTTTCAAGGCCCCGTCTGGGTGTATCGGCATAACCAAAAAAACGAAATGAGAATGAGAACGTGGACTAGCTCCCAGGATAAAAATGACGACGGCCCAGGGGGGGACCGCTGGTCCTCGCTAACTTTGTTTGGCGGTCGCATTTTTAGAGGGCCCAGACGCTTGAAAACCTGGTGGGGAGTCCCTTGTAGAGCCTGTAACAATACCCCTAGATCAACCCATCCAATCTCCAGATCTGGACCGCTGAATAGACAAGGTGAATTCGTTCATGAGTTCGAGTATGAACCTAGCAAAAAGGACCATTAAATCAAGCGAATGGTCCTATCGGTTGGTTGTAACTTTGACGCTTTGTACATGATATTGGTGATATTCTCTCTTGTGATCTTGCACTCAATCTTGAAGGACCATCAGATAAATAAGATGCATCTCTATTGTAGCCGACTGAAGCTGAACCAGGGAAAGGTGGCCGGAGAGTAACAGAGGAGGCTGGGAAGCTCACGCAGCTAAAGACCTTTTTGGTCAATCACAGGCCGCCCTCGAGAAAACAAAGATGAGATAGTCCCTTTTCTTCCTTCAAGCATCAGACAAAACAGTAATATCGCTGCTGTGCTGTTCCACAATAGTGTCTTTGTCACAGGCCATGCTGCTGTCATGTCTCTGTATCGATCCTGATCCGGCTTCATGTCACATTGGCCTGGGCAATGAAGTAATATTGTGCTGCAGGTTGGAAAAAGAAGGCGATGGAAAATGTGGCGCGTTAATATCAATAACGGCCGTGGTGGCAACAAGGCGACAATAGGCGTAGCTATTGCAGCTTCCTTCGGAGTTCCTTTGCTGCTCACTGGGCCCAACACGACATCCAATTATGCAGTAAATCGTCACGATAAATGCGACTGTACATATCCACCAAAAATGGACGGGACTAACAGGTGGCGGAGGATGCGAGGGCAGTGTGTTCTCTCCAAGGCAAATGGGGGTGTGTATGTGTGTGTGTGCTTGTAGTGCTTTTGGTCTACTCGCTGCTCTGGCGACGGAGCGCTTGAGCTAGATTCTGTTTCTCTGTAGAGAATTTCTGTTGTTGCGTTTGTATGCGCTGTGCCTCCAATTTGGCACAAAGAAGCACAATACATGGCTGGGGTGATGGTTGTCGGCCAGGCTATCGATCGATCCTTCCATTTAACCTAACGCTCTTTGTTTATCCCTCAGGTGGCTAGCGCAACCAATGCAGTGCACTTAGATGCTTATCCAAGCTCCGTCGCCCAAGACCAGAAGCTCCCAGGAGCTCCAGCTAGTCAGGGACCAAGCTCGGGAACAATTCACAGCTAGCTCCATGACACCGCAACGGAAACGCCCGAAACAAAAAGAACATAACAATGAGCAACAGAGAAAAATGGATGGGAGCCGACTATCACGCACAATAAAAGATGAAGGAAATATGTAACACTTACCAAGATATATATACACAATGAATCTTCAAGTGAGCTTCCGTATATGCAAGTTCACTGAGCAACCTGTCTCGGTAAATCTGAAGCAATTGGATGCTTGGTTTTGATCGCCAGGATGCGAAAGACGAAGACAACAAAAATGATGAACAACAACCAAAAGAGAAAAAAGAAGGAAAAAAAAGTGAAAAAAGTGAAAAAAGTCGAAGGTCGGGCTCAGTGAGCATAATGTATGTGTATCTGCCAGGGCAACTAAGGACGTCTCATCTTGGACCCGAATGGTAGCTACCACCACCGCCTTTTACACGCAACCAACTACTAAATTCAGCACTGGGACACCAGGAATAAGCAGGAACCCACCCCCGCCGGGGCCAGCTGTTGAACTGAATGTAAACAAACCAAAGAAGGAGCCTGTGCCAAACTGGGAAAACAAGGTTACAGCCAGAAAGAACTCATTAGCCCCGACCTTTGGCCCAGCTCACAACCAGTCGCTTAAACAACAAGAGACGGGGAACAACTAGTAACAACTAGTATCAGGACTACTTCTGCAACGGAGGACCACAGGAATTTGGGGAGATTGGATGGTCTGGGACTGGGGCAATGGACGTACACAAGCTATAGATTTGGGTGCTTGGCCAGACTAGACCTCTCACAGACAAGGCAACTTGTTAAGTCCATCATTATAACACACAATGTAATGCAATATGCATGCAGCGGCCTTAACGAGGGCCTCAACACAAAGCGACACCAGAAATTTGCCATCGACTTGATCCCAAGGCTCACATCTGCATCTCATACTACTATAATCACCACCCACCAATAATCCCGCTACTGCAGCCTCTTCGATAATCCCATTTACTTTCCCCCAGTCGGCCCATACTTTCCCATCATGCTCTCCACTCCATCCCACGATCACCCACAAAGTCTATCTGTGAGTAATTAGCGAGTTCCAGCCGATTACTCACATAAGGATAGGGCTATACCGACATGACGATGTACTCATTGATCTCATTTCATCCTTTGTAAACTAAGAATGTAGACACACACGCAGTCCACATTCTTTCATCTAAGTTGGCCTGCATCTGCAAGTGTGCGTGCATCCCTTCTTTCGTCTTTCTAGGGCTCGGGCCATATATTTGCGTACCAGAATAGATGCCAACAGACGACTCCGCCTCCATAATGCGGAATCTGGGGCACCTCTCTCCCTCTCTCTCTCTTGATAGAAAGCTAATAGGAATCAAGGGAAATGCCACCGTCGGTTTTCGTGTTATACTTCCGTAATTCATCCACTATATGTAGTTAATTGTCCATCCTTCAACCCGAATCTGCCATCCATCCCATACTCATCGCCCCGAGTCGCCACCTCCGTCTCCGCATCGGTGTCTGGCTTGTCCATATTCGCCATGCCATCCCCTCACACATATTATTCAATCCGAAAAACTTAGATCTTCTTATATTTTTATTTTATTTTATTATTTTTCCTTTTTTTTCTTCTTCTTCTTTTTTTCTACGTGTATCCATTCGTCACATCTCCCCCGGACCTCTTTCTCCCATCACCCTCGTCGCGTCTCCTCCGCCGTGCCGTACAAATATGGACGTGTCCCCGACCCCCTGCTCAATAATTACACGAAGCCAGGGTCCCATCTCCTCTCATTGGCTGAATTTGGTTTGATTGTTTACCCTTCATCTTCAACACGTTTAGCACTATGGATCGACAGATGTCAATCGATGGGCGAAAAAGAAAACGAAAAAGTATCACATCTCGACCAATCTTCCATACAGCCCTTTACACCCTGTAAACCAACTAGGTCTCGTCTCAGAATTCCCCGATCATTGATATCTTACATAACCATACAAGTATCCAACAAGATCTCTAGCATGAGAAAAAACCCATACCATCAATTCAAGCTAAAAAAAAAAAAATCATAACACGGACCAAAAAGTATATCTGCTCTTCCACCTAGACGCGCCCAGCTGAAATATGGACTTGTCTACCCCCTCATTAACTACTTCCTCACCAACTTATCCTGCCATATTGTGTATCGTACCCAACCATCATGCGATTGGTCATTCACTACAAACTTAAATGATTATTGGCTGGGATACCTAGATATTAAAGGGTGATTGATATGTCAGATAATGCTATACATGTTGATTGAATTTCGTCAAGATGGCGTTTCGCTACCATCCATTGGTAGCGAGCACTTGTAACTTTGATCAGGCTATTAATCTATTAATGCTGTCTAATAAAGCAAATTAACAACCGCTAAGTGTGTGCCACTGTAAAATCCCATAATGTGGCGCTTTGTATATATTTAAAAAGAAATGCAAATAATTTGTTGTTACACAGCACATGGCCCAAAATGAAGCATTTACAGAAAATATGTAATGTGTGATTATACTATCTACTTAAGAATGACTATCTTGACGATGCCACATGATTATGCCAACTAGACTAGAAAATTAAAACTTATGACTTGATAAAAACAAAGCACGGTATGGTACGATGCCGAATAATCTCGGACGACGTTCTTTCACTCATGCTCTCTTCCACAGCGAGCCTCTACTCTCGCTTTCTTGATACACTAGCAACCTCCATCCAAACCGCCACCCAACTCAAAAACAAAAAACAAAAAAAAAACAATGAGCGATCAAAAAACAAATATCAACACAAAAAAAAAACTCCCAAAAGCCAGCCAACCCGGAAATCAAATGCCAGAAAACAATGATAACAAAACCCAATGAAAGATGTGACTCTAAAATAAAACGCAGAAAAATACAACGCAAGACTCCGCAGACTGAAACAATGAGACAACAGCCAGCAAGCATCAAGCCTACCATTAAATCACACTCTTGTTACGAGTGTGCATCTGGCGAGCCTCAGCTGCTCGGCGGCGTAGCGCCTCCTCTCTCTTAAAGACGATTTCACACCACTTGCTCCTTTTGGGGGCGTTGCCGTCATCATCATTAGTACTGTCAGATCGGCCCACAACCTCCACAAGTGCACGCATCCACGCCTCCTTGTCTTGCGCCGTATCAGCGTAGAAATCAATCACCTCTCCATTGTTGAACCGGATCCGGAAGCCTTCCTCCACAAACATGTAGCCCTCCTCATCCTCGGCAAACGCCGATCTTCTACGCCGACCGTTCTTACCGGTGAATTCCTTTTCGGTAAGGGCTCTGCGATCATCAATGAGACGTTTGGCATTAGCCAGATTGATAGTAGCACGCGGCTGCCGTGTGGCCTCATGATATGCAGTAAGCTTAGTGCCCACTAGCTTGAAGTAACGGCGACGCCAGTAAGGACAGTCACCACCCTGTTGACTAAGATGACCTTCAAAGCATGTGGCCAGACGCTCCTCAGCTGCCTTCATCTCACGGATACAAGAGTTCATGCTCTTAGGCATCTCCTCGTCCGAGCAGCCCTTGGGGCGGGGGACGAATAGCAGTTGCAACTCCAGCTTGCCAATCTTGTACGGAGCCCGGCGGACAACACCAGTGTTTCCACGTTTGCTCTTCACGCTGCAAGCAAAGCTAGCCTCTTCCTTGGCCCACTCATTGAAGCAGGCAACCTCAGTGAGATATGGGCGACCAAAACAACGGGACTCATGGTCCTTAAGGCAAACGTAAGAACGAGCAAAGCTACCATCGTCAGCTGCTAAAGGAGAAAGAAGATCCCAGGCAGTAGGAGCCGTAGAGCGCTGCTGCTTAGCCTGAGCTTCCTGTTGTTCGCGCATCACACGCTCCTCCTCCTCGCGTAGGCGCTGCTCCATCTCCTTCCGTTTCTTTGGCGAGGCAAACACACGACTGAAAGTAGAAGTTTTGGCCTTAGTCATACGGGTGGGAGCGACGCTAGGTGCGGCGCGTTGAACAGGCTTATCGAGCTTGACGTTAAGAGTAAGCTGAAATTCGAGGTCGTTCGGAACGACAAGCTCGAATTCCTGGCCGATGGGTGCGTTACGGGCAAGCTCCAGCCACGCTGTAGTAACGCAATGAACGCCATTATCGAGCGTCAGGCTGAACCAAGAACGCTCATCTGCTAATGTATTAGTATAAATGCAGAGCATATTGACAAGACCGAAGAAACTTACTCTTGGGGATGGGAAGATCAAGATCCTTGACACCCATAACCTTGACGAAAAGTCGACCACGCTCACCGGCCTCCTCAGTGGCGAGCTCGGCTTCCTCCTCTGTCAAGGGGTTTAATGCACTCTGGGCATTACTTTCCTGTCCCGGCATAGGAGGGACTGCTCCGCTAGCCGATGCGACAATAGCACGTGATCTAAGACTCCGCTGACGCTTGTTGCCATTCCAAGGCTCAACAACACCCCAAGACTGAGGGCGATTTTCAGTCTTGATGGGAGAGTTGCCAGCCGAGCGGGCCTTCCATGCCTCAGGATCGTTGTTGTCCTTATCGCTGGCGGTGACAAGCTTAGTGTTTTGGCGCATCAGGTAGCCACGCTTTGATTGAGTGATTAAGTTAGCATAATTCGAAGACCAATCAAGGGAAGACAATTGTTTATCCTGGACCATGGAGCCGCCACCACCAGAAGGTTGATGATAGGCAGTCTCCAGGTGAAGAGAAGAGTTCAGACTTGAAGATCTCCTGCGAGATTCGCTTGATCGTTTACGAGACTGGCGGCTAAACGAGCAACGACTTGTTGATACTAATTGGGAAATTGATTGGAACTGATCTACTTCGCTTGGAGTAGTTCCAGGTGGATAACCTAATCTTTTTTCGGTATATAGGATATCAAACACTACCTTTTGGTTCTGGATGACACGATCAAAGTCTTTATCGAGACTAAGGCCCGTGTCAAGATCCAGGGTGAGACTCCGCTTCTTAAAGCTAGGGTGTCTTTCCATATAATCGCTAGAACCACCAGCGTCAGCACCAGCGAGATCTTGTTCAACATCAAGCATCTTGTTGATACGCTCGCGGGTGGCATCCGAGATGCTAGGGACATCTGGAGGGGGGATCTCACGGCTGACAATGCGCCTCTGCTCGCGCATAGCAGCAATATCAGCGGGAGTGGCCGACGGACGAGTTTTGAGGCCAGCCGTCGTGGACTTGATAGTGGCCTGGCGTTCTGGAATAGCAGGAGCATCCAGTAAAGGGGCCTCAGGAGTACGGTCGTCATCAGACATGCTGCGGTCGTGATTCTCCTGCTCAGTCAACTCTCCATCATCAAACATGGAATCCTCCTCCTGTTCCTCACCCTCAACCGGGTGATGGATTACAGAGTCGGGTGAGCTAGCTCTATCTTCTTCTTCCTCTTCTTCATCTTCCTCGTTGGTGAAATTGCTAGTTTCATACACACTGGGCTCACCCCAACCAGTACCATCGTACTCAGGTTTAGAGAGAGTCCGAGGAGGAGTCCGACTGTGAGCAGGGGCCTCGACGAAGCTGCGAGGCGGCAAAGAAGTCTCTTGAGTGAGCTGAAGCTTCGAGTTGTTCAAGCTAGTAGAACCAGAATCCTGGCGCATGCCAGGACGAGGAAGTAGCGGCGCATTAAGTGCTAACTTCGAAGGTGGTTGGCTGACATCGATAGTTGTTTGAGTAGGGGTCAGAGGGGATGCAATGGCACTGGCAGAGCTTTCACGAGTAGCCAAGCTCTTTTCAGAGTCCACATTAGACGAGAACTGGCTAGTAGTATCGCACTCAGGCATAAAGTCACCATCTTCAGTTTCAGTAAACTCATCATCAGTGTACATATCGTAGACACCGTTGCGGTGGATAACAACAGAGTTCTCACCCTCAGTATCCTCGTCATCAGTGACCATCTCAGCAAGATCGCGACGAATAATCACACTTCCACCCTCTTCGTCGTCGTCATACAACATAGAAGATTCTTCAGTGGTCGGGATAGGAACGTCGGCATCTGCGGGTAATGGGCCAGTCATGGCAGAAGCGATAGAATGCGATGTGGTAGGGCGCAACGGGCTTGAGCTAGGAGGCGGGGAAGAGAAGTTATAGTCAGACTCGCGGTTGCGAACTTTAGCCTTATCAACACCACGCATAATCGACTCGCGAGTCAGAGGGGGAAGATCATAGTCAGACAAAACGCTAATGTCAACATTCTCATCAGAATCACTCGTAGAATCGTACGATTCCTCGTAACTGAAGGGCTGGTGGTCATCGTCCAAGTCACCCAAGTGGCTGTCCTTCCCGGTGTCAGGGCGACTATCCAGGCGTGAATCGACACGGCTCTCGCTGCGGCTCTCACTCCGACTCTCACTCCGGCTCTCGGATCTACTCTCCGCACGAGTCTCTGTGCGGCTCTCAGCTCGGCTTTCGGTAAATCGACTCTCGGTGTAACTACGCTGGCCTTCGGTGTAATCGCTATCCTCGTGGTCGTCTTCGTCTAAAGGCGAAGAGGAGCGCTCGGATGGAACAGGTTCAGCCGCGGGACTAAGAGAGATACGGTGCGGTGGTGCAGGTGGAGGTGGGGTTGGAGAATCGGGAGTAGGGGTTAGAGACTCCCGGGTAGTACCAATACTCGACCGCATGGGGGGCGGAGGAGCGAACGTATCAACCGGCTCAGGAGATGGTTGTCTCTCGGCATCGGAAGTGATGGACAGGGGAGAGCTGGTTGTCATAGAAAGCATAGCACTGACAGTAGCAGCAGCATCAACATTAACAGCAGGAGTCTCCGGAATCGAACGCTGAGCTTCTTGCTCGGGAGTCTCGGTCCTATCACGTCCTCCCGCGCGGCGAAGGCGGCGCTCTCTTTGTTGCTCAGCAGCAGTCTTCCCATCATCGGAGAGTATCACGAGTTTAAGGCGCTCATCGACGGTCATCATGCTGTGGCCGATGGTGCTAGTGTGATGTGCATCGCTGGTGCGATGAACCGGGGTGGAAGGAAGACCACGTTGAGCCGTGATCTTCTCGCCTGGAGACAGGATAAAAGACGGAGAAGTAGATCCATTGAGGCCGGTGGAAGATTCAGCGCGCTTCAATTCACGGCCAGGTAAGGGCGGGAGAGGTCGGTGGTCTAGTTGAACCGTCTCGGCAGTTCTCTGCTGAAGTTGACGACCAGCGGCAGCGGCAGCGGCAAAACTCTGGGCGGGGTTATACTCAGGATCTCGACGAGGCGTCGGCGGGCTCCCATCGTCACGGTGCCAGCCATCTGCATCAGGAAGCACAACTGGAGTTTTATCGGTATCCTCCAATGAAGCATCAAAACTATCCTCCGGGTCATCATGGCGGTACATATGATCATCGTATTCGTCGTCATAATCATCGTCATCAGTATAGCTTCCGGACTGGGAGTCGGTTTCAATGACAGAAAGATCAGGAGTAGTCATTTCGTATTCATTGACCTGAGGAGGTGCATTGTCGAAGGTCACACTCTTGGCATGGCGGTGAAGTGTACGATGCGGGTGTCCGGTATCCTCAAGAGTCCATTGGCCGGTTTCTTCATTAAAGCTACTTTTGAACCGAGACGACGAAAGAGACGATTTGATGGGCGAGCCTTGGTCGCGACTAGGGGTGTGTGGGTTTATGCCAGGGAGAGGTGATCTAGCTTCGGGAGTGGAGGCAGCTGCCGGTGGCGAACTAAGAATCGGGTCGGCTCGTTGGTTGCGGGGGCTCTTAGGGGCCGGGCTTGCTTTGGCAGCCGGGTCCAGTGCCGACATTGATGCAGCACTACGAACATGCCCACGAGGGGCAGGGCCAGGAGCGGTGCTCTGGCTTCGTTGGTGGTTGTTTGGTCTACGTTCGGGGGTTCTCAGGGTGTTGGCAAGCTCGAAGTTGGCGCGAATGCCACTGCCGCCAAAGGCATTGCCCTGGACCTTAGCCAGCGGACGCTCGATATGATAAGATGTGTGAGCCGGGTCGTACTCTTGCTTCTGCTCCAGAGCCAAAATCTCGGACTTCTTGACTCGAGACGCCTTTTGTAGGCGTTCCAAAGAGGCGCGACGCATGGGAATGGGCGATGATTTGAGGGCGGCGTAGTTGATGGTATTCTCGGTGACAGAGTTGCGGCCCTGCCAGAACACGCGAGGAGATGCTGTTTTTTCGATAGGAGATTGTTGAAATGGTGAAGAGTCTGGGTTCACTGGCATCTAAGAACAAAAAAAGAGTGTGATAGGTTAGCCCAAACATCCACAATGTGGTAGTCTGAAGTTGACGTGAAGTGGCCAACTGAGCCAGAGTCGAAGCCGGACAAAGTTGAAGCTTTGCTTTTTGGGTAACAGTTCAAATGTAGATTTGCAAATGGGTAGATAGACTGAGTGGGAGACAACCCAAGCAAGAAGCGTCCGGGGTCAAGCCCAAGTGCAAGGACTATTCTGTTTGTTGACCAGGACTACAGGTCAGGTATGTGAAGCACACACCTCCCTCCAAGCAAGTTGACATAGAGCGCACTATGTAATTAGTGGATCGACCAGGCCAGCCAGTAATGATATCCAACCCCTGTCTACTAGCAGTGAATTAAGAAACAGGGGCCGTCTGCCGTCCATCTTGAGAGGGGATAATAATGGGTTGGATAATCGCCATATTATGGCCCGTAAACCCATGAGCCTTTCACAGTAGCGAGCACTATCATAAAGCTCACAAGCTCCAGGCCTAATTATCATAGCCAAAGTCGACAAGCCAAGGGTGGGGTTTGATTAACACCGCCTTTCCTAGGGATGGTAATTGAACACAGGGAGCAACAGCGCGAGTTCATACCTTTGTAGACTGGTTCCAGCTAGGGGAATTCCGGCGTCTCTCGCCAGGCGAGATTTCGCTCAGGGCCCGAACTACCGTCAACCTTTGAGGAGTCGAAGGCGCTGTTTTGTTGATGCGAAGAGGTTGCACCTAAATATTGCGACAACAGATAAGTTTGTGTTAGTGGCAAAACTAAATCATAAGGGCATTAAGCTTCCAAGTATCAGGATCCTGTCAATTTTATTGTTTTGAGCAACCAAGATCCAAGAGTGGATATAGTACTGAGGTTTTTTTTTGTTTCTATTGGTACAGTCGTTTGTGCCTCTAGGAAACTTGTTTTGAGGTATAAATGATGCAGAAACGCCACTCAAAATTCAGTAGTGCCCAATCAAGCATAAAGTGCCAATTCTCTCCATGGGACTATTGTAAAGGTGTACAACATGAAAGGTTGGTGCCGTTTGTCTCGCTTTCTTGTAAAACCTGCCCAGTAGCCAAGGGGCAGACCGAAGGAGGTAAAGGGACGAGCACACCTCATTTCACAAGCCAAAAAAAAAAGCCAACGCAGGGCTTGCGGGGCCTCATTTAGTATAGCATGGAAATTCTACTGATGAACAACCCTAAGCGCACCTTCAGGATTGATTCTCAACGCCCAAAAGTAATACAATGCCCCAGTTTGTCATTCGCGCTCGACTATCATGACAACGGAAGAAAAGTGGCGGACACTAGAACAATGAAATATTGGCATGGGACGGACATAAACATACCGGTTGAGATGAGGCCATGTTGTGTATATGTATAAGGTCACTTATGGCAGTGCGATATAATATACCAGGCAGATGCTTGGTTTTATGACCACAAGGTATCCGTAGTATCTGCCGTTGTATCTATTTGGTTTAATAGAAGGATTCTCCCAGATAAGGCTAGGCACGTAGTATAGCAGTTGGTATGGATGGCCTATGGCATGTCAACAGTATTAGCTTTGGGAACTGATCACAACATATCTTCTTTGTCCAGGATTTTAATCATGCATAGCGTGGGCCTCAAGCTGCTTGTAAAATTCCAAGCTACTGGTTACTAGGAATGTGTCCAATGTCCATTCCTATGTCAATAGAGCCAGTGTCTTCGTGGTCCTAGAACCGATAATTCCGAAATAATAGGGTATGTTGAATTCTTGATATGGAGGAAAGATCACTGGAGTGCAAAGTATTGTTGTACAGATAGATCCTATTTGCAAGTGTCATTCCACCCGGATGCATAGTGGTGGGGTGAATGGACAACCAGTACCAATTGACAACGTGCAAGATGAGGTCATACCGGATAGGTGGGAGTAGTCGGTATGTTGGTATGAAAAGATGGAATACATACCTTGATGATTTTGGTGGGAGCTACTTGTAGATATCGCTGATGAGAGATTAGGTTATGTTGGAGAAGTGTGTCCTCGTGAAGCGTATGTAGGGTCGTGAAGCGAACAAGATTATGAGTCGTGGTATCTTTAAAAGAGAGCTTTTGGATGTAATTCAAGAATGAAGAACGAAGGAAAATATGGAGAATAGCAGAACGGAATCAAGTATGGATATCGGTAGCGGGATAATAGTCACGATCAAGTGACAATGTGAAGATAAAGTACAAAGAAGAGAATAAAATATGTGAGCTGGAGATGTATAGTCACGAAAAGGATATAGATTGGTGACAAGATGAAGCACCAAGGTCAAAAGTCGTATCCCAAATACAAATACCACGTTTGAAGGACACAACAATGAATTTTGATGAACTTTGGGACTGCTAGAGTATCACAAGTCGAAAGAGATGAAAGGGAAAGAAATTGAAGAGATTTCACTATTTGGTGGGGAAGAGTCGATTATACGTGGGTTGCTTCCTTGTTTGGATGATAGACTCAATATTTTCTGTTGCTGCAACTTCTGGTCTTGTGACAGTGTTTGATGTTGTTAGGTCTAATAGAGCTTCTTGCTTTTTAAAGTAAGTGAGAGTTTGAGGTGACGATTGTTTACTAGTGATTTCCATATTGGGGCATGAATGCTGTTGTTCCTATTGGTTACAAGCTTATATGATAGCCCATAATCCCGCAGCAGAGAGAGGATAAGCTCGTAAAAATCAGAGAATTTAATGTAATAGGGCTATGTGATGCTTTCGGTAACCCCTTGGCGGTAGTATGAAGCATTTGCCGCTTGTGCGCTTCCAACTGGCTAGCCATGTATACATGCATATCTTAATCATGTTTTGGACTCAACTTACACCAACGATGGTCGGATAGCCTTAGTCTGGACAATTAGTGTGGTACATACAGAGGGAGGAAACGAAGGATTCGACATCTGTGTCGTATGTGAAACATCAGCCTGTGATTGGTTGGTTACAAAGTTCGAAGTAAACAAATATCGTGATAAGTTGTGGTCAGCTACGAATATTTACGTTTGAACTGTAATACACTTGCTTCTAAGTCTATTTGAAATCTAGCTTTCAGGGTTTAAACTACATATACAGATATGGTTATTTACAATCACTTACATGTGCATAAAACCCAGTGTTTGTGGTCAACCCCCAAAGCTCTGGATATAATTACACAAGGACCGAGTGGCCCACAGTCACGAGTCTGAGCATCAGCTCTCAAGGGAACTTGAGGCCCATCGACTTGAAGTTCTACCCTGTACATATTCAGTTGTTCCATCGCCAATCCTGGAGCCTCTCGGCTGTAATATCATAAAGCCAAGGGCGAACATTATGCAAAGATCAGAAACCGTTGCGGCGGCAACCGCTCAGACCTTAAAGGTAAATCACCCCCAGTAGATCCAGTAGATCCAAGAGAGTGGGATACTCGGTGGTTATTGGCTAGTGGCATTTGTGATTGAGTCTTGTAGGATCTCCGAAACAAAAGTATGAAGGACTTGTAGCCAAATTCATACATGGATAAAAAGGGAAGAGTATTTATGAATATAGTAGGGTTAAACACATAATATGTAACCCATGTCATTCATTTTGTCTCTTGATCACATCGCCACACTCAGCAATCTTGCATACATGACATACAGGCGATATTGCAGAATTTATCAGACAAAACTGAGTTCAGGAAACTTGTCAACTCTCACTTGCATAATGAGAACTGCACCGAATCATTAGAATCATGTCCATCATGACCTTGTTAATCAGCCGTCAGCATGAAATCCAGAAGGAGCCATGCTTGGCTGCAGTTATGGCAACCATATGCAACATTTCCGAGTCTTAAACACAAACGGACCATGAAGATGTCCCGATTTTCTCACTAGTTCTGGTAAACAAGTGGATGGAGGCTTAATACATCACAGCGTCTTGGCCCAATATATTCAGCTTTCAAGCAGAGCTGGGCTCGTCACTGGGTAAACAGGGCGGATTTTGATTGATGAGTGGTGAGTTATCAGCCCTTTGGCTGCAAGGGACAATTAATATGCTTATGCTATTACTTGAGGCCATCAATATAGATTGTATGATCAATCTAGGCCATAATATAAATGTCAAAAATTTCCCAGAATGGCCTAGAATAACAGAATAGCATAGAATATATTACATGATTTAAATTTTGTATTTTAAGGATTTAATTATCCCAAGCATACAGCCGACTTTCCCCTCTCCCCGCTACCCCTCTTAACCTAGCAGCCTACCTATCGTCATCTCCCCATCAACAGTCGCTCGCCCCTTGAAACTTTTCATAGGTCTCGTCGGAGGAATCGCCAACGCAAACTATGATGTCGAGTCCGCCTATACTTTCAACAATAACCCCACTCTGCTTGCACCGCACGCTGATGGCAAGCGAGATCCCCTGTAAATATTTTTGGGAATGTGGCGATGGAGGGAGCCGAGAGCCCAAGTTGTGTAGCTTAGCGGGTGATTGACGTCATGATGGTGCGGGGGATGGCAGGTTGTGGTTTATGGTGTTTTGGGTTTTGTGATTATTCGGAATAAACATTGCAATAGTTATCGAGGGTAATATTTCACTTGGATACAGATAACACATCAATATATGGCTACCCCAAAAGTCGCTGTTGTAGCAACCGGCACTACGTAAAATGCTGGGAAGCCATGCATGTGATGTTCTTTTGAAATAGCTTTGGATTTACTCTTGTTTTTTAGCATAAAAAAAGCTGCTACACGTATGCGGTGCTCAACAGCACAAGCGGTGCCTTGCTTTAATCCCGTCACCGTCCCCGTCGCCATCAGCCCCCCCAAGCGCCCCGTATTAGCCGCCGCCCGGGAGTTTCCGGATACCTGCAGCGCCACCCCAGCGACAGTCAACCCACAACTTAAACATAGTAGACGCCTTGGAAATATAGTAAAAGGTTGGTTATGGAATTACACGGCATAGATAGGGGATCTGAGTGTTATTGTGGTGGGTGGAGAGACAAGGTGGTACAGACGGACATGTCGCCACAGTAGCCAGTCATGGCTGTAGAGGAACGTGATGAGCTGCAGAAAAGAGCGGTTATAAGCGAAATGGTAAAGTTAAACAATAGTATGTGGATATTGTGGACTGATAGTTAATATCCATAAACATTAGCAGATAAGCTATATCGTGGATCTTGATATTGACAATGCCTGATCTTGGGTATATTATCATTCATGGCCTCATAACTTTGTTGAGACAAACCATACCGTATTTACTGCTTTGAGTTCCATTCCACACACTCAGCATATGTAATAGTCTTTCCACCAAAAATGTCCAAAGCACTACCGATTGTCAAGTCAACCTTACCATTGCTCAGCTTCTTGACCAGTTCCAAATCTTCAATAGTACGACCACCACCAGCATAAGTTACAGGGATGGAGCACCATTCAGCTAGCTTGATAACAAGCTGTTCATCAACGCCATTCTGGAGACCCTCGTTGTCTGCTGCGTGGATGAGGAACTCAGAGCAGTAAGGCTCCAGGGCCTTAATAGAAGCTATTCAAGCAGGTGTTAGCCATACCGGTAACATAGATAATAGTATGTGCTTATTATGAGCTGGGCTTTGGAGATCCTTACCTTCATTAACCTCCATATCAGTCAGGGTTTGCCATTTGTTCATGGCCACATGCCAGCTGCCTTCACCAGTCTTTCGGCAGCTAAGATCGATGACGAGCTTTTCCTTATCGCCGTGCAAGGCCCTTAGCACTGACTCCAGCCTTTCTTGGCTAAATTTGCCCTCCGGAAACAAGAAACTTGTGATAATGACCTAATGCCATGTTAGCATCTGTCCCAGGTTTCAATAACCACCCAAATATAGTACCTTGTCAGCACCCGCATCCATCCACTCCTGCGCGTTCTTGTCTGAGATACCTCCGCCAACTTGCAATCCCCCTCTCCACGCGCCCAACGCTTCTCTCGCCGCCTCCAAATTTCCCGGCCCTAGCATTATCACATGACCACCGCGCACATTGGTATCTCTGTACATCTCGGTATAATAAGCTGGCGGGTTCGCTGAGACAAAATTGGTCTTGAGGGCAGCGGACTCGCTATCTAGAGTGCCACCAACAATTTGTTTGACCTGGCCGGCATGAATATCGATACAGGGCCTGAAGCGAGTCATGATTGTGGTGAGAGAGAAGGAGTTGATTATGAGAAAGAAATGAACTGAGAGTTAATGTACAGTGAATTATCCTCAAATTGGATATCAATTGTTTTATGGGGTGGAGATCTAGGTGACACAAACCCGAGGATGACGTCGAGTTATGAACCATGGCCGAGAACGGCAAGAAAGGTGGGTCTTGAAGAAGAGTCAGATTTAGGGTCAATATAAGTCGAATAGCCCTTATGACAAACCCTAATTGGTACTATGATCATGTCGCAAGACATGGAACTCATTGGCTACAATCTGTAGAAAGAGGTAATAATAAGTTTTTTTTAGGCTCCAGGATAATAGGCCATATGCAGATATGGTAGAATTAAAAATTGGTTGATCCTACTATTGGTAATGGGGTGCTGACGTGGAACAGGCGAAAAACTGTGTCGGGTATGATGTTGGTGATAGTGTGAAGCAAGGCACAGCAATTGCCACATGGCCCGTCATAAGTCATCATTAGAAATAAAATAACGATGGATGAATAAATGACAAGGTGGAAGCAAGCATATTGTATTCTGCCTAGTATGGGAATTGGTACAAACATGAACTGTCGTGTCCATGAGACAACTTTCCTGTGGGTTCATAAACACATGCTAAAGTATTATGGCAGCCTAGCTGTAATAATCCAAGAATATGACCTCACCAGGTATATTTACTATAGATACATGTATGAGGGCGAAGATGTGCTGTAAAATCATTGAAAATAGTGGAACAAGCAGAGTGAAAGAGAGTGTATGAGAACTAGTATGGTGACATACCCACAGTATGGGCGGTGGACATAGGACACTGAACACCAAACTTGTGTATACAACAAAATCAAGTGACCCTAGGACCAACGGAGGCTTTTCATAGTTGATGGTATGACATCGCAAGGTATAAATATATGTATGAGCGAGTGCAGCGAGATAATTGTCTAATATCATAAATGAAAAACTGGTACAAGAACTGATCTTGGTATTACTAATGACTAACAAAAGGAGCTAAATATGGCAATTAGTGCTAGTAAAAAAGCCCGTGGACATAGAGACCATACAGTGGTATCTGAGTAGTCGATCTGGCGCGGGATCTGACAACCGCGGAAATGTCGACTTCCGAAACAACCGGGTATCGGCTTTGGATACATATTTGAGTCTACAGGCCAGTAGGTTACATCTACACCCCTTGATAGACTAGCTAGCGGGCCGACTGCCAAACAAGGAAAACGATGAATTAGATGAACTATAGGATAGTCACACTGAGAATAGAAAGGTATATAGGCACCAGCCAGAGGTTCTTGGATACAAAGGGAATCCGATATAAACGAGAAATATTCACTCAGGGAAGCTAGGTCGCTGATCCAGTCGATCTTGAGGTATGCTGACTGTTCCTATATCAGATAAAATATGGTGTATGACCATAACTCTAGACACAATCTTGAACGGCATCTCTCTAACTGACGAGGAACATGAGTGCAAATATTCACTATCACAAAGCCAATGTTGATTAATGGATATCAGGGTTACTTCTGTACCTAGCTGAACAGCATATGAATGAGAGAATAAACGCTAACACCGGTATAAGACTTCTTAGTCGTGTAGAAGGATGGGACAGGCCTCGACATCTATATCCCGATTCTGCGTCATGTGCGCTGGAAGCCATTCTTTCGTGGACTTGTAATGTGACCCGATCAGACAGTTCTGGCCTATGCTTGTTTACAACCAGGGATCTCATCTAACGAACCAGCAAAAAGATACTGACCATCTGATGGAGAATCTGGGGATATATGCTTGGGAATGGTAATTTAGGCAGCAGGATTATCCCGTTTGCCTTAGGGATAGTCAAATATTGTTTTGATAGAAGCCTTCTTATAAAAGGAAAAAAAATCATCATCAAAGGGCTGTAATAGGGAGCCAACTAGATTTCGTGAATATTGCAGAAAATCAGCTGTTGGGAATCAGCTTCAAGCGTCATGACGTCGCATGGTCTCCCCACGTATTTGTCGAGGAGAGAGGCCTTTGATAATGCTTACAAGTGGTTGCTGAAAAGCCACGCTTCTGGCCCCAACGCCACATAATGGATTTATAACTGCAATACACTGGCCAATGGGATTTCGCGATTCTACCAAAAAATGTGGCGCGATGAGACTTGACTTGCAAATCCGGGTACTTCAGCGCCCTTGGCCCCTGTGGGTGAGTAAATGGGTTTAGGCAGCGAGATAAAGAAGGAAACTGCAGGGTTTCACTACAGGGAATCCTTGGGAGGATGCATGGGCTCATCCTCCACATGCTAATTCGAGCGCCTGGAATCCATTCATCAGTGCGACAAGAGGTATCAATTAAAGGTCAGTTCAAGATCAATTCAATTTTATACTTATACCAAAAAGAAGCCTTTTGCTCATAGTAAATTTCCTGGGACACCTTGAAGAATCTATATATCGATTTCTGTTTCTTTAAAGTACTTGCGATCACTATTTGTTTCCTCAACCACTACGATTTGAGCATAGCCGCCATATCAAGCACCCCCGACATCTACCCCACGATATCCCGCGTCAACCCCGCTGCTCGCTTATGATTGAGCTCACGACCCTATCGCAACCTGCCGCTTGAGTATCGCAGCCACTCGCAATATACTCTAAATCGACTGAAGTTTTCGGCACACTTCGCCTAGCATGGAGGGCTTCTACGGAGATAGTTCCGTGAACCGGCTCTCCGGCCTCTACAATGACACCAAACGTTCCACCGACTTTGTTCGGCAAGACCAGCAAAATCAGGACCCCGAAATCAAGGCTTTACACCGCAAACTTAAAATTCAAAAAGACCGACTAGTGGCTTGGGGTGCCGAGTGGATGAACAATGAAGACGAGGCAAAGCTTGACGAGGACCTGTCAAAGGCCGGACTTTCGGAGGTCGTTCAGAGTGTTATGTCAACCATCAAGGACATTCTAGACGAGGCCGAGCCTATGTGGCAAAGTACACTCCGGTCCGATGATACCCAGACTGCATCTGAGCGAGCCCTGGCTGCGGCTGCTGCTAGCGATAGCAAGAAGCCAATGGCTATCGAGTTTGACAAGATGCACTTCGAGAACTTAATATACGATATGACAACATCTATTGATACACTATACGACCTTTCCCGCGCCCGTTCTGGAGACGCACCTAGAGGGGCTACTCGCTTTGACTCAAGTTCTATGACAAACGACCCAAGCAGTGGCTTTGAATCTTCGCGGCTTCGTACGGAGCAAATAGACCCTTCATCTCTCATCCCTCTTTCTAATGCACCAAGGGGAGCTTCAACTGCTTCGACACTCCAGGATGGGATTGTGCTAATGGACGCTAAGACTTTGGCTGGAATAACCGACAAAGTTGATCCGTCTGGCCTTCCACAACCTCTTCTTCTTCAATTCACGCCGTATAGTCCCTTGTATCAACATATCGGCGGACCTCCACTGGACCCTGTCGAGAAGCTCTATGCTGGCCTTCAGCAACGTACCCCCGGCGCCTTTGCGGGTGTTTGGTCTGGTCTTCCTAAACTTCTGGGATATTTTAATGATGAGACAAACCTCAGAATGGGCCTTGTGTACCAGTTCCCCCAGGCCTTTAGTCCTCTGCGACAGGATGGTGATATCAGGAATACCACCAGTGCTCTCCATTCGCTAAGCAGTTTGCTTGAGAGACCAGACTTCGAACCTCCTTTAGAAATCAAGTTTAGACTTGCGCACAACATCGCCAATTCAGTATTTGATATCCATGCTCGTGGACTTACCCATGGTGCCGTCTTGGATCAAAATGTCTTTTTGGCTTCTCCTAAGGGCTTTGGGAACTCGATCAGTGACATTGATATCCGCAAGCCGTTGCTTTCTACGTTTGAGGTGTTCCCTACTTGGTCCGAAGAGGGTGGCCTGCTAGTTACGCCCGATGAGCAGGTCAACCCTATCTATAGACATGCTTTAGACCCTCGTGTCACTCCAGTCTCGCCTTTGGTCCAATCCGATCTCCGGTGTTTGGACCTTTATTCCCTCGCTGTTATGCTTGTGTCCATTGGCATGTGGACCAAGCCCGAAAACCTTGTCATTCCCGGTGCTGCCGCCATCCCAGATTCTGTCATCAATCAGCTTGCGATCCGCTGTGGTACCTTGTACATGAAGGCTGCCCGGGCCCTTTGGAGCGCTGTTGATAGAACAATGGATGATGAGGCTTTGGCCAAAGATACGTTAACCTCGATTCAAGCTGAGGTATCGAAGCTACTACAGGCTTCAAGTGCTCTGGATGTTACCGATGAGACTCCGACTGCTCGCCCGGTTTCTATTGTGCAGCCTACAGCACGCAGAACGCAGACACGCCCGACACTACCTCCGACTAGATCTGTCGGCGGTAGATATGCTGGAAAGACTGCTGCTGAACGGAAGCAAATTGAAGCCTTTGGTCGCTTGGAGGAAGAGCAAAGACCACCCCTTCCTGGTATGTCTTCAAATAACCAGTCCATGTCGGACTCTATGCTAACTAATATTCAGCACGCCCTACTGCTGACCTCACTCCTGTGGCTGCTTCAGTTGCTGAAGCTATGCCTACTCCATCGTCTGTCTCACAAAAGCCCAAGCTTCGGTTGTATAATCAGGTTCAAGCGCCCCTTCCAAAGGAAGTTGTTGATACCTGGAACAATGTGCTGATGCACCAGATAAACCAGGCACTCAAGCAGTTTTATCGCAAGTATACTGAGACTGTTGAGATCTCGCTTGAATCAATGGGTCATTCGCCGTCCAAAACTAAACCAACTGTCCTCATTGTCTGCTCATCCGTTAACAAGGTCAAGGCGATTTTGAAGCGCAAGCTTGGAGATTTGTTTGATGATGATACCGGTATGGGATTTGGTCTTAAGGTGTGCAGTGGTAAAATTGTGCGTTCGCACTATAATGGAGAAGCTGGTAACGGTACCGAAGTTCAGGCGCGCAATGGTGGTTACCAGGTATGTCCCAACAATGGTGCCAGCATCGGCGCCTGGAATGGTGAGCGCCACTTGCCGCCCGTCAGCTTTGGCGGATTAGTCACAGTCGACGATAAGACGTACGGCATGACAGTCCACCACATGCTGGATGATCCCGATGATGCCGAGCCCACACATGCTTCCCATGACGGTGCAGATGTTGACTCTCGCTCTTCAGCCCGGATACCCCATTTTGGGTTTCAGCGACCTGCCGTATTCGATGGCGGCTCTGTGCGCCGAAGCTCTGGGCGGCGGAAGCCTTTGCCAGCTTCATACAACCCACAAGCAACTGGACGTATTCCAAATGCCCCCACCGACGCTCCGCCGCCCCCTCCGCCTAAAGAGCCTAGAGGATTTGGCGAGGGTGTCCCCGTTAGCCTTGTTCCAGGAGGCAGTGGATCAGGCGCTGCGGGAACTGGAGGCAAATCGTTTTTCCAAGAGGCACATCAGAAGCTTCAACAAAAGAAGGCCAGGCTTGATCAGCAGGTTCAGCAGGTTCAGCAGCAGCTGGAGCTGTCGATCAGCAACCAGAGAAAGCAGCACATCGTCTTCAAACAAAAGCATTTGCAGCAACAGGCAGAGGAGGCGAGGAGGTCGTCAGCCCAAAGAGTCCAAAGAGGGCTTGGCGATGTTAGAAATGATATCCCTAGGTTTGAGGAGGACGAATCTGAGCTGAAAAGGGATATCGCCATTGCTTCAGTTGAACCTGTGTTGGAGTTTTCAGACTCTGAAACAGAAGACATGGTATCAGATTCGGATATCGACGATTGCATGGAAGATTCAGATAATGAGAGTCTCAGCGAGTGGACCGACGATATTACGAAGCATGAATTTGGTGATATCGCCGGTATTGAAGCTGGCTACGGTGAAGACATGCTTGTCACGCAGCCCGCCCGCGACGACGTCGACGAGGGATTCTTTCCCTGCGCCGAAACTGCTGATGAAGATCACCTCGATACTTATAGTCTCGGTGAGGTCTTTGCATCTAGCGGGATTAGACGCCGCACCAAGGATGGCCTTGTCCACGAAATCGACTGGGCGCTCTTCAGCTTCCAGGACAACCGGCTCCCTCCCGTTAACTGCTTCCCGCGTTTCACTCTTGCTTCATCGAAAGCTGACGGGCCACCAACGGAAATCGTCAATCCGATTTTCCCCCAGGATGTCACATCGATGTCGGATCTTCCCGGTCTTGAAGTTCAGTGCATGGCGCGGACATCTGGATTACAAATCGGGCAAATCCTGCCAGCTATTGCGTCTGTCAAGCTCTCTGGCCGCAAATCCCCTTCGCACTCCTACCAAGTTGCACCGCTACCAACGAGCCGTCGCCCTGCCCCGCCACCTATTGGGTTGCCGGGTGATTCAGGAGCCTGGGTTATTGATCGGCGGGCTGGGCATGTTTGTGGACATGTCCTTGCCTGGAGTCAGCGGAGGCAGGTTGCGTACATATCACCGATGAGCGTGATGATGCTGGATATCTGTGAGACATTGGAAGCGAAGCAGGTAGGGTTGTTGGGTGGTAGAGTGAGTGTGAAGATGTTGGCGGATGTTGATGAGGGAGAAGAGGCAAGCAGGAGGTTAGTTGCTAGGCTGACTGAGTTGGGTTTGGGTGGGGCTGGGTATTGACTCGGGGGGTGTCGGGGTTGGAAGGGGAAAATGAGGGTTTCTTTTTTGTAGAAAATAATCAGTGGGTTCTATGACATGGCGATAGAATACTTTTGGGTTTAGGTAAGCTTTGGCTTGGTACTATTAAATGCCAGCTTCATGAGTAATGATCAAGTTTTTTTTTAATATATTTTTTCGTCTTCATAAAATGTCAATATATCGAACGTATATCTCACTGCCCTTTCTCTCCTGTGGACCATTTACATAAAGTCATCCTCCCACCCCTCCGCTCTATCTTGATTACTCGACTCCATCATAGCATCCTCCGAAAAGATCTCATCATAGGCATGATCTTTCTGCCACTTCTTCTCTTTATACTCTCTCTCCTTTTCCAACTCTGCTTTCTTGCGTGCCAACACATTCGCCTGGTCCTTCTTCCTCAGTTCCTTGCGATGTTCCTCTTTCTCCGCCGCCAGATCCGGGAACTTCTCAACCTTGGTCTTGTTCAACCGGTTAACGATCGGGTTTTCCCGCGTGGCGACTAGAGTGCGGCGGACGAGCCGGGGGTTCTTGAAGGAGACTTGGCCGGTGGCCATGCTGCCGTCCTTGTGGAGGTTGGACCAAGGAGTGTAGATGATTGTGATGTTGTCCTTTTTGTTACCTTAATATTTGGAGAGTTAGAGGATGATGGGGGACCTTGGAAGGGAGGGAGGGGGACGGACCTTCGATAGAGTTGGCTTTGGTGAGTTGGGCGAGGTCGGTGACGAGATCCACCGGGAGGTTATCCCAGGTTTGGCCTTCAGACATGCGAAGATAGATATGGGCACTGGATAATTTATCGACGTGGAACTGTGCTTGTTAGAACATAGCGCTGACTATTGGTTCACTGGCCAGGTTACGTACCCTATAATCGTTAGCATGGCCCTCCATCTTGAAAGAAAATAGGCTATTCAACTCACCAGACATCCTCGTCCCATCCGTGTTTAATCAAATCCTCATCTATCCATCATCAGTATCCTCGATCACTTGTCTATGGCCCAGGATCGCCACTCACTCTCAAACTTATCCTTCCCCACGTAGATGTAGCCAGCCGGCTCAACAACCTTGGAAGTGTAGTAATATACCATTTTAGTACACGTAAAATGATTTCTTATGAGGTCACCTTGGCTTCTTTAGTGGGTGTTGACTTACAACATCGTTGTTGATAACCATGGTGGTCGTACAAGAAGGATGAGTGAAGATTTATAGTCATGTGATATTATGATCCCCCACTTTAAGGGTTACCTTTAGGGTATATTGTTCACGATTTCAGTCAACTTCAAACCACGGCGGCCGCGTAGATATATCACCTCACTGTGAACATTTCTATACACAAAGGTTGGTGATTTAATAAGGGCAATAATTTCATTAGTCTATACAATACAAAAATGACACCACTTTCATTAACCCCCCACAACGAATGAAGTCAACCTGCTCATCGTATCAGATGCACATCATCTGGATGCACCTGCACCGGCGCCCCCACCGGCCTTGCCTGATCCTCCCCATAATTATGTAACCTAGCTCCTACGCAATACAAATCATCCCTGATATTCTTCTTCCACCCCGGGATCTTCTCAACCAAATTGTATCCTGAGTACATAAAGACGGCCCACACAACCGTCCCTGGGAACGCCCATCTATAAACGTGAGCTTGCGCCACAATATCCTCGGCATCCGTAGTAAAGACACGGTATGAAACTAGAAGCTTGGCTACCATGAGCGGTGCCGCAAGAGCAACAGTTGTTATGGCAATAATGGGGATGACAAAGGCACGAGTGAAGACGGCGGCGTTGGGTCGTAGGGGCCCGTTGGCGAAGACAGCAGACATGGCACGTCCGAGGCGCTGGTTGAGGTAACGGCGGAGAAGAGTGCGACTGAGGAGTTTGAGCATCAATAGACCAACTGTCCACAGCTGGATTATGGGAGTAACATGGCGGTTGTCGGGAGTTGACTCCGGATAGAACCATGTGTGAAGAGGAATGACGACGTAGAGTTCCAAGAGAAGACTAAGAATGATAGGGAACAGGATAAGAAGGATAGAGTATGTGTACACAAGCTTAGCTGCCTGGACAGGGGCTTGTCTAAGACCCTCCACACCTCCGATCGCCCGGTGAACTCGATCATAGAATTTGCGAATGCCAGCCTTGATTTCGGCAACGTGAGAGCGAGTCCACTGGGCTGCCCAAATTAGAGACGCTAGACTGTAGATACCGATAGTGAATGCGTAGATGTCGTTGGTGCGAACGTGATCAGGCAGGAGATACTTGAAAGCCAAGCGACCGACAAACAGCGGCACAACTGACATAGTGACTCCTGTGATGGCTGCAAAAGCCCAGGTCATGAGAACGAAAGCAGAAACACGAAGATAGAATCTCGGAGGGAGGTAGATAACCCGGAAGTGCTTGGGCAGCTCATCAAATCCTGTGGGAGGCACAAAAGGGGCTTCGATATCTTTCTCGTCGACTGGGAAGAAGGCCCGGTGTTGCTTTGGAATGCGAATGTAATCATAGCCAGGAGCATGAACAAAGCGACCGTCGGGTCGAAGCTCTCCACGTGCGATGGCATTTCGTTTATGTTCGATAGTATCCACTCGGAATGTACTGGAAGCTGAGTGCTGAGGAACCTTGAAGTAATCTGTCCAGGGCTTGGCAACCCGAACTCCGTGTTTGTCATAAGTGAGGAAAAGTGTCTTGTACCACGGAAGAGGCTGCTTGGTCTGAGGGTCCAACATGATGCCTTCTTCTTCAATACAGCGCTTACCGAACGCCCACCACGACAGGCGCAAAAGCTGGGCGCTGCGCAAGAAGCAGAAACGATACATTTTCTGAATGACGTCCTCTGGCTTGAAGAAACGCACGGCAAGCGGCATGAAGAAGTTGTAAAACAACAAATCAACAGGGAACTCAAGAACAGGCTCGTTTGAAGAGTAGTGAATGGGGAACAGACTCGGGCAGCAGTAGGTAAGTGACCAAACAACGCTACCCAAACAGACAATGATCAGGACACCGTATATCATGGCCGAGACACCAATCTTGCGCAACTGGGTGAGGAGAGGGCGGGAAAGAACCTCGCGGATAGGATGAAAATTGGGATCGTCAGGATCTCTTACAAAGTCTATATATCAGATTAGTACTGAGTCACTATTTAGGCAGTACAGGAATCACTTACATAGAACCCCCTTCCGCATAATCTTGCGGCACATGGAGACAAACAAAGCGAAATGGAACATGTAACCAGTTCCAGCGAACCAATGGACAAACATCGAAGTCGTCGGGTTCGCTGCACTGAAGGCCAATCGGGAATCTAATGTATGACCCTCAAACAACGGCAGCGTGGCGATATCCATTAAGATACCACAGTACAGCGGGAAGATGATCATCTCAGTACTAATAATAGCAAGGACCTTGAAGATACCGGCGGCCTGGTTGACGACTTCCGCAATATCCTGTTCGGTAGCCGCTGAGAAGAAGTAGGCAACGAACGAGGGACGGTACTTGAGATAAAAAGCAAGCACCAACACGATGACGCAGTAACCAATAAAAATGGCCATTCCACGGTCACTCGCCGACCACTGGGCGATAGACTGATCGCCGGGGTGATCGTAAACATGATCAATCTCAAACTGGAGAACCCAACGACTGGGGTCTAGAAGAGTGGAGGCATTTGGAAATGATGCCATTGAGATATTAGAAGGCGACGGAATGATGCTCTTAGCCAGGCTTAGGATATATGGAAAATCCCAATGCTTGACATCGACAACAGCGTTGAAACCCGAATAGAGCATTGAAAGCACGTTGGGGATTGCCATGAACGCAAAGACAATACACTGGCTAAGGAACTGTTTGATAGTAACAACAGCATTATGAGTCGAAGTCGTGAACAGTGGAAGCGAAGAAGGGCCGTGATAAATAAAGGCACTAGCCGCCTCCGTGTATATCCTGTACTGGTCCAAGTAAATACCCCGAGTCTTGGCCATGACAATTGAGATATCAGTCAAAGTCTTGGACCAACCGACAACCAAGGCAACGCAATAGATGGGAGTGCACAAAATCCATCCCAAGCCACTTAATGCCATCAAACATAAATCTTGCACAATAGAGATGGACTCTAAGCATCCCAAAACGATAATCATAGGATGTACCAACATCCAGGCAACCAGTCGGCCAATGTTGTACGGCGATATCACGTAGACAAACAGCGACAACAAAACCACGCAAGCACAGAACATGGCGTTCGAGATCAAAGACATGATGGGTCCAATGAATCCAAGGAGTTCCAGGATGCCATCAATATCGTCACCCTCAAGCATGGCTTCATCATCAGCCAAGACTTCATCGCCCACATTGTTCCAGTCCGGCGCAATATCATGCACATCCTCAGGGTTAGGCAATTCCGCATTGTCATCGTTGTTCAGAACTTCAGGGACATTCGTAGGCGCAGGCTGGTTCTCGAGACCACCCCACATAAAGTCGATCATGGCATCAGGGAAACCAGGGCGAACTTCTGGCTCTTGGTGCACCGCTTCATCATCATCATTGTTGTGAACCCCAGGATCGACAGCTTCGACAATGATCTCATCTAGACCCAAATCCAAATCATCTTCCCAATCGGTGTCTTCGCCAACCTGCGGCTGGTTTTCCCCGTTAGTGCCAAAGATTTCACGGTGTTGAACCCAGCCGTCCTCGGTCGGAATATGCTCAATATGTTCTAGGTGGTCCACAGGTTCGTTAATTATGCGACGGCCATCCTCTCCTTCAACAGCAAACGGCGCATCACCCGGAAGACCTCTAGGCTGTAGCGGGCGCGGAATAGCGTCGGGGTCAATAAGCCCGTTACGGTGTGAGGACTCGCCATTCTCGTGTTCATCCGGCAAGGTTTCCCAGTCTGAATGATACTCAGTAGCTGGATGATTATCAATAGAGTCGTGAACGCGGCTATCCAAATCCGCGGGGTCGGAATGAGAAGAATCAGGGGCAGTTGGTGAAGAGTTTAAGAACGGCGCATCGTCATCATCACGTGTGCGGGCGAATAGAGGCTGGGATTCAAGGGCTGAGAATGACCAAGTAGTGGTGTGAACCGTCTTCACAGTTGAGATAGTTCTCTCCTTCTGAGGGCTTGCTGATCTTTCGCCATTGGTACCATTAGCTTCCTGAACAGTAGAGTACTTGCTATCCAAGGTATCCAGATCACTTGACGATGCCATCTTCTCTTTGCCTTTACCCACAAGCCTAGACATTCGATCCTTGACTAAGGCAATCTCCTCAGCAGAGGGATAGAAAAATGGGAGGTCAGCTTCGGGTGCTCTCCGTACGAATCTATCTTCGGCGACATTGAGGCAATACTCCAAGTGTGGATCGATACTGTTGAAGTCTCGGAAAGTTCTAGTTCCCATGATCATATCCTCCCGCATGCCATTGTACCGAATTAATAGATACGTAAACTTATGAAAGTCGCTAACATCTCTGGGGGGGTAGTCTGTTCCGTAGCGGTTGTTCAGAAATTGCACACAACCACCGTTAAAATCAAATTTTCCATCGTCACCCTCGGAATATGTATTCAGCAAAGCGTAGGCATAAGCACAAGTGGCGATGACGTTTTGCCGCTCTTCGTTCTCGTTGGAAAAGTCCAGACCGCTATCAACAATGTGCTTGGCAAGATACTCCATTGTCTCAATGTGAAGTTCCAAGCGACGCGGAAGACTAAGGACAGGACCATAAACAGTCACCCAATATTCGGACTTTGGGATAGAAGAGAACCTATTCCGGTAGCGTTCCGTCGCATACATCGTATGTGATCTTCTGGTATCAGTGCTTGATGAACCTCGAGGAAGTTCTACGTCATTATCTCTAGGGCCATAATTCCTATTAAGGGTCTCTCTGTTCCACATCGGAGGCCATTGTGTTGGCTGATGTTGCTCCAGTTCTTGGTCCCGAGTAATGTCAAAATCATGTCCCTGAGGTTCCGATCGTTCGAACGGTCGAACTTGTTTGTTATGACTACCGTCAATAGCGCCAAAGTTTCTAGATGTCTGTTCCAAGAAATCATCACCGGGGCCTACATTTCGTCTCAGGCCAATGGTGATATTATCAACATCTTCATAATTTTCTAGCCCATTCCGACGTTCTGGTTCCTCATAGTCGCCGTATCTACGACCCCGGAGTTCTTCGACATCAGACATGTCGTCATCTTCAATCCAGTCAGGCACATGTTGTTCTACCTCTGGCTGATCAACTACAGGCGCAACAACTGGAGCTACCGGGGCCACCGCAACTACGGGAGCAAAAGGGACTTCATTGACGCCAGGTTGGTGATTACCAACGTAGTCTCGAACGATTATCACAAGAACGAATCCGATCAGAACCAGAACAGTTAGGAATATACCCTCCAAAACCCTCACTATAGCGATGTTGAGCGAGGGATAGACAGTGATGTTATGCAACCAAGCTACATGACTCAGAAGACTGCCAGATCTACCTGGGGACACGATGCTACCAGCCTCGAAGGCAAGAATTTCGCCCTTGTTGGCAGATCCAGGGAAAAGAAGCCCAAGGATGAGTTTTAAAAATTTGGTGGTGAAGGACGGTGATTCGATATCATGGAAACCGCTATAACTAGCAGAAGAGACAGCAACATCATAAACATGGCGAGAGATCTGGGCCATGGGAGCACATTCTCTGGCTTCCAAGAGAGGGCTGGAGGCGCAGGTGAGAAGACTATCTAGCATGGCAAACTGATGTTGCTCTGCAGAACTGAAGTTGGTTGTCTGGGCTGGCGCAACTCCGATACCGACATCAGATAACCAAAACAGACAGGACCACAGCCGGCGCATCAGATACGGCACCCAACAAAACCAGACGCTGAGAACAAACGTGCTGCGAATCAGAAACATGGCCCATTTCGCAAGGTTAGCGACGCTGTGCTTCAGATACATTGCATTGCTGATAGTTCGCGGGGTATCTTGGGCGTAAACCCGGGTAAACTTGAATGGGGTTTTGCAGAGTTCGCATTGTGACTTTTGGGTGTGTGATAACCAGTCCATAAGGCACGATGGATGTACAAATTTGATACTTCCATTGCATTTACACGGATGCAACAAAGGAGCTGAGGCTGTTTCTTCGGTGCGACAGATTCGGCACACCTCACCGGGAGGTGCACCAGAGCTAGGATTCATGGCGGATTTTTGTAGAAGGTGGCGATGAGGTCATAGGACTTGTTTGGTGAACAAGAGGAGAGTAGCGGCGGACCGCAGTCCGATTATGGTAGGAAGAGCCTATCCGATGCTCTTTAAATGAGGTATTGTAACTGTCGAGCAACTGGGGATATCTGGAGGATACTGGTGGTAAATAATCAACCGCAGAAGACGAAAAAGTCTCGATGATTCGCCTTTGTCGTAATGATGTTAACAAGTGTCGAACGTGAAAGGTAGCTCGCATGCGCTAACCAAGCTTGAGAGTGGCAGTAGGCACTGCAATAGACAGGCGCAATATGAGAGGTGCGTTTTGTCGTTACGTAGAAACACAGAGCCACGATTGCCTTTTTGGTTGGACAGATGTGATCTACTGTCGTGTGCCTTTTTAAGGTGGGATGCAGGTCGTGGTCTCGTTCCTATAGCCCAACTTCCGCGTGCAGTGGAGTTGTACTTTAGTATGTGGTAGGAGAGCGGGCTTGTGAGAATATGTATGTCAGCAAGAAAAAACGACGGCTAAAGTGGAATTGGACTTTGAACAGTGATGTGACCAAGCCGATGAAGGGAGACAAGACCCACTCAAAAATAAAGAACCCCACGTCTGAAGACTAGATCGATCGTAAGAAACGAAACAAGACTAGTCAGAATTTATGGGAAAGAAGGTTGGTCCAAGCTGAACAGAAGGTCATGACGTTAGCCAAGGTGTGTGTCTGGCGATGTTCGTAAGGCATATGTTTTCCAAAATGCTCTGTGGCCTTTTAAATAAGGACGCTCCACTGGCCAAAAGTTGTTGAGGTTGTCTGGCCAGAAGGCAGATCTATAGGCCGGGGTTCGTCTGTATTAATTGGGACGTCATGCAGTCCTGAAGGATAACTTAGCACAGCAAAGTGGACTCAAATTCCGGCTTAGGAGTTTGGGTATCTGTAGCGTTGTATACAATATCAGGCCCTACGTATCAGCCGAACACAGGCCCAGAGAGTGCTCTGTGGCAACATGCGATAGTCGGTCGGTTTGGGGGCCAGATTCCAGGTGTCTGAGAGGACAGGGAGTTTGTATGCTAAAGCTTGGAGAAGAAAATAGCAAGATTAGATATTATACATACTTTAATGATAATGACGATGGTTTAAAGGAGTAACTTGGTAGTCTGTTAGTGAGCAATAAGTTCGAAAGAAGTCTCGTGAAAATCTATTGAATCTTCATGAAGCTCGCGATTGCTCGCCAGAGCGAGAAGCCATTCGAAAAGCTACAACGCCACATGACCTTATCTGATTGTGGCGTACGCCAGATGGCGTTCTTGATGTATAACCCTCTATGTTAGGGTCTGGCGCAAAGACGTCGCAATTCGCATCCGGTTTTGTCACATGCTTGGGGAGTTTGCATTTCAAACTGCCCCCGATAACCCCTTCGTAAGATGCGCTCGCTATCTCATTCTTCAAATTCCGCTTCCATTGAGCTCTACTTGACTCCATCTCATAAATATACATTCACTGATTGCAGCCCTTAATATCACCACTAGCAAGTATCATACTCACACTCGTTTCGAGACACACTTGTATATCTACTTTTTTCTGTGATTTTCATCATGTGCTAGCAAATAATCGTCATCATGGCGGAGCAGCTACACAACTTCACCAATATCATTCCCACTGTTACCAAAAACCCGCCAGTGAATACCAAAATGGAAGTAGCCGCCACTTAAACCAAAATTATTATCGAGGAAGCTGTTAAGGATAGTGAGCCCACCGATGACAATACTCCCGAAGGCTAGGAGGCCTAAAAGGACCAGGAGCAGGCGCCACTTTCCTCAAGTACTTCAGTAGCCTGATAGTGAGGTTGGCTATCGGTATAGGCGAGATAGATCCAGCTTGCCTCCCACGAGGACCTCATTGTCCAAAGTCTCTTCTTCGCCGCCTTTATCCCCCAGTTTGATAGCAATGTAAATTAGTATCTTTTTCCGCCGTCATTGGAAGCCATAGATCTCGGTTGAAAGACACCCAGAAGTTCACCTGCTAACCCAATACCCACCTATGTCATAGGCCTGCATTTTCAAACTTGGCGATCAAGACGTCGATACTGTCGGCTATTTCCTCGAATTCCTATACCCCAGTGATCTGCTTCCTCAAGAAGCTTCCCAGCCAGCGCACTCTCAAAATTAACCCTACAACCCCCGCTATCGATGACGCAAGTGAGCAACTACTTTGCTATGCCCATGTCCTGAACGACAAGCTCAAGCATGAGACCTTTGTCAAGGAGATGGTGGTAGCTGTGGAAGACGGCCCGAGGTTATTGATATATGCTGGTTATGTTAAAATTTTGTCTATTAAGGCGGTATGAACATCCGGGACGTGCATTATGTCGGAGTTCGGGGTTAGCGTTGAAGTTATACTTAGCATATGAAAAGTTAATTCAGCAGACAAATATTTACAAATATTTATATAGAGATCCTGAAAGTAGTCTTGCTTCCTTATGATATTCTCTTGCATAATATCACGTGGGTCTTTCATACCGGATTGGTAACACTACAGGCACACCCAAGTCCTATTCAAACCAAGAAAATGGTTACGGAAGTCGAACTAATCAAGACTATTGATATGCAGAGCAGATTACATTGGGACTGTATTGTCCATAGGCTTTGACATACTAAAAGCTAATCAATGGATTTGCCAGAAGGTCCAAGAGATATTATTCATTAGAACTAATATAAGACTAAGACGACACTAGAAGCAATCCATAGTGTCCCTTGCTATAATTGGCCTAGGAATTAGCGTCAATGATCAATGAATTCTTGTATTTCTTCGAAGACAAGCTATGAAACAATTATGTATATTATATATTAATTGCAGCACCTCATAAACATATGTATACCCTCACTCTGTGCGGCATAGATCTACCTACAAGTAGTTAACTGTGAATAGCTCCCCTGTTAAGCTACAGTCCTTATGTATCGCAATTATGGAACTATGGAATAAGAAAAACCCTGTACAACTTTGAGACATTTTGTTCCATAGGAGCACGCTAAGTTTCCCAGAACAAAGAACCAGTTCATCCCCTTTTAACCTCACAAGACTAACACCACTTCCGCAACCTCTATTCCCTCATATGCAGCCCCTAATCATCACGTCCCTATCCCATCCTCCGTCCATCCCCTTTCCCTCTTTCGTCCCATCTGAATCTCTGTCAATAACTCACCTGATGAACCTGTCCCACGTGGCCCGTCCGACAAACTGCAACATCTTAGTTGCATCTACAGAGAACATATCCCAGTTCAGTAGAAATCGGAACTTACTAATGGAGTATTGAGTCCGGTGGTCAGCCTAGTTTGTGCAACCACAGATCTGTGATAGGCAGAATGACTTTCAGAGTCATAGGCACGTTTAAGCATTGACTTAGTGTGGAGTGTTATGAGAGACGAGGAGGCGTGAATTTTGATTCCCACATGGTGGGCCTCTAGGCGGATTGGTAAGCCATGTGTAGGTCTAAACATGATCATGGGCTTGTTAGATTGAAGACTTTGGTGAGGAATATCCGGAACTTTTTTGATCATGGTTCTGTTAGGCTTTAGCCTTGGTTGTGGATTAGTCTCATCCTCGGACATAGATATTCCCTGGCGAGAGTAAAGTTTCGGAGACACGGTAAGACTGTACAGTGAATATGAGTACTTTAGAGCCCTTACTTACACGTAACCTTATATATCTTTCTTTGGCTACAGCCCTTTTTATCTTATACCTAAGTCTGTTGTAAAAGTCGCCAATGGACATCAAGTCCCTGGGATTCCAGTGATGAAACTGACAATCTAAGGGAGAGATGAAAAATAGGAGCCACACGGTGGCATCTGTAACCAAATATGATGGCTGGGTCCCTCCAAGCTCCAAGGGAAGTAAAAGAATGAGGGACTAGCAAGGCATTTACCAGAGAAGGCAATGGCTGTCTTAGATGATCTCATGAAGCGAAGGACGAAGTCACTAGCTAGCCTGGTGGTCTAGGCATATTGGCATCCACCTTAGCCACAAAGTGTAGGGACTTTGGAGATATGTAAATCTTTAGGAACTCGAGGATCTAGACCAAGGATCCATGGTTGGATACTCTATCCACACGATTTATATCAAATTGCGTATAAAGACTTGCACAATGACCGAGTCTTTTTTTTAGTTCAGCAGTCTCGGGTTCTTTCTTTTCTTATACGACGGCCACACTTCCTACTTTCCTTATTTGTGACCTTCTACAACAAGACGTTCTTTCATTTATTCAACACACAACTGTGGATCAGTCGTGCTTTCCTAGTTTGTGTGACCTCTTGTTTTACCATTAAGCACCCCACGATCTTTTACCACATATATCTACCTGTATCATCCGATATCAGGCATATCAACCTTCATTTACTCTAGAGTCATCATCTAGCAACTACTGTCTTTATCAATCATCTTCTATTTTTTCAGCTAAACATGCATTCCGCTGTCGCTGTACTTGTCCTCGGCACTTTAGCCGCTGCCAACCCAATTGATGTCCCCTTCAATCTCAACAAACCCCTCCCCTTCAATCTCAACAAACCCCTCGATGGTTTGAAAAGCTTCTTCACCCACTTTGGTCACGGTGCTGGTGCCAACGCGGTCACTGCGGCTCTCACTGCTTCTAGTCCTTCCGGGTTGGCTATCACTCCGATTTTCACGGGTGCTATTCCTACTACTGCGGCCCCTATTGCTACTACTGCTGTAATGGCTAGACCTGCTGTTACTGCTGCTGCCAATGAGGATATCACTACTATTATTTTGCACTCTACTCAGACTTCTCTTGTTACCATTCCTTTCCCTACCGGGTCTTCAACCGCGGTTGCAGTTCAGGCTGCCGCTAATACCAAAACCAAGAGTACTTCATCCAATGCCTTTGGTCGCAAATCCTCCTCCGGTAGTGCCGACCAGACAATTGGCAACTCAGGCTCTGGTACAGCTACTTACTACTCGGGCGATCTCGACGGCGGCACTTGCTCGTTTATCGGGTACACCATCCCTAGTAACCTTTATGGCGTAGCTTACTCCCTTTCTGCTTGGGACACTTCTGCCAACTGTGGTGCTTGTGTTAAAATTACCGGTCCTTCCGGTAACAGCATTACTGCTATGGTAACTATTACCCATATTGACACCTATTCGTTGTGGTCCCTAAACTAACTCACCATAGATTGTCGACGCTTGCGCTTCCTGTGAAGCCTCCCACCTTGACCTCTTCCCCGATGCCTTTTCTGAGCTCGCCCCCAAGTCCGAAGGTGTCATTGACATCAAATATGAGTTTGTCAAGTGTGGTATCTCCTCGGCCCTTGAGCTCCGCAACAACGATGGCTCCAATGGCTCTTGGTTCAGTATGCAGGTTGTCAACTCAAACGTTCCTGTTGTGGCCCTGGAGGTTTCTACCGATAATGGGAAGACATGGGAGCAGACTTCGCGGAGTGAGGATAACTACTTTGTTGTGGAGAATGGGCTTGGGACCAGTAAGGTGGATGTGAGGATTACATCGTCGACAGGGAAGACTATTACAGTTAGTGATGTGGCGGTCTCATCATTGTCGAGCACTAAGGCAGGGTCCAACTTTTGATATTATATGGGGATTTAGAGCTCAAAGAGACCAAAGGTTGGATCAAACCAAGCGCGAATTCGCCCTCGTTCTTTCTTTGCTTTCATTTCTCACTCGTTGAAGACTACTAAGAAGGCAATTCCAGCTCCATGTACGTAGTATTTAGTTCCCTATCTATATTCATATTGTACTTCAGGGGAATACAAATGCACATATCAATTTTTTCTATTCATTATCCAGGTTCATTATGATTAAAGCTTGAGTTCCCTGATGTAATACTGTGTTTATTATGCCCATCTCTAGGGTTTGTATTTCTAAGGGTTATATTCAACATTCCTCGATCACTTTAATCATTCCAGATGTTGGAGAATGTATTAGAGGAATGCATAACAATTTCTGAAGTAATAGTGATGAGGCCATGTTAATTACTTCAAACAATACAATAAATAGTGTTCTCCTTGTCTGGAGACCTCTCATGTATCCACGATCTTAGCAAAATTACCATCCCACACAAACCCGCCATGATATCACCACAAACTATCCAACAAATCGCCTTTTTCTGCGCAGGCTACTGTTTCGCACTCTTCCTCGTCCTGAACCCTTTTATTATCAAAGCAAATCAACTTCTTTACCAGCCTATAGATATCAAGCTACCTCAAATCACTAGCCTTCCCTCTTACTCCGATGCCATCTTTCAGCCAAGTTCACAAAGCTTACCAGACGACCAATTATTCGTCTCCATAATTCAAGCGTGGTAGTCTGGATTTAATTTCCACAAAAATTACATACGTCGCAAGACACTCATAGACGTCACTTAGTCGAGGTCATGACGAAGATAGTCATCCGGATCTGATAGTCTTAACCAGTGAGGGTTTACAGGGGAAGGGAGACAAGGGTCTGGCGGAAGAGATACTAGGTAAGAGGGCGGAGGGTCAATTTATTTGATGGATCAAATGAGA
Organism: Catunica adiposa; assembly: GCA_001640685.1. Classification (NCBI taxonomy): domain Eukaryota; kingdom Fungi; phylum Ascomycota; class Sordariomycetes; order Microascales; family Ceratocystidaceae; genus Catunica; species Catunica adiposa. The sequence goes on from LXGU01000008.1 coordinate 129,125, forward strand.
AGTTCGCCGACGTTGATCGGGTTGCAAGGTTCGGTTGTCCGAAAGCGGAGCGGAGTGAATATGGGAAGTTGATTAGTTAGGGTGGTATTGGAAGGAAAACGATGACGTCTGAGGGATACTAGAGGCGAATATACGGAGCACAGTACCACTAACCATGATGATAATTACACGCGAGCCATTTCCATATTCTAATATATTTCAGTTGTAAATTTACAGCCCATCGTCACAACCCGCAGTTACCTCATACCCCCAGCGGCCCTTGATCTCCGCGGCAATCCCTCCATCCACGATCCACCTAAGAAGAGCCTGTCCCTCTTCCACACACAAACGCTCCAAACTGAGTCCCTCAGTCCAAATCGCGCCAAAGTGTAAGGTTTTTGTTCACAAGGAAGCCCCGGACCCTTAGTTGGCGGATCGACTTCCGACGGTTTCCTTGGATAGACGATGGGGGCCGACACGTCCTAGGGTACGGGATTGTGATCGGAGTGGTCCGTGTGGTAAGGGGAGCAGGGAAGTAAGAGGCCAGCAGATGGGTTTTTGAAGCTGAAGAGGATTTATGTGTTTTTATTTTATTTTGAGAGTGAAAATAGCTTCATCAAGTACGAAATGCACTACAGTAAGTGTATGACGATATAGTCGCCAACTTGTGCACATAGGGCTGGCCACTCCCACTTAAGAGAGCCAACCCTCGAAGTGATGGCCGAGGTCATTGGCTTGTCGTCGGACTAGCGCGTGATGACGCCACTGCAACTATGCGGCTCAAAAGAAATGCAGGTGCAAGCCCAGGAGCAAGTGGTTGCAACAAGGTGTCAGATGCCACAGACTCCGGTCGAACGGAGATACCGGCAGTTGGTAATTAGCACCTAATATAGGATCTGGTATTTGCGATTTTAATATACGACATGGCGATTTCTTTTTGCTGTTCGAGATATATGATTAACAATCGATCATAAATATAAAATAAATAAAAAAACTGCCGTGATTCTCTAGAACCCTCCTCGACGATGATGTGGTTGTGCCAACCCTGATCTGCTACCCTCGCCCAATCGAGTAATGCATTGAGATATCTTTTTGCCTTTCTTAGTTACCTTCCAGCCAACCCTGACTCTAGTTCCTAGGCCCGTGCCACAAAGTACTAACCACCTGCTAAATGCTACAATCAAAATATTGCTCAAAGAAAATAGCAAAGTCCAAGAGTTCACGATGAAGCTATCGCCCCGAAGGATGAGAAGGCCCGGTTTCTGGGGCGGGAGAAGGATGGGCGGAGGTTGGGATATCGTGTATAAAGGCCAAGTAGGCAATTGGGGTTAGAGTGTAGTCGAAGAAGGGTGGTGGATATAGGACGGCCGTGTTGGCTTGTGGCTGTCGGACGAAGCTGTCAAAATTAGCGGTTGTAACGGCAGCATGTACTAAGCGGATTGATAAGAGTAGCAAAAAACTGGAACTTGTGGGTTTGTTTTCCATTGCACGGGAGATAAGATTATACACAGTGCAGAATCAGAGTTTCTTTTTTGGCAATTGCTTTTATCCTCTCGAACGCGAATGCCTCCAAGACCCACGTGATCTCATAATAGGGTTAATATTCTAATGGTGGAAAATACCCGGGCCCGTTCGGATCCGAGTCCCACTTTTATCGCAACCTCATGAACATGATTATCCTGAACATTTTCGGGGCACAAGTTTTAACATGTCCAAATGCAACGTCAAGTAGCCATCGTCAAAAGCCTCGAAAAAATCACCTGTAAAGTAGAATACAGTCTTGACAACAGATCTCCCTGAGACTGTACCTACAACAACAGGCCGCGATGCCTTCTCTCCTCCTTCCTCAACCCTCGGGCATCCAAGCGCATTGTACAACGCCATTTTCCTCCAAGCACAACCGATAGCTAAATCTCACTGCATTGGCCGCCAGGTCGTCAGACAAAAAAAAGCATCAGGATAATAACGATGCTATGGTGGGATTGCTGCAGCCAAGACATCCGGGAGGGTAATTTGCACCAATGACAAGTGCGTTTGGGGTTGTCGTTTTCGGACAATGAGCAGGTGGATGCGCCGGGTGCGACAGGATGCTGCGATGCCGGCGATATATGGCTTGATTCTTGGAGAACGAGGAGAGATAGCGGTCGTTACAAGTTGCATATTTGATTAAAGAGGGAAAAGGAAGCGCATGGGGATGACTGAGTTGGCCGGGACGGAGGTGCGGAGGAGGGAAGGACGGATGGAAGGTTGGGGGAAGTGGAGGTAGGGGATGAGAGGAGAGGAGGCGGCAGAGTGGATATTACGGCGATATGGGTATTTTTTGGAAGTCCGGAGTGATATTGGATGTCATCTTGTGGTTGTAATGCTTGCAGGAGGTTATCGGGAGACCCGCCAAATTTGGGTTGGTGATGTTTAGGTGGTGGTGGTTTGGCCTGTTTCGGGCCGAACGCCTGAGGCAACAAATATTAATTGGCCGGATTAAAGAATTTCAGATCAGGAAAAAAAAAAAAGAAAGGATGCGGCGAGTAAAAAAAGCATTAATCAGGGCTTGTTGGGACCTCTGTGAGATATGCTGTTGTAGGCTCCTATAGAAGGTTTTCTCTATAACTATAGGTGGGATTACTTTGTATATTTAGAGGGTTTAGAGGGTTTAGAGACTGAAGGAGGCTCTGCTTTGTGGGATTCGCCTTTGGGATTTAACCGACGCTTGACAGAATGATCGCCAATAGATTTTTTTTCCCCCAAAGTTTCATGCGTGGGAATTCCGGATATAAGGACGCCATCTACCGAGACGCTCAACAAGTATCTTGATATTGTCCAATATGTCACCTCTTATCAAGCCAATAAGCCGCTGGCCAGCACAGGTTAAGGCGGCTTAGCAACCAGATGCTCCATACTTGCTGTTTAATCGTTTCAGGAGACGTGAATTCCCGTTCTATTTCAGGGCCTGAGGGTTCTTTGAGCTTCGATAACGACCTTCGGGATCGATACGATATTGATACGGGGAGACATGGAGATGTCGATGTTACATGCATATATACGTGACGTTGATCTCCTGGCTACCGCTAGTCGGAGCTGGTTGTCAGACAGACATATCAATACTGATTTCCCCATCTAGTCGTTAATCTTCAGCTCATCCTAACTCTTAATATCCAAACCAAGCCTTCATTATGAAAAAATACCCACAAAAATCATGATTCCATATCTCTTTGTTGCCCCTGACTTGAACCTCCCGCGTTCGCCCTAAACTGCTATCATCGTCCATCGCTCGGCTTCTCCCTTCCCTTGGGGGTTGTTTTTTAAAGCATATCCTAGTGTGCTTCTAGCTCATCTAGGCCATTTTCTGGCGGCTTTTTGTGATGATTTAACTGGCCTATTATATGCTAGTGAGATCCAATAGAAGGCTCCACTAGAGCTTCTGCTAGCCAATTTTCTTCTCTGACAGCTGACTGGCTGAATTGGAGGGTTGGCCAGTTGGCTACCGGGTGTTCGGTATTCCCGCCGTTGGGGATGGCGGTGGCGAGGGTTGTAGCATGCCGAAGAGGCCCGAACGAGGAGGGAGGTGGGGATGGACTGTTTGGTAGATTAGAATGAGGGAAATTCGCTATTATGAAAGAAACAGGGTTTGCAGGAAGAAGATAGTTGGTCATTGTCGTCGTTGACTGGACGAGAGGAGATTTACGGGTTGCTTGGTGCAGCTTGACACTTACACCCAAGGTGGAAATCCCAAGTACAACTTTCAGCGTGTTTATATGCAGACATCGTGCCACTTTGTAGTTAATTCAACCCAAATAGAATTACAGCTCATGTGAGATCTCACTCGTCCATGAGTCTTTACATGAGCTTCACTTCGTGAGGGTGAAATGACGACAAGCTATGAATGTGAAGAGATATTGACTGGAAAATGGCCATATTGTAAGTAACAAACTATGATTTTATGTATATCTTTGACCCTGAGAGACAGATTATTATTATCTCGTCTGTGATTAGTTCCTGAGTTATCGACTTCCTCGGCCTTTGCCTTGTCCAATTTTTCATGTGTGTGTGTGTTTTCGAGTTTTTAATCCCTGACCTTGTGCTGAATAAGAAAAAAAAAATAATAATTAAAAGTTTATATAAATTGATGTATTTTATTGTCAGCCATAAGCGACTACGTTGAATCCTATTTTTGATGGCTTCTTATATTCTCTTCCATTTCGATTTAATTTTTGCCTCCTGCTAAGACTTTTCATGGCATCCATTGTTTACTTTGTCCAGACTACTCTCTAGTTTCTTCGTCGTGCCCTAGTCTCCGGTCTTAACGGTTAGTTGTATCCGACTTACACTCATTGGCAACTTAGTCCTGTTTCTGTAAGTATCTTAAAAACCCCCCCTTCACCCCAGTATTGAACTCCGAGTTTGTTCCCTCTGAGCTTTGTCCCGTTTCTCCTTCGCCGTCACTTCTATATCAATTACCCGGACAGCCAATCTACGTTCCCCGGATCATTCCCTCATTATTAGCCATTGTTTTGTAACATAAATCGAGTCTCATATCATCCATTTCACGCTTTATCAAATTCTATATTATTTCCAAGTCCATAGTTCCCTGTCTTTTTTTAAGTCAACGATCTCTTTCTTCCGTCTTTTCCAGGATACATGATCAATTTCTGTCTTCCTTCCCCATCCTCCTTCGTCCTGCTCTCCCCGAGCACTAGCAAGCAACAACACCTCAATCTTAAGCAAGCTCAAGCAAGGCCCCGAGAAGCACCAACAGCTAGCTAAAAGTAGCACTTACCCACATTTGACCACACAGACTCGGTCTTTGAAAAAACCTCGCCCCTCTTTCCCTTTTGCTCTTTCATATTTTTTTCCCGCCTCTGATCTATTCTCGCTAACTCTCCTTCGGTCTTCTGGCTCCTCTTTTTTTTAATCTTTGGTTTTTTTTCGGTATTTTCTTTTTTTTTTTTTCATCTCTCCTTCTTGGCTTACAGTCGCCTTTCCACTCACTTCAACAAACCACAACCCACGAGGCCGTCCCACCTCGTCTAATAATACCCCGTTTACATCCGTGGCAGACCTTCCCTCCGGTCCGCCCTTTTATACCCTCCTCCGTTCAAAAAACCCACCCACAACCAGCCCATAATGAACGCCGTCACTCTTGCCAAGCGCCTCCCGGCCACCACCCGTCCTTTCTCCGTCAAGGCCACCACCCCCGCCAAGGAGCGCGTCGTCATTCTTGGCTCCGGCTGGGCCGGTTACAACCTTGCCGCTAAGCTCGACCCTTCCCGCTACGAGCGTATCGTCGTGTCTCCCCGCTCCCACTTTGTCTTCACCCCTCTTCTCGCCTCCACCGCTTCCGGTACTCTCGAGTTCCACGCCGTCACCGAGCCCATTCGTCGCCTCGGCGTCGACAAGTTCCACCAGGGCTGGGCCGATAAGATCGACCTGCGCTCCAAGACCATCACTGTCGAGTCTAACATTGGTGACGAGAAGGCTCTGGCCCCCGAGGCTGTTTCTTCTCCCACTGCGGCTATTGCCCTCCGTACTCAGGCTGGTGTCAAGGGTCGCCTTTTCGACGTCCCCTACGACAAGCTTGTCATTGCTGTTGGTGCCTACTCGCAGACTTTCGGTGTCAAGGGTGTCCGTCACAACGCCTTCTTCCTCCGTGATGTCGGTGATGCCCGTGCTATCCGTCTTCGCATCCTGCGCTGCTTCGAGCGTGCGGCCCTCCCTACCACCTCCGAGGCCATGCGCCGCGACCTCCTGCACTTTGCTATCGTCGGTGGTGGCCCCACTGGTATCGAGTTCGCCGCTGAGCTTCACGATCTCGTCCACGAGGACATGAAGAAGCTGTACCCTGAGCTCATCCCTATTATCCGCATCACCGTTTACGATGTTGCCCCCAAGGTCCTCCCCATGTTCGACGCTGCCCTTTCTGGCTTTGCCATGGACCTCTTCAAGCGCCAGGGTATCGAGATTAAGACCCGCCACTCCCTTCTTGGCATCCGCCGTGAGGAGGGCGCCGCTGAGGACGGTGACGGTGTCCTTAAGCTGAACGTCAAGGAGGAGCCCGATGCCGAGGTTGGCGCTGGTCTTGTTGTCTGGTCCACTGGTCTTACCCAGAACCCCATTGTCAAGAAGCTCCAGGATGGCGAGTTCGTCGTTCCCAACGTTCTTCACGACGCCCCCAAGGTCAAGGTTATGCGCCACCCCCGCTCTGGTGGTATCATTGTCGACGACAAGCTGCGCGTCAAGGTTCAGGATACCGCTTCTGATGCCGCTGCTCCTATTCCTGATGTCTTTGCTCTGGGTGACTGCACGGCTGTTGAGGGGGCTACCTACCCTGCCACTGCTCAGGTTGCCAACCAGCAGGCTGCTTATCTTGCTAAGCAGCTGAACTCGGGTAAGGAGGCTACTACTCCCTTCAAGTTCAACAACCTTGGTGTCATGGCTTACGTTGGCTCTTGGAATGCTATGTACCAGAAGGATAAGGATGCGCTCAAGGGTAAGGCGGCGTGGATCTTGTGGCGGATGGCTTACATGACCAAGTCTCTGTCCTGGAGAAATAAGATTGCTGTTCCCTTCTCTTGGTTCAGCTCGTGGCTGTTCGGCCGTGATATTACCCGCTACTAAATATAGCATCGGTAATGTTTGGGGAAATGGAGTTGTTCTTTTCTTTGTTCGATAGGGATGCATTGTTGGCTTTATTGCTTTGATTTCTTGTCGTTATTTTTTTTTCCTTTGTTGTTGAGTTAGTAGGGGTGAAATTAGGAGTAGTTGTTTCGTGTATATGCGTGTATACGTGCGGGTCGGTGCGAGATGCTGGGAGGACGAGATACCAACCACCTTGTTGTACATCACCATCATCATTATCATCATCATTCGAGAATCTGCTTTATAGCAACAGATTATCGGATTAAAAGTCCCTTTTAATAGACTGTAACACTAGACATAGACAACAGAATATGAGTGATCATCTATGAGTGTCTTCAATATTTTCTACAACCCAAACAGAGCGCTCTTTGTTTTGTAAGAGCTGTGATGGACTGTCGTTGGACTTCTGGGGTGACACAAAAACACTAATACATACATCGAACGATATTGACGGCAGGAACCTACGTTACGCTACACTCGGTTCCAAGAAAGGAAAGTACAGAATTGGAGATGGGCTGACCTCCAACAGAAGAATACGACCATACATGCAGGTTTTTAATAGGAGATACAGAGGAAATTAAGTAGTGCTTGGGTCTAATTGGGCGCAATTAGCTGCTTTGGACGGTAGTAGCGAGTGATTAAGAAGCAAGGGGTCGTTAAGATATATACAAATGTAGTAGAAGATGCATGATGCTATATTACAATGGAAAGCAGGTACAGAGCATGTATCCAGAAGAGATCGGCGACAAGTGCGGATAAGTCAATGAATGGAATGTACTGATTGATAAGATAAACAATATATTAACTCCAAAACTCCCATGATATGCTATAAAAAAAAACCAAAACCAAAACCAAAACCGTAAAGACTAAATACCATATGAAAATTCTATCGCCATTTTATTTTCAGCATCACAACTACACCTAGGCGGAGACCTCGGCGAACCAAGTTCTCAGCAACCCAGCCAGTGCACCAGGAAGATCGCCAAGATGGTGCACAATCAGATAGTACTGGAACGGGAAAGTATCCAGATATCTCCCCATAACAACCTGCATTCCACCATCCTCATCCTTTTTGAACGTCGAGAACTTCAAATCCAACACCGACGTCCCAACTCCACCTCTCGCGTCCGCATCATCCATAATGATAAACACAATCATAATTCTCTCCTCCACCGCCTCACGCAACAGCCTCCTAATCGCATCATGCTCCGACGACGGCGTAATTCCGTCTGACAAAATCAATGCCAACTGCCACAAATCCTGTCCAGCACCACCCGGCGCCGCCAACCTAGCCGCCTTGAAAGTATCAATGGTCCGGCGAATCAGCAACTTGACATCTGTCTTCTCCTGCTCAAACCGGAACCGCTGCAAAACTCTCGCACCCGCATCCGCCGACGAAAATGGCTCGGCAAGGTCATGGGCAGTCACAACATCTGCGCCAAAGCTTAGGACACCCACCTGGCCGACCTCGAGGGCCGACAGGGCACGCGCAGTCATGACAAGAGACTTGAGTGCAAGTTCTCCAGAGTCAGATTCACCCATGGAGCGGGAATCGTCAACAGCAATGAGAATTTGGTACGCGCGCTTGGTGGGGACGGCACGGCGGAGCCAGATCTTGTCACGCTTGTATGAGGAAGCGATGTACGGGATAATCCGCTTGATGGCTAGACGCTTACCGGTACGGAAGGCACCTGACAGCTTTGTACTCTGGGAAGGTGAAAGGATAAGACGGAGCTGAGCGGTCAGGGCTTGGGAAAGTGGGAAAGTAGCCGAAGTGTAGTTGTCCCAAGCAGCAAGGGACTCATCAAAAGACTTGAGGTTGTCATCGATGTGAGTAGCGTCGAGTTGGACAGAGGTTTCGGCAACCTCGTCAGATGACTCTTCGTCCTCGGAAAGATCCTCGGGAATGTAGTCTTCAGGTTCTGGTGAGGGCTCCGGATTGTAGGCACCGGTGCGAGTCTTCACACCAGAGCGGTCCTCTGAATCGTTCTTGTCTTCGGCGGTAGCAACATCGGGCATTTCCTCATCAGCGGGGGCCGAATCGTCCTGTGGTTGCTCCTTGGTTTCTTCAGCATCGGCTTCGGCAGTTTCATCAACGGGCGCGGGCTTGGGACCAGAGTCCTCGGCATCATCGTCAATGGCCATTGCGTCATCCATAGGAACAACCTCATCCTCAGTAGCAGCGCCGATAGCCTGAGCATCGGGAATCGCAGCGTCATCCTGAAGATGTTGGAACTCCTGCTGCTTCATCTCGTTGGCAGACTCATCGTGCTTGTCCTCGGCAACCTGCTCCTTCTGGGTCTCCTCATCAGCACCCGCCTCCTTAATCTCACGCTTCTGGCGATGCCATTGCTCAAGAGCGTCACCCAGCTTTCTGAAGGGCTCAGACTTCGCATTGGCCTCGGCATCCTCTTGGTTTTGCGCATCATCCGGCTTATCAGCATTCTCTTCCAGCTTCGAAGCAGCACCCTGAGTCCCAGACTCCGCCTCCTTCTCATCAGCCTCGGCACCCTTACCGCCATCCTCCTGCTTGTCCTTGGCACCTGCCATAGCATCATCCACGTCCATCGAGTCCTCGGCATTTTGATCTTGGCCGCCAGACTGGACGTCAGAAGGTGCCACGTTATCTTCAGCATCCTTGGAATCGTCAGGTCGCTTGTCGTCTTTCTCATCTTCAGGATCAGCAGCTTCTTCCTCCTCGGCAGCAGAATCTTCACCTTCAAGATCCACAGGGTCCTCGGTGGGCATGTCGACTTCGGCGTCATCTTCTGGATCTTGGGACTCGTCTTCATTCTCGTTGACTTCTTCGACCTCACCAGCGGGATCTTCATCCGCCTTCTGCTCATCCTCCATCTTGTCGTTGCGCTCGTCAGTCTTCTCATCATCACCCTCAACCTCTTGGTTCTCATCAGCATCCATCTCCATATCACCCACGTCGTCTTCGTGCTCATCCTCCGAGCTCTCGCCATCCATATCCTCCAAATCCAACTCCATGTCTTCAGGGGCACCAAGTACTTCCGTCTCATCGACATTTTGGTCCTGGTGAATTGCCTCATCTTGAGCCTCACCAGCTTCCTCCTGGTCTTCATCATCTTCGTCGTTCTTCTCATCACCCTCGGCATTATCATCACCATCAGCCAAATCTTCCTTCTTGGGATCCTGCGACTCGTCATTCTTCCCCTCAGCCGCCTGCTGCTCATCTTTCTTTTCGCCCTTCGCCGAATCGCCAACCTGATCCTTATCTGCGTCTTCCTCTCCTTCGCCATCCCACATCTTCTCATCAACTGCTGTGGGATCTAAATCATCCACATCACCAATCTCTTCATCAACATCATCTTCCTCATCATCGTTCTCACCATCCTTATCCTCCTCATCACCAGCCGCCGATCCATCCTCACCCTCAAGCTCCTCACCAGCCATATCCACCGCATCCTTGCTATCCTCAATATCCTGGTCCTCATCCTTCTTCTCATTCGGCTGCTGCGCCAGGTCGGACAGATCCTCATCTGATTCGACATCCTTGGAGATATCTTCCGCACCTCCTTGATCCTCACCCAATCCCGTACCTTCCTCAAGTTTCCCCTCAGCACCAGCCTCACTCTTCTCATTTGACTTTTCCTGTGGGGTGCAGAAGCCTTGCTTAGCTAATGTGGTGTAAGTCTTACCCAACATCCAACCCAGATAAACAGTAGCAGAATGCATTTCCAAGACCCTCTCGTATGCGGCCCGAACAATCATGGCATATTGGCCCCAAACGGGAACCGCCAACCTCAGCAGTGCGGCAACGTTAAAGCGGGTGGTCTCCTCAGAAAGACTAGAAAGAGTAGCAAAATGCTGGGAAATTTTGTGGATACCGTCGGTAATCTCATCAGGTCTCAGAGCAGAGAACATGGAGACGGTGGTCTTGTGAGAAGTCGTGAACCAGCCTTGGTCTTCTTCGGAGGCAGGGAGATTTCCGGAAGCCCTCTTGTATGCTTCAACAGCAACTAAGGTCTTATCAACCAGGGTTGAAACTTCGGCAGCAAAGCCCAGGACGGTAGAATCAGCAATAGGCTGGGCAGGCTCAACAGTAACAGAGAGGGTAGTCCAGTTCAAAACCTGCGTTAAAACAAACGCTAAATCCTTACGCTGTTCAATAAGTTCCTGGATCTCGATCGAAAATAGAGCGGCATTCTCTGTCAGCTCGACAGCGATAGCACGACCACCCGAAGTAGTCAGACCCTCAGGGAGCTCCAAAAGCTCTGAAGCTCTGGCGCTCAGCTTGGTGAAGATAGCCAGCCAAGAAGACAACTTCTCGGAAACAGCAACGTTGCTGCAACCGCCAAGCTTACTATGCACATTGACAAGATCCATCGCAAATTTCAGAGTCTCCAACAGCCACTTGAGACCCTTAGTCTGTACAGAATCTTTGGGAACAGCTTCAACACGTTCAGTAGCCAGAGTAGCCGCTAGGTTCTTAGTAGCATCGATAATCTGCTCCAGGGGGAGCATCTTTCCGCCAGCAGAGGCCAGAGACTTTCTCTGAGAAATCGCAAGAGCAAGAATACCCTCCATGAATCCAACACAGCGGGTAACTTCCGGTCCAGTCAACTCGGCATGATGGTCATTTGGCGTCGCACGAACCTTTGGAAGAAGATCGATCAACTTGTGCCAGTAGAAATCAGCCCCTTCGGTATCTTCCTTTAATATGGAAGCAGTAGCAAGAACCAAAGGAACCGAAGACTGCGCGAGGAGCGCATCAGTACCGTGGTGGTAACGAAGACCCATAGTCTTGAGATCGGTAAGGGTGTCTGCGAACAACTTCCGCTTGCGAACCTTGAGATGTTTGACAATATCTTTGTTCTCCTCACTCAAGAACTCGGGTGTCTCCTTGCGCAACTCGACAGCTGCAGCCATCAAGCTAGCAATAAACTCGTTAAGCGCTGGCGCTGCCTTCAAGGCAGTCTCGGGCAACGTAGCAGCCTTTGCCATGAGGGAAACGGTCTTAGGAGCATTCACCAAGCGGCGATGCTCCCGAAGGAACATCTGGAAGTCCGCAGAGACATCGGCTCCAGGAGCAGCAATCTCAATGGTACCGATATCGGGCGCAACAAAGACAGGGACGGATGTCTGCTCTTCGGGGATACCGCGGGCAATCACCGGCTCCATAGGCTGGGCAAGAACCTGGCGGAACTTGCGCACATGCTTGAAAAGCTTCTGATGACTCTTGCGAGCAGACTCGCGAAGAGCGGAAATGTTTGTGTCCTTCCAAGAGGCAAGCTTAACATCCATCTTCATCTGCTTCTCAATTGGGGCACGGCCACGTGAAATTGTGTCGGAAATAGAACCAGAGAAGCGAGTCATCATCTTCAGGAAGTTCCGGAGGGCCTGAAGGACACCAAATAGTACAGGGTAGGTCTCAGCCATAAGAGCAAGATGCTTTTCGAGGGCTCTCAACAACTCAAGACGGGCAAAGAACTCGCCAATCGGGGCAGAGGAGAAGTACATCTGCAGGTCGGAAACCAAAGTAACAGTGTAATGCGCTCTTTCCTCGTCAGTGCCAGCAAGAAGGGCCGCAGGAATGTCAATGACAGCCTGGTAAGCGACGAACCACCAAGAACGAGCATTCTCGGCAGCACGGGAGACCTCCATGTCAAGCAGACGAGCCCAGGTAGTTAACTCGAGAGACCGCCATTTAACAATAGTGTTGGTCAGCTCATCATAGAGAGCAGGAGCATGGTGAATCCTGGAAGCCCATCCGCCAAACTGCCATTCATAGACAGCGCTGTGAAGGGCTTCGACTCTCGGAAGAAGTTGAGCTAGTGGGGAAGAATGGGGAAGCTCAAGAAGCTTGTTGCAGCGCAGGATAACTTCCTTGAGGGGAGCCATGTGTCCAATCTCATCAACAAGTTGCAAAGCACGGAATCTTGCCTTGACACGATCAGTCAAAGAAACAACAGCACGGGCATGCATCAGGTTGGGCATAGTATAGAAGTTATACTCAGCCGGCGTGGCAGCCGACATGATACCAGCCAGTCCGTCATGCAGTGAGACAAGAGCAGCCGGAAGAAGCCTAGCAGCAACAGGAACCCGGACACCAGAGGCGTCAGTTTCCCAAAGAGCAGCCTTGTTGAGCTCCTGAGCAGCCTTGCGACCAACAGTGGTTAGAAGGTTCCGAATGGCACTAGAGGGCTCGGGAGGAGACAAAAGAAGCTGGCGGTGGGCATTAGCCACGCGAATAGACATATCGCGAACCTTCATGCGGTTAGCGAAGGCCGACTCAGGCTTCTTCTCTTCCTTCTTGATAAAAACAATGTTTCCATCTTCATCGACAGTCTCCTCTTCATCAAACGTGGGGAACAGCTCATCAAACTCTTGTTCGTCCTTCTCGACTTCATCCTCGTAACTACCCTTGAAGTGGAAGACAGACCGATTCGCCTCTACCTCCTTCTTGTCAGCCTCAAGTTTGCGCTTCCACTCGTCAAAGAGGCCATGGAAACACTGGAACAACGAGTCGCGCTCAGTGGCATTAAGAGCATCAACGCCGTCAATAGAGGCTGAAAGCGTTACACGATCCAGGAACTCAAACGAAGATCCACGGAACCCAGGAAGTGGGCTGTCTGGCCCAGCACCCAGGAAGGGCGTCGAGGCACAAAGAGAAATATGGCTACCAATCTTGACAGCCTCTGCAGCTTCAGCCTCTGCAAAGGCTCCCGCACAAAGGGAAAGACCCAACTGCAAACAACGAAGCATATTGGTAGCTGGACGAACCATATCCTGATAAGCCTCAAAGCGGTAGGCGACACGGTCAATAACATGAGAAATGTTACCATTCAGAAGAGCGAAAGGAGTCTCGATGTCAGCGGCACTCTTACTCTCGCAGAGAGTCTTGACAAAAGAGACCATGGCCTCGGAACGGAGAATAGACTTGACAATGTTGCCAAACTCTGTCTGGATAGCTGAGAGCTCAGAACGGGTCGGGCGGTAGACAGTAACGTCTTTCTCCGGAGGCGCTCCATAAGATTCAATTTCGGACTGCAAGCCGGAAATCTCCTCACTAGTCTGTTGACCAGAAAAGGCCTCTTGGAACGCCACAAGACGACCAAGCTTGGCTTGAAGCGACTCCATCAACTGATTGTACGCCTCGATCTCCAGAGCGGAACGCAGCTGAGGATCAAAAGCACGATCGGGGACATACAGCTTGAGCGTACCAAGGGCAAAGAGAACCCAGGCGATACCAGTGAACAGGGTCTGCTGCGGACCAGGCACAAAAGCGGCGGCACGAGCAGAAAGGGAAGCAGCGATATCAGAGCGGAGGATAGCGGTGACGTGATCGGGGACATTGGCAAAAGTCTCAGAAGTAAAAAGTTCAGTAGTGTTGCCAGCCCAAGTAGCAGGGTCAGCAATGACTGGGCAGCCCGAGGGTATAGCTACAGCAGTAATAATCTCGGCGGGCCGCTCGATAACAGTAGAAAGAACCTGCTCAGTAAGATCGCCAAGCAGTTTCAGAAGAGGCATGATAGGATCAGCGGTCACAGCTGTAGTATCAACGGCCAAGTAGCGACCAAGAATCGGCAGCTCAGTCTCAAGGAGACTGAGAGCATCAAGGTTCGCATTGGCCATGGCACCAACACGAGTGATCAAGCCTGGGATGAAAGAGTTGCGGACCACCTTGTCCTGTGAACCTTGGCAAACAAGGAAATCGGCCAGCTGGAGGGAAGCAACTCCGGCGTTCAAGGCACCATCAGCAAGAAGCAAAGTGTTAGCGGTTGGCGTAGAGGCCAAGGTGACAATATCCGCCAAAGCAGAGAAGGCCGCGGTGCGATCAACAGCATGCAGGTTGACAGTGTCAAGAACTAACAGCTGTCTTAGCGCCTCGAAGTCTCCAGCGAAAAACGGAGGAAGCTCAGTGGCAAAAACACCAATACTATTGTCCAAAGTCTCAATTTCAGCCTTGAGAGCCTCGATTAGAGAATCCAAACTGAGTTCGGAGCCATCGCCATTGCGACGGACAAGACCATAAGCAGTGCCAAGAGTGGCTGCGGCCTTGCTAAGGTCCTTGATTGGTGCCTTCGCCTTCCATCTCAAAGCGTCAAACCGGGTAGCTAACTTCAAGATAGCGGCAGTCTGAGAAACTAGAACCTCGTTGGCCAAGGGAACAGGCCTCAAAGCACGCCAGATCTCTTCCATCCACAGACCAGTGGTCAGGTTGAAACCAGAAGCAAAATTGGCAGTCATGCGGGAGTGGAAACAGTCGGCAAAGACACGCACAACAGAAACTTCAGACGCCGAGAAAGTGCGAGCGAGTGAAGTCCCAAGAGCCATATGAGACTGGAAGGCAGCATCATCGAAGACAGGAGCGATAGCAAAAGCAAAAGTGCGCTGCATGTAGTGCATGACCAGACGCAAGACTTGTTTCTTAGCCTGTTCGGTGTAAGTGTATAGGGTTAGCATAGCAGGGGGGTTCAAAGGATGAGGGCTAAAACTTACAGTAAGTTCGGCGAGATCACCAGCAGACGAAGTGAGAAATTCTCGAATAGCGACAAAGACCTCTTGAAGGAATTTCGCAAGGCCTGCAGTGGCATCCTTGATCTTAGTTCCACCCTTGAGGACAAGGAATGACCGCTGGAAACGGTTCAGGGAAGACAGGCGGGCTGGAGAGGCCGATGCCGCCTGGGTAGAGATGGCGGTTGAGAAGGAGAGAAGCTCCGAGTGATATTCGTACCAAAGGGCCAGCCAGTTGGGCAGAGCTGAGCCAGAGTTGGCAGAGACAGAAAGAGTCGAAACAAGTGGGACAAGAGGAGAGTTGCGGAGCGTTTGGATAGGCTAAAATAAAGTTAGATAAGGCAGTACAAGAAATCAAGTGAATATAATTAGACTTACCTGAGCAGAAACAATGCTCGGCGAGATAACAGAGCCCACGGAAGAATACATCTTCTCCACTTCAGTCCAAAGCTCTGAGGCTCCATCTCCGTGAAGTCTCTCTCTAAACCAAACCAAAGCCTTCATCTGCACATCAGACAAAACGCCATTCTGGCCAGAAGTGACAAAACGCTCCAACAACGACACATCTGCCATTGCTAATCCTTCAGCGGCCAGTCCCGTAAGACTAGCAACAGCTTCAGCACTAGCACTAGCATCAGTAATATTCTTAGCCAGAGAAACAACATTCTGGAAACGGTAAAGACCAGACTCGACAGCAGCAACGCGCGAAAGATGCGAGGGCATCATAGACGCTGCGTCAAGAGGGGCCAGAAGGTGGATTTCCACAGCACGGTTCCGCATAGCACGGGACAGCTCACCGTAACGAGGGTCCATAGTAAGGAAAATGCGGAAGCCGGGGGCTGGACGGACAATACGAGGCTCACCCTCAGGACCACAATGCTCATTGATTGAAACGAATCCATCGGGCTCTAGTAGAGAGTTTAGACGATCCAAAACAGATGCAGAGCACAGGTTGGCGTTATCAAGAACAAGCCAAGAGCCAGCCTCAAGAGCCCGAATGATTACACCATCGAGCCACTCAAAACGGGGGTTTGCCACCGATAAAGGCAAAGCAAGAAGCTCTGAGACCCGTGCCAGCTGCGTACCAACAATAGAGTCAGAAGAGATCTGGGCAGCAAGGGAATATACAGCGGCCGAAAGAGCAGGAACATTCTCATCACGAGGGCCACCACAAGCAGCAAGCTGGTCCAGCTGGGTCAAGAGAACGAGAGCATCAAGTGGAGCGGGTCTGGGAGCAACCGACAACACTGAGCTCTGTAAAGTAACACGAAGCTCCTGGAGAGCAGCGTTTACCTCTCTCAACGGATCATGCTGCTCAAAACCACCGACGAGATCCATAGTGTCGACATCGGCATTCAGCGCAAAGGTAATTAGTTCCTTGCCAGCCAAAGCCGCCAAGTGTCCCAACAATGCACTCTTTCCAGATCCAGAAGGACCTGAAAGAATAGCCGGCTGGGCCTGCTGGACAGCAACAACCAACGCCTCCAAGGCACCAAGTTGTGCCGTCATTGTGAGATTCTGGAGTGCCTCGGGTTGGATAAAAGCGTCACGGGTAATCAGACCGCGGCCAACCTGAGCAAAGGCTGGAGAGATGTCATGGTAACGGGACGGCGGTGCCGGCTCAGCACCAAAAACGGTACCGAAAAGAGCGCGGGCAGCCGAACGGTCGCTCTCTGAGCGGAAACGACCGGCAATAAGCATGTCGAAGAAGGCGCCAGCATCTCCAGGGGCTGCACGGAGCAGAGGCTCAGGAGACGATAGCAGTTGGAGCCAACGAAGGGTGTCACGAAGGTTGAACTCCCAGGGGCCACCAAGAGAGCCAAAGGCACGATCTTGGACAACACGACGCTCAATGAGAGCAATGAAAGCAATGAGCTTCTCAATGGTCTCAGTGGCGACGGAGGGGAAGGAATGAGCGGCAATGAGCAGGAGATCTTCTGGGGTAAAGGAATCGGCATAGACAACAATAAAACGGTTGACGAATGAAGATGGGAGACCCTTACGGCCACCACCTTGGTGGTGGGGGTTCTGAGCAGCAAATAGGCGGAAGTCAGGGTGGCGCTTGAAAACTTGGTCAAGCTCCGAGATGTAAACTTCTCCACGATGATCCAAGCAGGCGTTAAGACCCTCAAGGACCGACTGGGATGCTAAGTTCATTTCATCAAGAAGAACCCACTCACCCTTCTGCATAGCTTGCAAGAACGGGGCGTCACGCCAGGCAAAGTTTCCAGCTTCGGCACCCTCAACAGGAACATCGGTACCAAACAAATCCATGAGATCTGTCTGGTCCGAGAGGTTGATACGGGTCAAGGGCTGGCCACAAGCCTTGGCAAGGGCCGAAACAAGAGTCGTCTTTCCAACACCGGGAGAGCCTTCCAAAAGGATAGGTTTCTGCATAGCCAGAGCACGTACAACACGCATGGTATTCAGTCGGGTAGTCGGCGCATGGAAAGCAAAACCAGTGGCATCAATAGCCGCGGGGAGACGGGGAACTGAGAAACCAGAAATAGTCAAAGCATCCTCAGTAGCCGTAAGCTCCGGACGCAGATCATAGAGGCCCAAGATATCGCGGCCTAGAAGCTCCGAGATCTTGTTCAGGCAAGCAATCCGTTGCTCACCGACTGCCGCTGGGTTCAGCGCAACCATAGCTGAAGGGTTAGCGCCGAGAGAATCAATGAATACAGTGGCAGCACCATGGACAAGACCAAAGGCCACATCGTTCGAAAAGTTAGCAGCAACAGCCTGGTTCATGAAGCGCACCCAAACAAGAACTTCACGAATAGAGAAGCCAGCAGCATTAGTTGCACGGAAGGTCTCCGCAAACCAGCTTGAAAAGGCAACAACCACCGGAGCAAGCTGGCGGACCTCCTCGCAAAGCTTTGACTCAACAATCTGCAATATATCCGCCTCGGCAGACAGCGGTGGTACCCAAATCTCAGTAAAACGGTTCCGAAGAGCAGGAGACAGCTCCTTCTTTCCAAAATCGCCACCGGGGTTCATGGTAGCAAAGAACTGGAAACCATCAGCACCGACAACAAAAGAGTCATCCGTACCCTTCTCAGCAAGCAACAGCGAACGCGCCGGTTCTAGAACAGAGTTAAGTCGTTCGAGAACTGAATCATCGGCAAGAGAGATCTCATCGAGTAGGAAGAACTGTCCCGTCTTCATCGCATGAACCAAGGAACCATCAGACCACTCAAACAATGCCTTAGATCGCACCTCGTTAGCAGAGATGCGCTCCCGGAGCTCCGCAGTTACCGAAGTAGCTAGAAGCTCCGAGTCCACGGCATTATAAGCAGCCAACTTATCCTCGAGCGCGTCCGACGAAGCAGTGACCTTAAGCTGTGACAAAGCCTCAGACAAGTCGACAGCAAGAGCATCCAACGCAGCCTGGCGGTTACGAACGGGACGTTGCGAACCAATAAGATCACCGGTTTCTGTGTTCTGATGAGCGTTGACAATGTGCAGCTCCTTGCTAACAGCCTCAGCAAGCAACTGAACCACAGTAGTCTTGCCGCAACCAGTATCACCAACTAGAAGAACAGGCTCGTTGTTCATGATCGCAGTCTTCACCAGCACATAGAGTCTCCGCATAGCCTGTGTCCAAACAACACCCTGGCTGTTATCAGAGCCAAAGCCTTGAACGGCCTCAGGAGCATATAAAGCATCTACGTTGATCTTAACACGGAATTCCTTTTCGATGGCCCGCTTGACAGCGTCGCGCTCGCTAAGGTTCCGCACGCGCTCAGCCAGCAGCATGTAGCCATTCCGAGCAATCTCCTCACGGGTGTCCGCCTTACGAAGAGCCCAACGGAACAAGTCACGAAGCGTAGCAAACGAATCCTTCTGCTCAAACAGCCGGTCAGTCTGGCGAAGACGAGAAAGCTCACGGTACACATTGACAATACGCTTGCAATCCGATGGTGCAGTGTTCTTGCTCCGGTTCTGAAGAATCAGCTCCAGCTCATTCTCGGGGATATCGTCAAAGTGAAGCTCAAGGAAACGGTTGCGGAAAGCACGGGACAGGACCTTACGACCGCCGTAAAGGCCCGCAGGGTTCTGAGTGGCGAAAAGCATAAAGTGTTCGTGAGGACGAACAATCTCCTGAGTCTCGGGAATCAAAAGCTCGCGGTTATCATCCAGAAGACGATTGAGAGCTTCCAGGACATCAGTGGGTGCCAAGTTCAACTCATCAAGGACAATCCAGTAACCGTGGCGCATGGCCTGAACCAGAAGGCCCTCCTGGAAGCGAAGCTTGCCATCAGAACCCGAGATATAAGTACCGAGATACTCCTGGAGGTCAGTGTGCTCATGGTTATTGATACGCACAAACTTATTACCCGAGTAAGCTGCCAGATATTCAATCATAGACGTCTTACCAGCAGAGGTAGGGCCCTGGATCAAAATGGGATACCGGCGGGTAGAAGTGGCACGAACCAAGTTGAGCAGGTTCCGCTCGACGGAGGGCGTAATAATATACTCCTCGCGTTTCTTTGGCTCGCAGGCAGCACCTTGGACAATCCAATAGTGCCTCTTATTCGCCTTGTTGCTGAAGCGAAGATAGGCCTGGCCGTCGTCTGGTTGCTTGGGAGGTTGGGAAAGGAGTGCCGTAGCCATTCCTTGGACGGGAAACAGCATGGAGTACATGTTGTTCTCTACAAGCTTTTCGGATTCACGATTCAGCAGAGTCAGGAAACCCATACTGAAACCCTCAAACATGGCACGGCGAAGACCATATACAGAAGCCACGTGAGTCACATAGTCCAGGACACGGGTAAGAGTTCTCAAAGAAAAATGAGGAACTTCATCCGCGCCATCAACCAGACGCTTCTCAGAAGCCATCTTCTTGGTAGCAAGGTAGAGATCAGTGATATCATTAGCCGCAGCCTCATCCTTGACAGAGCCAGGCTGAAGATACTTCTTCACAATCTCCAAAAGATCCTTCTTGTCCGAGTCCGGCGAGTTCACATACAATTCCGTAAATCTAGACCGAATACCGATAGGAAGATCACGCTTACCGACGTCAGTAGCCGGGTTCATCGCAGCAAATACACGGAAGTTCGGGTGGGCCTGGATCCGCTCAATCTCACCCGTTTCCGACAGCAGAATAGATGGAGTCTCACCCGCATCAGCAAGTAAATCCGCAATACTCTCCAGGGTGTCAGCTGACGCTAAGTTGATCTCATCAAGCAGGATCCAATCTCCATTTCGAACAGCCTTGATTATGTTACCTTCCACAAATGAAAAAGCAAAAGATCCCTGGCCAGCAGAAATCTGGGCCCGGAATTGGCCAAGAGCCTTGGAAAATTCTTGCCAGCGGGGTTGGAGTTCGGTCAAATTGTTCAACGATGAGGTAATGCGTCTACGCTTAACCGGTTGGCCGGAAGCAGCACCTTCACTATTGTTGTCTTCAGCTTCGGCGAGAACTGCAGCCGCCTTCTCCTTGTATTTGGAGAGGATTTGGGCAAACATGGCCGGCGCCTCATTGAGAAGGTCAAGCATACGGCCCCATTGGCCCTTAGAGAAGCATCTGTTGACCTTGTCCAGGTACTTAGCGTTGCGGTCTCTAGAGATTCCCGTAGCCGAGAAAAGATCCTCAAACTCCTCCTTCAAGGGCACAGCAAGTGATCTAGTGGTCACTGGTTTGAAGCCACCCAGGAGATCGCCAACCTCAGACTGTTGTGATAAATTCACAGCAACCAATTTGTGGCCCAAAACATCCGCCATCTGCTGCACGACTGACGTCTTGCCAATACCAGTCTCACCAACAAGCAAAACAGGCTCCTGTAGCCGGACTGACACAGCAATCTGCTCCAAAAGCTGCTTGGCATGTACAGTGTTGGCAAAGGGGCGTTTCGGCTTGCCTGAGAGGGAAGTCAAAGCATTCCGCCTCCGATCGAGCTTAGCACGGCCAACTAAGAGCTGATTCCCAGATTCACCTGGTTCTCTCAGTTTTGGGATGTAAGCGTCGATGTGATGAGTGACGGTAGCCTCAGCTAGGTGCATTTGCCGACCAATAATCCGGACGGCCTTTTCACGGTCTTGACCAGCAGGCATGTGGCCAAGGAAGCAGTCAATAGCCTCCTGGAACATGTTGTTATGCACAGTCTCTGAGATAGGCTCGGTACCGGCCGTGCAGCCAGCATCAACAAGTACAGAGCTAAGTCTTCTGCACCATTTGAGAAGATCACGTAGACTCATTTGCCGAGCCATACCGCGACCATTGGAAGTTAAAGTCGTAGAAGAAAGATTGTTGTACACTCCAAGGATGATATCAATGAGTTTGTGGAGAACGGGGAAAAGACCCTCAATGACCTCCCGTAGCTCGTCTTCAGGAAGCTGCTGCACCGCCAGTTGCTGCCAGAAGCGGAGACCGAGAAGATGAGGGAGGGTTTCACGGCCATACATGCCCCTTGTTGTCCGGACTGTGGCGAATAACCGGAAACCGTTGTTGGCAATGATCTTCTCGCCGCGAGAAGGGATGAGGAGCTCATTGCGCTCAATGAGAGGAAGGATAGTTGAGATAACCTCGGCAGGAGCCCGATCCAGATCCTCGATAAGAACCCAACGGCCTTGACGAACAGCAGTCGTCAAGACACCCGGACGCCAAGTAAAGCTACCGGGCTTGGAGTCAGTGGTGTAAAGGCCAATGAGCATCTTAGCATCGGTCTGCTCGTTCAAGTGAAGAGTAACCATCTGGTCCAGTTGGTCAAGCTGAGTGGCAAGTTCACGCACGAGCGCCGTCTTTCCAGTGCCAGGAAGACCGTGGAGGAGGATGGCTCCAGGTTGTTGTAACAGCCGAGCAAAGCTTTCAAGGTTGGCGCTAGTAGTCGAGGTCTGAATGAGAGTAGACTGGGCAGGCGATACAGAGGAGCCGAGGGGCCGAGGAAGCATGGCACTTCCATAACAAATAACTTCCTTAGAAGTAGTTTGAGGAGCTATTGAGGGATGCCCAATCGCGGTATTCTTTTTTACGTCTTCTTCATCTAAAAGATATTCTGAATCTGAGGCGAGGACTGGCGCAGGATTTAACAAAAGGTTCCGGGCGGCAATCCGCGAAGCTACAGCATCTATACGAGCCCGCTCATGAATAGAAAGAAAAACAAAATCAATTTCGGACCCGTCAAAGTCTCCAATGACCGGTTCCGAGTCTGCTCCACCGACATGCTCTGCTACTAACTTATCCATAGTCTGGTCTGACGCCCGCAAGAGTTGACAAAACACCCGAATAGCCAGATATCTCACTAGACGACTCTCATGCTTGAATGAACTCTGCAAAAACGATGGCGTAAACAGTGACCCGTATGTCCGCTGACTAAAACTATTCAAACGCCACGCCGCCAATAACACCGCCGCCAACTCTTCTGGTCTGGTCGTCAATTGCAACAAAGACGGTTGCGACGGACCAGGTGACGAAGATCCCGCCTCTGAATGGAAGAGTGGCCGATGGTCTGACCGTAGGAGCGCACGCTCAAGAAGCACAGAAACATGCGGAGCAAACGGGAGTATCCGGGCGAACGCTCCGGCGACAGACCCGAGAGACAAGGCATGATTCGAAGATCCAGATGAGCCATCAACTAGAAGGGAAAGCCAGCGTGCGCAGATATCGGGCCAGACGTCAGCAAAGTGAACATAGAGGCGGTCGGTGAGGCGAGGGTTGGCGAGAGAGGCGAGCGCCGTAACTTGAAGAAGGATAGGCGATTTGGGGTCAAGGAGGGCGTCTTTGTAGGATGCAATTGGGGTCGCGAGAGAGCAGGTGGGAATTGGTGAGGTGGTCGAGAGAAGCGACAGCGTCTCGGCATCAGCCAACAGACTGGCGATACAACGGGAGACGTCGATCTGCGCCATAATAGTAAAAGCGCTTTCAAGAAATGTATAGTAGGTATTTTTGAGGTGGACTAGAAATAAGTGTCCGAGAAAGAGACGGCCCAATTAAAGGGCAGCAATAGGTCTCTAAAATAACTTTTAAAAACTGGATATCTCAACTGAATGTCGAGATTCACGACAGTTTGAAGCGAAACAAAAACGAATTTGCTGCAGAAATCTCTATCATGAACCCTGGTAAACCCAGTCGCTGCTCGTTTGCATTTTTTAACTTTTTTTTGGCTTCACCGAGCACTAGCGGTCCTTATCTTCGGTGAGCTCTATACGATAAGCCCAATTTGGAAACCATCTCAACACTAGGTACGGATGCACCAAATGCATTAGAGGGGATCCTTGCACGTTGCTCTTTTCAGAATCCCAAGCACCAATTAACCCTGTTTTGACGCGGGGCACCCAGGTAATAAACCCTAACTATACATTTAGTGCAACCCGGGTACTCTTCGGAGAAAATCCCTTGTTGACCAATCACAGAGCGCCAATGGCAGAACCCGGAAAAGTTGGCTATGCCCATCGTCAACCGGGCCTCTGTAAGTATCGTCAAACCCGACTACGCCGTGTCTCCGTCTAGCCTCAGCTTCAGCCTCCGTCCCTTTGCCCGACGACCAATCAGCCTCTCGTTCAAGAAAATAGAACTAAGCTCAGTTTCTTTGTCTATTTTCCTCCTCTGATCCTTTTCCTTCCGGCTCATAGTCCACACTCCCCGACCTCATCGCCCCACCACCCCGTCACATATCACACAATGGCCTCCATGTCTCTCCGTTGCGCCCGGTCTCTGCGCTCTGCCGCTACTATCCGCCCCTCCGTCGCCGGCGTCAGACCTGCGCTCTGCCAGAGATTCAACTCCACTGAGGCCGCCGCTGCCCCCGTGAACCCCAAGATTGCCGCCATTGTCGACCAGATCAGCACTCTCACTCTCCTCGAGACCGCCGATCTCGTCTCTTCCCTGAAGGTGGGTTTTTACATTCATTACTAGGTCCTTCAGACACCCTATGGTGTTTGCCTTGGGCCTCAATAACACAATGACAGCAACTTCAGAGCTAACAAATCTTGTTCACCCAATAGACCCGCCTCAACATCCCCGATCTCCCCGTCGGTGGCTTCGCTGCTGCCCCTGCCGCTGCCCCTGCCGCTGCTGTTGAAGAGGATGCTCCCGCGCCTGCTGCTGCCGAGAAGAGCGTTTTCACCCTCAAGCTTGAGAAGTTCGATACGGCCGCCAAGGCCAAGGTCATCAAGGAGATCAAGGGCCTGCTGGGTCTGTCGCTGGTCGACTCCAAGAAGTTTGTTGAGAGCGCCCCCAAGACTATGAAGGAGAACGTGCCCAAAGATGAGGCTGAGAAGATCATCGAGGCCATGAAGGCTCTGGGTGCTACCGTGTCGATGGAGTAAATATGAGGACAGAATTGAGGGAGACCTACGCAGTGTCAGGACTGTCTTATCAGTCAAGCGCCCTAGGTGGTTTCCTTTTCTTCACCTTGTTTTAATTTTTGCTCATTTTCGATTTCTGTACCTATAGCATGCTCTTCACATCTGCATTTTTATTGCTCTTTCTCTCTAGGTTCGACGGCGTCAGCATCCGGATCATCTATCGCTGTCCCCGGATACACCCCCGGATGCTTGTCGGGAGACACACATACAGATCACCATGTGTGCTACGTCAAGTCGTATTCATCTCTCTGACAATATCTGGATCATATGCCATATATCCCTGCTCAACCTCTTTCGCCCCCCCTTAAACCTTTTGCCGGAGTCCGGTCCGGAGGGTGCCACTATTCCATAGACGACGGATGGCCCTCCATGTACAAAATCTTGTAACACTACGGAAATATAAGAAAATTTCTAAAAAAGAAACAAATTGTATTTTGAAACTCTAAATCGTGATCATCATAATAGAATATTCTGTCATGTTTGTACCTGCTCCAGCAACTTGTTGATGTCTACAGGACCCCGTTTTGTTGCATCTTCTCTTAATATCTGAACACGTTCTTTCCAATGTTCACAATATCCCGCTAATACATCCAACCTCTCATCTGCCTCCTCAATTGCTAACCTCCGATCATCTTCGCCCCAATCGCTGGTCTCTTCCCATATCTTCTCCCACTCTTCTTTCTCATCTGGGCCTGTCGCTACTGCCCAGATACTTTCTCTGAGTCTCTTATGCCTTTCTCTATCCTCTTCCATTCTCTTCTCAGCCTGTCTCTTACCCATCCTCATCGCCCATGGGTCTTGCTCGTGCAGTGATATAGTCGGCCCAAGAGCTTCTCGAGCAACCTCCGTTTCCATTGGTAGATCTAATGGGTCCGTTCCAGCCTCTACCGCTGCATCAAGCCCTGCCAGCCATGCGGCGATCTCGTTGCAAACCTCTGTTGGTAAATGGCGTTTTCGTTCGAGGTTCTGGTGAACGAGACGAGCAAGAGTAAGGTTGACCTGTCCCAGAGCAGAATATGGGGTTGCGGCTTTGACGATATGAACTATATCGCGTTGCATCATTTGGCGATATTCGTGGGCTTGTGGATCCTTGGCAGCAGCATCGAGGAAAACTTCAATGAAGCAAAGGATATTGGCGCGTGTGTTCATGTCATTAATCTACGATATGGGTTAGATGGAAAAATCATAATGGGATCTACGTGTTGACGCGCACCTGGTCTATTTGTTCGAGGATACATGAGTGCAAATCTTCAGATAGAGATTTATTCTTCAAAAGGTATTGAGCGACTTTCTGAGAGGAGTTTACGGAGGCGGTCATGTTAGTTAACATGTCAGTAAAGCGTAATCGCACTTCAAATGGGTCTGTCATGGTAAATAGTGGGTGCTGATATATGAAAGCGTGGTGTTGGCTGAGGATTACGACGCGGTTCAAAGGTTTTAGTAATGAGTTTTAATGAGGGCCTGGGTGTAGAGATGATTTCAAAATAGGGATCAAAATTTTTCGCTCGATACCGATAAATAACATGGCAGGGAGTAACAGATGTTCGTGATATCTTGAACCATAATGATGCATTGTATATATTCTCAAGTGGCAATTATGGTATGTTAAACATGATAGGGTTATATAAAATCAAGACCCTATTTTGGTCTAATAGGGCGAAAAGGCTGTGGTAATTTCTTGCGGTTTGCATCGGCCAGTGATAAATTACAGGGTATCAGCAGTTAGTGCTTTTCTATTGGCCAAATACACTATTGACCATAATTAGCACCGCCTATATGCTTAATTTAATCACAAAAGGAAGGCGGTCAAGCTATCGCCGCCGGCCTTTTCTGCCACTATATCGGCTCCATGTCCATGGGCCGGGGTTCCGCATCGGAGGGATGACGGGCATAAACATCAAACGAGTCTTAGATAGTTATCAGTTTAATCTCTATTCAAACCTTTCTTTCTGATCTTCAAACACGAAACACCCAGTCTTATATATTTCAAATGGCTCCTCAAGAAATTACCCTCGCCGCTCTTGGCTGTGGTTAGTCACCCAACCTAACACAGCATGGCACGACTCAATACTAACCCTAACCCAGGAACCATGGGCGTCGCCATCTTGGGCGGCATCATCGCTTCTCTTGACGAGATCTCCAAGCAGGCCACCGCCCCCACTAACCTGCCGCCTGTCCTCCCCACCAAGTTCATCGCCTGTGTCAAGCGCCCCGAGTCTGTCGCCCGCGTGACTTCCGCCCTCGGAAACTCCCCTCGTGTCACTGCTGTCGCCGACTCTAACGTCCCCTCTGTTGCCTCCGCCGATGTCATTCTACTTGGCTGCAAGCCCTGGATGGTCAAAGACATCCTTGCGGCCCCTGGTATGCGCGAGGCTCTTGCCGGCAAGCTCATCATCAGCATTCTAGCTGGTGTCACTGCTGAGGATATCGTCAATATTATTTACGGGTCTTCTGTCCCCGCTGATGCCGTCCGCGTTGTCCGTGCCATGCCCAACACTGCGTCTATCATTCGTGAGGGTATGACTGTTATTCAGACTGTTACCCCCCCTCTGGAGAAGGCTCAGCAGGATATGGTCACTTGGATCTTTGAGCAGGTTGGCCAGGTTTCCCACCTTGCGCCTTCATACATGGATGTGTGCACCGCCCTTTGCGGTTCCGGCCCCGCTTTCTTCGCCATGGCTTCTGAGGCTGCTGCTGATGGTGCTGTTGCGATGGGTCTTCCCTACGCCGAAGCCCAGAAGATGGCTGCGCAGGCTATGCGTGGTGCGGCTTCGCTTATCTTGACTGGTGAGCATCCTGCTGTTCTTCGGAACAAGGTAAGCACTCCCGGGGGTTGCACTATTGGTGGCTTGATGGTTCTTGAGGAGGCGGCTGTCCGGGGTTCTTTTGCTCGGGCTGTTCGGGAGGCTACTGTTGTTGCTAGCCAGCTGGGCCAGGGTGTCAAGAACGTCAACGGCACCCGCCACTAAGTACAGGTATTTTGCTAGTATTAAATTGTGATATCACGAAGAAATGAAGTAAACCCTCAATAACAATCAAACATTGAAACACATAAATCATGAAATATCTTCCACATAGTCTATCTATCGGGCGTTGGTATCACTGCGCATTGCTGAAAGCGCCCTGAATAAAAGCCTATCGCTGCATTCTATTATTTGTTCTCCTTCTCCTCAAGAGGGGACATGCCAGTCCGTACTCTCTTGGAAACAGCTTCCTCATCCTCAGCTGCATTAGAAACCTTGCGCTTGCCACCAGTTGAGGCAATCGCTTGTCTTGTAGCCTCCTGGCATCTGAGCTCTCGCTCGGCAGCATACTCGGCAGCCCTCTCAGCCTTGAGCAAGGTCAAAGAGTAATCCTGGCCAATATTTGTCAAAGTTTCGTCTAGCTTTAGCACTCTTTCTTCATGTTCCATCTCGGACAGCGCGTCAGCATTCTCCCGAGCAATTCTTTCCTTGACAATCAGACTCCAGAGTCTAAGTTGGTGCTTGTCTTCAGAGGTAGGCTTCTCCTTGGCCGGCTCAATGGATGGCCGGACACTGTCAGGAAGTTGAGACATAAGCTGCATTTCAACCACTCTGGCATACTGGCGTGGTGCCATCTTGATCTTAGGAAGGAGACCATTGATGGTCTTCAGACTGAGAACTTGGCTTTTTTCAAAGGCCGGTCTCTTTGCCAAAGGATCTCTAGCGGGCTCCTTACCGGTTCTACGAGGAGGCACGTATTTGGTGTTGATTTTAATCTTGTCGCAGCATTCTACAGACCGAAGGAATAACAAATCGCAGATATCACGGAGGTTGTCAAACTCAGTGTTGGGAGATTCGACAGTGATGCGGCGGGTCTGCTCGTCGCGGCGGTAGTGGGCGTAGATGCTGTTGTAGAAAATCTGGGCCAGGCCTTGGCGGCGGAAAGGAGGAAGAATAGCGAACTGGGAAATACGGCGGGTGTATTGAAGATTTAGGTCAGAAATTTCGGCCGTCAAGTCTAGCTTTGATTCAGCACTGTCCTCAGAGTCGCTAGCTTCCGGGGTAGGAGGAACATAGTGGAACAAGCTCCAGACTGTGGCATAACCAACAAACGTCACATTTTGCTTGTGGCGCTTATACAAGAAAAAGATAGACCAATTGTTGTTACTTGCCATGCCGGGATCCTCGGTGATTGGGGTAGCGCCATCAATCAATAAAGGGCTTAGGAAATCAATGTGTGCCATGGCCTCAAAGACCCTGGGATCGCTCAATTGACCAGACCACACCTCGTAACGTTCGTCTGGAGTAACATAAGTAGCTCGAATCATATGGCCTGGGGGCATGTGGTGAGTTTTCGCCGTCTCCTTCAGCTTCTGCTCGTAGGCTTCATCGCTATCAAAGGCCTCTGTGATACGAATTAGGGTTAGTATGTATTGGAGTTGAATGGTTGACTAGAGGTCATCACGTACCCTTCTCCATGAAGTCACCCCAAATAGCATCAATATCATCCGCCTCAACATCTCCTTGCGTCGGAAACTTGGACTCATACGACTTTTTATAGTGGGTGAAGAGACTGTCTTCGGAAATCTGGATCTCGACATCTAAATCCTTGTAGCCGAAGATTTGGTCGTTTTCAAAGAGCTGGTGAGTGAAGTCGGGGTGGAACGTGTGAATGGCTTTTGGAGGACCGTAGATTTCGGAGCCGTCTTCGTTATGACCGGTCACTGTCCGACGAACGAGGCTGACGGTGGTGGCTTCAATAGAATCGACAGACCCTACGTAGAGACAATGTGGTTAGACAATGGGGTGGAGTGTGGCATTCGCATGGAAGGATACAAACATACAGTCATCATCAACATGAGAGGTGGCCATTTTGTAGAAAATAGTACCAATTGGTCACTTGGGAGTGCAAGTTGGTGATTGTATTGTAGTGGCCGCAAATCGGTCCGGATTGGACTTGGTAGGTTGCTGGGACCGTAAAAAGAATCGAAGGTCAGTTGTAAATTAGAAAAGCCTGGATAAAAATTCCCGATATCACAGAAGTAGCAAAATAGCCTCTAAATTAAAGATGTTGTCGGATAGTGTTGACTTAATATAAAATCGGCAGGTTAAACTTCAAGCCCAGATCGCAACGCGCAAAATCTAGAAGCAGAAAGATCCAGCTGCAATTGCCATGCGATATCTGCGCCGCGCCACTGGGATTTTGACGTGTAGCACTTAAAGTAGCGCGAGCCCGGCACTCAAACCTGCTAACTATGGTCTGCAGCACCTTGAGCTTCAGGGGGTTAGTACCTGACCATAGCTTGTACATACATCAGCCACACGTTACCTGTAGTCTCCTTGTGGCACTACATTTACCATGTGGCGAGTTGGCCATGACGTCTATTGCATTGAGAGACATTGTCGCAAACGATGCGATTCAACCTCACGCACCCAGCCATTGCGTTACAATAAAACACTGCCATTATCCCGCTTCTGCGCCTTTTGATATTTCTCAGTGAAAGGGTCTCTGGCTCCCATTGTAAATTTTCAACCTGATATTTATAGCCCAGGTTTTCTCTTGGAATCCTTATATTAGCTGACGCATATTCTCTTGAAACGAGCGTCTACTGCTTAGCCGATGATCCATCGCATCCAACCACGAGCAGCATCAGCTTGAGTCTTGGATTACAGCCACCGCCATTGAGATTCTTCACCGTAATTTTGAGCTCTTGATGTTTGTGTTTTGTGCTGGTCTTTAACAGACTTTCTATATATCCTCTTCTACCGCACTACTCTAGCGACTCATTTGTTAGCTTTATCTTTTTAATTTCCTCGGCTGTTTTAGTGTTTTGTCTTTAATAGCCTGCCAATCGTTGTATTGAGTCCCCGCCAGCCGGCCCCGCTTCCTCACCGGCCTTTCCGGCAGCCTATATTTTCAAAAGTCTCCACGGGAATCTTCCATAATAATCGCGCCTCACCATGGCGCCCGTACTCTCAGAAATATTTGCCGGCTTGGCATTAGTGGTAATCTCTTTGGCCGTCCTCTTGACAATCCGCTACTTTCTTCCATTGCGACAAACTCCCGCTTACTATGTCATCCCTATATTCTTCGCTTTGTTCTTACCCGCCGGTATGGTCCTGCTAGTGCCGATTGACTTGGCTTCTAGCTCCGTCGCCGAAGATGTTGCCGCGCGCGGTATCTGGCTTCCGCAACGACTATTGTTGGTTTGGTGGCGCATTACTTACTGGCTTACTTTTTGCCTCACATGGTAGGTGACATGATTGAGAGGAGCTATAGAAACTGGATACTAACATTGGCTAGGTTCGTTCTCCCGGTCTTGGGTGAATACTCGGACTCCGGATATCGTGAGCCATATGATCGACTGCAATATTCTTTGCGCCAAAATGCGCAGTTTCATGCCATGATTATTGGATCTTCGGTGACCGGGTTAATCTACCTCATCTTTACCTACGGATTCACCGTGTCTTCTATTAAGACTACCGTCATGGCCCTATCTTATTGCTGGGGTTTGCTTTTCGCTATCTACCTGATGGGCCATGGCCTTGTCTCGATTCCCCGCACTCTATTCCGCAATGCAAGCCTTAGCGGTCGTTTGCGTCGCCTCCAAACCCACGCGCCCAAGCTTCACGAAAAGCTCGAGGACGCCGAAATTGATCTTGATGCAGTCGAGTCTGTTGTTGCCGAACTCGGTCGGCGCAAAGGAACCACGGCGCGCGCATTTGCCGACTGGATTGAAGAGCTTGCCGATATGTCTTCCATCGCCGAAAGTGGCCCCTTGTCGCCTCGTAACGCTGATGCGGCCCTGCGGTCTATTTCTTCGGGGGATGTCCCGCCGGTCCCCGTTGTTGTGACTAAGGCATACATGGCCGATATCGCGCGCCGTCTCATGCGTGCCAAGCATACTCGTAGCCGGTATGCTCGGGAATGGGCTCAGCTTGTCAGTGATGCCGCACACACTCAAGTCCTCCTAGATTCTGAAGCATCCAAGAAGCTAGACTTTGGTCAGCCTTCCCCAGATGCACCATTCTGGGAACGCATTACTGTCCTTACACCCTGGGGTCGCTATATGGTCTACACCAAGATTCTGCCTTTCTCCCGTGTCATTATCGGCGGTCTTTTATCGTTAGCCTCTGTTTGCATTATCTGGTCTGAGCTTGTTAAAGAAGCCGCCCCATCTGCCTCCATAGTCCGCCTCAGTATTGTCCACCACTGGACCCGCAACTCCGGCCACGCTCATCCCGCCCCATCCTCCACTGAGGAAATTGCAGCCAGTGACACCGCCAAGGGTCAAGTTGGTTTCGGCGGCCAGTTGATCGCCGCTTTC
Organism: Catunica adiposa; assembly: GCA_001640685.1. Taxonomy (NCBI): domain Eukaryota; kingdom Fungi; phylum Ascomycota; class Sordariomycetes; order Microascales; family Ceratocystidaceae; genus Catunica; species Catunica adiposa. The sequence goes on from LXGU01000008.1 coordinate 160,821, forward strand.
TGGCTACTCTACATGTGCATCGCTATGTTCGCCTCCATCTCTGAAGTCAAAGTCTGGCGTGGCCGCGCCCTCACTCGCCGCAACACTTCCCACGAAAGCGCTTTTTGGTACGCTGGGCAAGTCGCTAAACTGTCTGTGCCCCTAGCTTATAACTTCCTGACATTTGTCTCTCCCGAAATCGAAGACACTGTTTTCCACGCCTTCCTCGGCCGTTATGTCGACTACTCCGCTCTTGGTCGCGGCTTCAACATCATCTTCCCCGCCCTTGTCCTTGTCCCTGTGTGCGCTGCCCTCTTTGGTCTATATGGCCGAGTACAGAGAGCCCTTGGACTTGATTGGGACATGCTCGCCAGCTCCGACGACGAAGACAATCTTGGTGGCTACGGCACAGGTTCCTGGCGTGAAGGACGCGACCTCATTGAGCGGGACTTGGGCGGCAACTCACTGGCTGCCCGTCACGCTGAGGCAATCAGCCGACTCAACGCGCGCACGACGTCGCCAACGCCAAACATCCGGACACCCATTCTTACGGTTCCGAGGGCCCAGGGGTCCTCGAGGGCATTGGGGCGTAGCTTGGGGACGACAAGTGCGGCCGAGAGAGAACGGAGGATTGCGGCAGAGGAAGCGGCAGTTGAGGGAGGGAACTTCTTTGCGATGCTGGGGCATAGGATGAAGAATACCATTGATACAATTGATCGGCCGCGGTGGCTGACGGATTTGGGAGATAATGTACAGGGGGCTGCGAGCTCTGGGGAGAATGGGTTTATGAGGTTATTTGGAGGGACCAGTGAGGGGAATGGGCGGCAGGCTTCGGATCAAGGAGGACGGCTGCACATATAAAGGAAAGCCTTTTCTACCCTGAGCTGTTTGTGTGTTGTTATATACAGTGTATTAATCATATCCTTTCATCAAGAAATTACTAATTAGTCCAAACATAAATCCCTATATGCATCAAGTCGTTAGTCTCCGTCTTTTGATAGTTCAAGTAATCCCCATCCATCCCTTATAATTCCGAGTTTATCTCTACCTAAGCTAAGCTGGCATTAGACCTCCTGACCGGTAACCACCTATCGGACTTTGGCACAGATTCTTCATCCTGCTCTGGCTCATCCCTCGACGAACTTTCCGTCTCCGTGCCTGTTGCCGAAACTGCCTCTTCATCTTCCTCCATCCGCTTTTCTAACTCTTCCATACTCCTTTCAGGATGCAAAACAAACGTCGGTGGGGCCGTCGCTAGCGGCACCGCAACCGGTGACCCTGCAAAAGGCATCAGCTGCGGACTTCGCTGCGGACTCCGCGAGACACTCCGGAGGACACCGCCATGAATACCATGTGGCGTAAGGTTTGTCATGCTTTGGGCAGCAAGGTGAGAGACGGCGCTGCTGAGGTTACCATGACTTTTGGAGTGGAAGACGCCAGTGTGCGTGGCACCGGGGGCTGTAGCTTGGCTGACGTTTCGGGAGTGACCGAAATGTGTGCTAATAGAGTGACTCAGAGAATGGCCACGACTATGATGAAAGAATCCAGTGCGCTTTTCTTCGCGCGCGATATCTTCGGGACCCTTCATGACATCATTGGCAGCTTTCTGAGCCCAAGTTGGGCGATTTTGGAGAAGGGTCTGGCGGTGAGCGACAGTTGTGGCGCGCATTTCCATGAGGATATCTGTTTCGAGAGTGTTCATTTCATCCTCAACCGTCTTTGTGCTCTTTTTAAGCATTTGGCGTTGATAGCCTTCATACATGAACCAGCCAATGACGATCACGACTGTGGTAGGAATCGTAATGGCAAAGTAAACCCAAAAGTCTGAGCTCACCGTCGGAGAAGATGGATCTTGGAAGTTAAAGAAAGTCATACTAAAAACAGAAGCGAGAAAGGTCCCTGGGAGAAAGATGGCACCGAGAATTGAAAGGGTCTTCATCGTAGTTCCATCACGCTTAGAAGCGTTGGCGATCAACTTTTGACTTTTAGCCACCTCAAGGTTCAGCTTACTCTCTCGTTGGGCAATGATGTTATATAAAGCCTCACGCTGAACTTTCAGTCGTTCCATAGAAGTCCAAGCATAACTTTCAATCCCATGTAGCTTTACTGCATAGAAAGCTACTCGGGACACCAAATCTTCTTGTAGCTCCCGTAGATCCTCGTCTTTTTCAATATTCATGCCGTTCAAGGTCGCCTGATCTTGCTTCTGCTGGCTAGCCTTTTTGATATGGGCTTTAGATAACTCTTTTGCATTTTCCCACCATTCCTTCAGGCCAACGTCAACTTCTTTGAGCATATTGAGATAGGCTCTAGGCCGTTTCCAGAGCACTTTGCAAACACACTCATAAAGATCACGGTTTATCTGAGGGATAATTATCATGCCCTGTTCGTTGACATGGGCGCTTTTGACCTCGGCATCATCACGCCCAGCTATGGCGGTCTCGAGGTGTCGGAGTAGTTCTCTGGCTTGTCGTTGTCTGTCTTCGTTCTCAGAAGAAAGCTCATTGTTTGAAAGGATGATCATAGGCATGACAAACGGATGAGACAAAGTAGGTGCTGTGCCATCACGCTTCAGTAGCTTGATGATCGCCTTCGGCTTTGCCGACTCGGTTGCTTTGAAATAGCCAGATGTAATACGAGTCTTAAAGTTGTACGAAAGCATCAACTCCCAGCCCCGAGTCTTTCCTTTCTTGATGACATCTGACTTCCGGGTAATGATCTGAAAGGCCCGGTGATCTCCGCGCCCAGTTATTCCACTCCAGAAGAAAGGGCCGACGATGCAGGTGCCCTCCAGAGCTCGCCATGGTAGGTGAAGGTTCTCTATCATTGAGTAGTACTGATTGGCGTTAAGAGAAAGACATTGTCCGCCAAAAGTTTCGGCTTCCTGGCAATCAATCTGCATTACCAGACGAAGGCCGCTGATCGGGGGGCCACTGTTTGTGCGGCCAAATCGCCGGTCTTTGGGCTCAAATGTGCCCTGAGGTGGTGTTAGTATATCGATATTATGGCTATGGTGAAACTTGAGAGACCACCGAGGATTTCATAATAGCGGTCGCTTACATTGCACTTCACAAAGTTGTCGAATTCAGCATCTTCTAGTCTGTGATTCTCGATAGATGGCGGCCCGTTCTACGAAGTGAAGAAAAGAGTTAGTTTAAAGATGATAAAATGCTTGGCACAGTCGAGAAACCAGATTAAAATAGATATTAGCATGCATCGGTCGATGCCGACATAGCCGAGTGATGCGTGACGAGCCGTCACGACACCCGGGCTAACTAACACCCAGCGGAACTGACTTATAGATGGTTGAACTGGTTGCTGGCAATAAGTAGGCTATCCAGGGGCTACAAATGTCACGCAGACATGAAGAGGGAAAACTTACTTTGTAATTATAGATTTCCAGATATGAAGTCTCCTCAGTTACGAAGCGGCATTTTTCGAGGATACTTTCAAACAGGACTCTATCCATATTTGTTGAAATTCAACAACAAACAGCAAAAAGAATACCTGATAAATTGATTAATAGTGATTTGAGGGTACAAAATTGATACCTTTGATAATCGCCAATAAGCAAAAGTGCCAACCCAAAAATGAATATTCAAGTTTTCAGTCAGCCTTGCATTGGGTGATGCAATATCGACAAAAGTCTCCGCTAGAAATAAAGCAGTGCTTTCCTGGTTTATATATGTTTCCTATCCGTGTTGAGCAAGAGCAACAAGGTTATAAAACCAAATATGTGGGAGGCCACGACAAACCAAGTGAACCCAAAAGATCTGGCGGAGAAACGCTCAAGGGGAAAGTTTATCTTAGAATGGCTGGGGAGCACTCACTCCGTCGCTAGGGTCCGAACAAAACGATATCAGATCAACGGGTGAGGGGGGGGGGCATGAGGCTCTACTTGAATATCTACTCGAGCTGCTGGTCAAGGTGCTAGTTGCAGAAAATCGTTAGTTTAGATGGTACTTGAATTGAATTGTGCCAAGTTTATCATTGATTGGGCAACAATACAATGGGACGGGATCAAGTACTCTTCAATACGCCGATCGATTGAGACCAACCTATTCGACATGTCATTCTACGAATCATCACCACATCACCAACTAGAAATAAATTTTATGTATACTGTGCTTCTCGGTTACTAGCACTACATCTGCTTGGATTCGTACCAACTGAGAGAGCATACACCGCCTCTCGAAACGTCCGCAAGACCTCGATACACGATTCCAGGTGAGATAGGCATCTACAAGAGTCTTCAAGCTACCGTCACAATTGGATTATGCAAATGATGCCAAGAAAGTCTCGGATATCAGCAGACTGGTTCTATCCTCATAATAGAAGGTGTAGAACTGCAAATGCCCGTGCCCTTTAAATTTGCTAGGAAACAAGACTTCAGCAATCAAGCACCACTATCTTTTGCCAAGCCATAAGCATAACTAGGCTTGGTATTGTGGATCAGGACAACAAAGACTGCATCTATCATCTAGCATCTTGATCCGCTTCTTCAGAACCAGTACCCCAACTAGATACACACAAGCAGCCATGGAGCTCAACAGAGCTCACCTGCATGTCGACGTTTTGCATACTTCATTTAGCATATACGAACTTGGGTCATCCCACTCCTTTCCAGCCAAGCAAAAAGGCGAATCACTATATATCCCGTATAACTGCCTATGAACAATTAGATTCATTGTTCATATAGAACCCCACTCTAACTATGGTTCCTCTCCCGATCAACTAGGATGAGTTGGCATCCTACGATATCACTCACCGATAACTAATATTTCGGCGGGTATCATATGGCTGCTCTGTATTCTTGCCTGGCTATCAATATAAAAGTTGCACACATCTATTAATCATCATATCCTAGCCAGTTAACTCAAGACAAACCCAACTTCATACGGCCAGCCGGCTGTAATATCACATCGACGATCGGGTGACGCGAAAGGCTTCTTGCTTGCTCAATACTAGAAGTTGACGAGAATCAAAGCCTAGTCCACCAATTGTTTGTGGAAATGGATTGTATAGTGACGTACGAAACAGGCCTGGCTTGGTATAGAAAATGCCATGATTATCAAGAGATTTGTGAAATAATTTGCTTGTAAAGGAGCGGATCAAGTGGGAGATTGAGGCACCACTGTTGGATTTTGATGATTCCAGTTACGTCACTCTATTGTTCAATATTAGGGGCGTATGGAGCAAGAAATTTATTATTCTGAGGTTTGCAATATGAGGGGGTTCTTGGTAAGCCCAGCATTGTGAGGGTTGTATATTCTTGAGAAGGGTTATGGGCTATTCTTTTTTGGCATTGTTTGTGACTTGATATAGCATAAAGTAATGTAGAAAATTAGGCAAATATATTATGATTTTAAGGTTATTAATATCTCTAGTGATATCATGAAGCATATTTACAAACTTAATATATCAATATTATTTCCATTTGTGACGCTCTTTGTAAGGGCATAATTACAAGACAACAGTTACAGCGTATTTTCGCTATATATCGGATTAAGAAATACTCGTTTATAAATGCGAATTATGCCTTTTGAGGAAGAGTAGCTAGAACATCAGTTACATCTCGTCGTTTCTATATTGGCTTTGTCGTCCCCCGTATCCTCGTTGGCCGTGAAATCTTGTCTCCGTGATCCACTCCCAGCTCCACATCGAGCCTCCACCTCTGCTCCCTCAACCCCAGAAAACCCTAGAGAACATTCTCAAGAACAACGACGTCGCTTGTTCTCCACCAAGACCCCTACGCCTTATCCTGAATACCCTTGCATCTCCAATCGCGCAAGTGCATTGACATCAAGTCTCTGAAGCCTCAACACCTTTGTTCTTTCGATCGAGCAGCTTCACCTTTTAGCCTTATTGCCATATTGGTTTCTTTCATGGGCCCACTGACGTTCTCTACGTTACTAAGATAGCCCCAACAGTTCTCTCTCCGTTTCACGACCGATAAACCACCGACATCGATCTCAATATCAGCTAGCTCTGCATATATAAACGCCATAGCTCCATTGCTGGCCACCTGATCACTACTAGAGGAGAGGCACACCAATTCATTCTACCCGCTTACGGCATTCCGCGACACTAGCCCATTGATCCATCCATCAGGCAAAGCAGAGCTCTCCCCTCCAAACGCAACGCCAATTCCCAATTCCCGCATTGAGCTACCGCACCAGCACAGAACACTTGCATAACTACCGCCGTTGCATAAGCCCACTGCGATTTAAGATATCCTGCTGCCGACTTTGTGCTTGACAACAACGAGCTATAGACCGAAATAGAAATCATTGCTTTCTTGGAAACTTTGATTCAAGTTACTAGAGACATTACCGCCCCGAGTCTAGTCGTACCTGGCGTCGATATCATATCTTTCTCTCTATCCGCATATATACCGATTTTGATATAGCAAAGCTGCCAGCTTTTGTGCTGATATCCCCGCTCTAATCGTCGTACTCCACCCCACTACCACCACGCCACCAGTTGATGAATACATGTATATCCTCTATGCTTGACAGCCATTAAGATAAATTCGACTCTATTTTCGACTTTGACCTCTTATGATTGCCGCCCGGGCATCGTCCCGCTTGGTGGACTGACACAGTCATACATTTCCCTCCTAATCCATATCTACACCACCTGAGAATCTCAGATCTCAGCCTTTGTACCCATCCGCCATGCTTGGGGCATCATCAGCCACGCCTACACAAAAGGCCTTTCCACCACTTACTCACTCGCCACAACAATCGCAATCTCCATCTAGCATCAATGCGCCCTCTCGACCAAGCCTCGATGGAAGCGTCCACACAACCGCTAGTATCGGCTCCGCAAACAACGGTCTCCATCCCGGTAGCAGTCTTGGGTCCGCTCGCCATGCTCCCTCTTCAAGTTCCGCATACAACCAACAAAGAAATGGCTCCATAGCTACAACAGTTGGCCCCAATGGGCCCGGAAGCTACAGCTCCGACTTTCGTAATCAAATGCTCACGGGGTCCGCAAGAGCGCCATCTAGAAGCGATACACATACACGTAGTGGAACCGGACCCACTTCGACCTCAGGATATCCTGATGATGATGACGAACTCACAGCCCAGGAGCGCATTGCTCAAATTAAGGAATCGCTCAACAGAGAGTTGAAAATTAAAGAGGGTAGCGAGAATATGCTGGAGGCGCTCAATGCAAAGAAGGCCAAGCAGACGAAGGAACAGCGTACGAAAGTTGAAGCCGAACTTACTTCTTCCAATGCTAGGATCCGCGAATTGAAGCGGAGGTTAGAAAATCAACAAAAGGTTCGCGATGCTCCTGGGACGCCGACTAGATCGAGGCACGAAGGGGGTTTATTAGCATCTTCAGGGTGGAGGTCACCAAGGAGTGTTTCGCGGAGTCGCGCGGGAGAATCAGACATGGAAGATATTAATGAGTCGCCTTCTGCGGTGTTAAACGACTTGCTACAAGCTATGGAGACTCAAAATATGACTCCCGAGTTCTATGTCAGCAGAGCGAATAGTCTTGTGGAGTTATTCAAGCGACACCCGACGCTCAAATATGATTTGGTCTGGCATGTTTTTGGTAAGCGACTCCAGAATTTGTTGTTAAGCAGTAGTCGTGAGGTGGTTGCTTCAGGATATCGAATGGCTCGTTATGTCCTCTTTGATGTTGGTTCCTTGAGAAGATTGAGGAGTCTCAATACCGACTTCCTCATCGTCACATCATTACTTAAAGATCGAAAGTCTGATGTTGAACGCGAGCAAGCCCTGAAGCTTGTGAGAGCATTTCTCGATATCAAAGATGGCGTGAAGCAACTGTCTCGGGCTATCGTACGAACAATTGCCTCCATCGCAGAAAATGCAGATGAACGGCGGGGCGTAAATCCGCCCGGGAACGACATGACAGATCGTGATGACCGGCTCCGGCCTATTTGTGTTGAGACCTTGGCTGAGATCATGCTTCGAGACCCGAAGTTACTCACCGCATCTGGGGGGATGTCGGCATTATCTGATGCTCTGACTGAGGGGACATACAAGTCGCCTTCTAGTTTAACTAGTGTTTTCCTTTATCTGCTAGATGATCCGGAGCGCCGCCGGTTCTTGCGGCCTGGCTGCGGTGTTGATATGCTGTTCAGCCCATTCACTGATTTACTTAACGATGGAGAAACTCTCTTAAAACAAAACGCCAAGGCAATTACCCTGGCAATGCGCTCATGGTCGGGACTTATGACGCTTTCCATGTACAACTTTCGCACTATCAGATCATTGTTGGATAGTTTAATCTCTCCATATCCGACAGTTGTAGACACCATCATTGATCTGATATACACATTGCTACGGATCAAGTCTCCCGGTTGGGCCCAGTCTTTTCTCGCTGGTCGAAGATTAACAACCTATGGTCGTGTGACAACTCTCAAGTCCGAAGACTCCGTTAAAGCTAGTGCTCTCGTCGACGAAGATGGAGGGGAGCAGAATTTCGTTGATCACTATACGGCATTGATTCTCGCTGTTCTTTTGAAGAACAATCTGCTTCCGAAATTGATCACCATCACTCAAAATAACGACAACCCCGCGCTGGCTCGGAAAACGACTCTTTTGATTGGTGAGATCCTAAAGCTGGCTAATCGTCTGCTGCCACCATCATGGAGTGCAGAGATCCAGCTGCTCCCTGAGCTCTTTGCCAATGCTGTCACCAAGGACGACGAACAGAGACATATTGCTTCAGGTATCGTGTACCAGATCAGCAGTGTCAGCCGAACCTTGTATAGAAGTGAAGCCCAGGAGACATCTGGAGGGTTTGCCACAGACTTTGCTGATGCTATGGATCATCCAAAGAGTATTGCGCCTATGGGTACTGACGAAGGCAATTTCCGGCAATTCTTGATTGATAGTAATGTGCTGAATAGCTCCAATTACGGCAAGTGGAAGTGGGATATCATCTTGAAGGTTGTGGAGGGCTACCTGCACACTGGTAAGCGGGTTGATGAGGCGAATAAGGCTTCCAAATTCTTGAAGCGGTTGATGAGCTTCTATCGGCCGTTCAAGTACCGATTTTCCGAGATTAAGAACACACGGAATACACAAAAGTACGTCAAGGTTGGGTGTGCTTTGATGCATGCGCTGTTGCAGTCCGCAGAAGGGCGCAAGTTTTTGGGCGAGAGTAAGTTGCTCAGACAGCTTTCTGAGTGTCTAGCTCAGTGTGACCCGGTAAGTCCAAGTCGAGAAATGTCTGGCCTTAGCTTACACCACCCTACTAACCCATTTACAGACGAGTGGCGCGACCTACCAGTTCCCCATCTTCTCTAAAGATCGACTAACAGACACTCTCTGTGGTGGATACTTCCCTATGCTCGGCATGCTTAGTGCCTTTCCCCAAGGACTCCGGTTCATGGAGAGATGGCGTATGTTCACTATGATTTATCACATCATCGACCACAATCAACGACCAGATATCATCAAATTACTCCTTTCGAACTTTGACTACAGCATCGCCGGCCACCCGCGGGTCATTCTTTCCAAGGCCTTGACTGGAGGAACCAAGACGATTCGTATTCACGCTACTAATGTGTTGAAGAAATACGCTGTCCATGCCCCTTCTCATAATTCAGGGCTTGGAGATCTTGGAGATTCGAAGTGGGCGATCGAGATGTTAGTCACTCAATTGTATGATTTTGAACTTGAAGTCTGCGCTACTGCGGTCAAGATCCTTGAAAAAGCTTGTTGTCGTAAAGCCTATCTCGAGTACCTTGTCTACTGTCGGCCGTCCTTGGACCATCTCGGCGAAATTGGCGCCCCTCTTCTTCTGCGCTTCCTTTCTACATCTAGTGGTTATCAGTACCTTAGTGGTCTCGATTATATCAGTAATGAGATGGATGATTGGTTCTTGGGTCGCAATGATGCTTATGTTGGACTTATAGAAGCGAGTCTAGCTCGGGCGTTTCTGGATCCTGCCGAAGAGCCCCAGGCGAAGCCTTTATTTGATGATACCGAGGGCGAAAATGACTCTTTGGAGATTCATGTGCCGCCACATTTCTATCGAGAGCTGACTCGGACGACTGAAGGTTGTAAGCTGCTTCGTGAAAAGGGGCATTTCGACGAATTTGTGACCACAATTCGAGAGTTTGGAATGTACGCAGATGACCCAGAGCTTATCACCAAAGTCAAAGGATGTCTTTGGGCAGTAGGAAATGTTGGTTCAATGGAACTTGGTGCGCCCTTCCTAGAGTCTTCGGATGTCGTTGAGCAAATTGTCAATATTGCCCATTCACACGAGATTTTAAGTTTGCGTGGAACCGCATTTTTCGTTCTCGGTCTTATCTCCCGATCTGTTCACGGCCTTGAAATCCTCACTGAATGTGGCTGGGACTCCGCTATCACGACAACTGGAGTCTCCCAAGGCTTTTGTATCCCTAAAGATGTTAGCAGATTCCTTAATATTCGCCCTTGGGTTTCTGAACATGTTGCCCACATCGAGATTCCGCAAACCCAGAGGACTATGCAATCTCCGCCTCCGTCTATTCCCGGCCATGCACCTTTGGACGATGATAAGCCAATTCCAACCACACCTGAGGAAATTGAGGAACGTGCAGTACAACTGGTTGTCGATCTTTCCAATACTGTTTTGTTCAAGCGTGCCATGAACAGCCTGATGCAACTCCGCCAGCAGTACCCTGCTAGCTTTTCGTCTGTCATTCTGTACAAGAAGGTCCATACTCTCATGGAGTATGGCCGCTATCGCTTCCCTATCCGTAAGATGATTGTGGAGTTGTTTCCTCCCAGCGTCCTCCGTGGCGTCGTCTTGGAAAACACGGAAGGGGATGATGATGGTGATGATGAAGAGGTCGATAGCGATATGGAAGAAGACGATCACGATCTTGAGAGCCAAAGCGCCATGAGTCAAGCCTCAAGCCGTCGGGACTCTCCATCTAAGCGGACCAGCATAGGAATAGGCCTTGGCTTGACGCTTGGTCGCAAGGGTAGTGCCGTAGGGTTGATGTCGGAGGGAGTTGAAGAAGTCAGCGAAGAGGAAGATGAGCCTGTAAGCGAGAGGGCGAGGAGTGTATCAGATTCGTCGTTCCGATTAAACGGCGGGTTGCGGCCACTTGGGAAACGTTAAAATGGTCAATGATTCACACGGAAGTTAATTTCTTCTTTTATGATGAACAGGAAAGACTTTTACGGCCGATTTCTTTGATTTGGTTATGTTTTGTTGTTTTCGGGTTTGAATTTATTGCGTTGGGAGTGTTATCATCTTTCGGTCCTTTGCTCTGGATAGCTCGGGTGGGTTTGATTGATACCTTTTGTTTAGTTTTGGGTTGGCGTTGGGATAGTATATAAAATATCATGACATCTTGGAATGGCGTATGATGAGTGTATAGAATTTAGCTTCATTACCTGATTATGACCTAGCTTCACTGCTTCACTGACTATGCCATGGGTGCTGTTTTCCCCAAGCGTTAGACTATTAACAATATCCAATCCACTCTTAGTGCTTGTACCGGGTACATGTATCATCATAACGCAGCTTCACTGCCATGGACCATCCAACTCGGGTTCCAGTATTCCCATGGCGTCGTTTGTTGGTCAACCCATAGCATTCCTTCTCCCAAGAGGTCATCCACAGCTGTTTTCGCACGCGCTTCTGGCCAATCCAAGTTCAATACCAGCATTTCGACACTAACAAACCCCTCCACCTGCGATGCCTCCATCACCGCTGTCTGATCCGTACTTAGCTCTTTCGGTACTGACCGGATATACTTTTTATCTCCCACCGTCAGCACGCTATATGATGACCCCAACGGCTTCAAGGTAGCGACTGCTCTTAACAAATCATCCTCACTAACTTCCGGTGCCCCCTCAACGCGCCCTACTGCAATCCTCTCTTGTACCTCTGCCAAACCCAACAGTCCCCCCGTCTCGGCTCTTGTCTCCGTGCAAATCTCTACAACCCTCACCGCCAACTCGAAATAAAAATCATTCACAGTACGCCCTAGCAATTGACTCCACATTGAACCGACACCGCCACCTGATGAAGAGGACGAGGAGCTACCAGCGAGTGGGTCGACGCCGATGGCTGAGCACATGCGAGCAAATTCGGCGCGGAATGAGGGGTTGGAGCGAATTTCTTTGGCGTGAGTGTGGGCAAACTGGTGAAGAAGGGAACGAAATACGGAGAGTTGGGTCTCGAGGGCGGCGGTGTTGGCGGTACGGAGGGTGGTGCCGTGAGAAGCGAATTGGGCAGATGTCAGACGTGAGCGGTCAAAGGCCGCGAGGCCGACAGCTTTGTGGTGAGACATGATGGGCGGAAACAGATGACGTTTTAGCAGTTGATATATGTTTAAAAGAAGTAAGGCACTTGGAAGTGAGTTGGCTATTTATAGTTCAGGATGTTTATATGATAAACTCTATGTATATGAATTAAAACGCAACTGCGACGTCACAATATGATATGCTCACGTGGCTTATTAACTAAGATGTAGTGGAGATTCAACAATACGTCGTCAAACGTGGGGAAATGTACGATAAATGCCCCCTAGCTATCGAAGCTTTGGCCAGGATGGGCCTGTCGTCATATGTGGGTTCTAATCAATGTAACTGCATTTCATCAAGAAAGACTTGATAATAATGTGGCGTAGATCTTAGTCATGTGGCGCTGTCATCCTCAAGAAGGGCCTCAGCCCTGATCAAAATCCACGAAAGTTTTTTGGGACCCACATTTCCATTAACGTTGCAGGACTGCATTATAGTGGGTCCAGCCCGCAAAAATACACACAATCGCTCACAAAAAATGCCTGTAGCAAGGAAACGCTAGTTAGCTAGTTGGACCAGTTACAGCGCAGCAAACCGGAGCCACACACGCCCCTCCACTCCATTTTGTGTTTCTTGCCAATCTTTTCGACCTCACTTAATCTGCTTCTGCTCCTAATTTTTCCCTTCCCACGTCACGAAGTGAAAAAGTCGCACATCACAGCAAACATGTCTACGAAGCAGCGCGTGCAAACCTTCGGCAAGAAGAAGACCGGTATGTCAGCACCGTAAGGTCGTCGTCGCCGTCCCAGACGCCCGGAGAATGAGCGGCGATGGACGGAGTGAAAATGGAAGAAATTTTCGGGTTGGAGAACATGTTGGACTGACCGTTGAATTTTTGCTATAGCCACCGCGGTTGCCCAGTGCACTCGTAAGCATTTTCCACTCACCCCAAACTATCGATTTCCATGAACGACTCAGCATCATCAAATTCACAACATTCTAAGGCCTTGCGAATATCGACAACCGACGACGAATCGAGAAAGACATCATTTGATGGCATCAGATATGGATATCGATAGTGGGGGAACGTATGGTACATCTGGATGACGTACTGACTAAGTTTCAACAGCCGGCCAGGGCCTCATCAAGGTCAACGGCAAGCCCCTTCACCTGGTCCAGCCTGAGATCCTCCGCTTCAAGGTACGGCATCAACGCTATCCGCCAGCCCGCCAGTATCAACGTCTCTGTCACACAGAAATCCCCGCCTTCACAACTTGAGAATCGAACGGATAATATGTGCATCATTATCTATGAAGATCTTGAGGGGACGTTGGCATCTGGAATATGGGCTGGTAATTTATGGAGGAACGATCTAAGTCTGACTCGACATGCTTTGTTTTAGGTCTACGAGCCCCTTCTGGTTCTGGGCGCTGACAAGTTCGCCGATGTCGACATCCGTGTCCGTGTCGTCGGTGGTGGTCACGTCTCGCAGGTCTACGCCGTCCGCCAGGCTATTGCCAAGGCTCTGATTGCGTGGTACCAGAAGTACGTCTCCGAGCACAGCAAGAACGAGCTTAAGGCTGCTGTAAGTATAACCCCAATCTGACTGCCCCGCAGTCGCTGGTCCCGGTACCATATACTGGGAACTCTAGACAGCTAATCAATATCTCTTCACCAAATATAGCTTGTCCAGTTCGACCGCACCCTGCTGGTCGCTGACAACCGCCGCTGCGAGCCCAAGAAGTTCGGTGGTCCCGGTGCTCGTGCCCGGTACCAGAAGTCTTACCGTTAAACAACTCTCAGGAGGCCCGGGGTCGGGTCGATCAAAGGCGTTGGGGAAGGAAAATTGTGTTTGTCGTTTCTTTTGTTACATCATGGTCAAGGAATTCGGTTTTCTTCCTCTCTCAACTGCCTTTTCTCTCATTTCCTTCCTTGTCTCGCTCATGACTCTTTCTCGCGCACGCTCTCTCGGTCCAGCCAAAAGTCAAGGCCGTAAAGCGGAGTCGGTCCTCGTCGATAACGCTTTAAGGCCAATTGTGTTTTTTCTTCTTTGATATCGTTTCCTTTTATTCGCACATTAAACAATTTCTTGGACCGAAGGAGCACAGAATTCCGTCCTGGCAATCAATGTGGAAGAAGCTTTATCTCGCCAGCCGTCCACCCAACCACCATAAAAGCCAACTCTTTTATCTCCTCCACCTTTATGATTTTCATGAATACCCACCGACATGCTGTTGGCGTTCCCAACGCGGCTATTGATGGTTTTTATACCCTTTCCTGTGTGGTACTCTCACGGGTGTGACGGCTTATTCTCTTCTACATTGACAACTGGGGCGGATGGCTAGACCTGAGGGATTGCGTTTGTAGTGGGAGCTGAGTTGCCGAGTACAGAATTGGGGATTGAAGTGATAGAATGATGAGTCGTTTACGGTGGATTTTGCTGGCGATGGTGGAAGTAAAAAAAATACAGCGGAGGAATTAAAAAAAAGAAAGAAAACTTCGCTAATACAGTCACCTGGGAACGAATAACGGCATGTTTTCTACACAAAGCAATAGCTCATCCACGTGAATTTGTGATATGATTAGTTGTGTAGTCTAATGTCATCTGATTCTTGTAATAGAGGTGGACCATTAATATTCCTAGTAAAAACAAGCATATTGGCTATATTATGACTCGTCAAAAGACCCAGTCAGAATTGGCCCTTGTAGTCATATGTGCAACATAAAAAGGTGTTTGTAGAATTTTGAGAACCTCACCAAGCAAGCTTGACTCAGACAATGCTGCAGATGGATGCTCTTCACTAATTACGGTATGAAGACTCTTTAGAGGTATCACATGGACATTGTTTCCATTCACTATTCCCGGTTTCATACGAAGGTAGCCTATAGCTAGAATATTTAAATGATCTGATAAACCCCGATCAAACAAGGGCGGAATAATAATATTGTAATATGAAGCGAGATGGTTCTGAAAAGTGAGTAGAGTGTAGTCTGGATCTATATAATAATACACACAAGTCCCGGGGCCCTTGAGCGCGGAGACTGTGAAAACAGGATTGAGTAGGGTTGAGATATATTCTGCGGCGAGCAGAATCGAATAAAGCAAAGGAACAATAAAAGCAAAAAGAAAATCAAAACGCCTAATGCTCCGGTCCCGAAATGTATCCCCAAAAATAACGAAGAACAAAGTCTAAAATAATGACCAATGACGCCAACAGTTTATGAGTGACGATGCAATGCGATGATAAAATGCAAAAATGACGCTCCCCCAATATATGGAAATGCAAAAAAACGTTTAGAAACAGCAGCAGGATCGTGAAATAGTAATAAGACAAAGATAGAAAGAAAGAAGAGGAGATTTTTCATGTGAGAAAATAACAAAAACAAATGCAGATAGCGCTGAAGAGTCTAAAGTGATGTCAAAATGGCGGGGGGACGTCGTGGGTATCGTCAGGTCAAAAACAGAATGTGTGGTAGCGTCGTAGTCGGTGGGGGTGGGGATATGTTGCGAGGACTGAAGGCAGACGAATATAGGTTGGGTTTGGGTTTTTGAAAGAAAGCATATCTCCAAATCCCATATGGGACTCCAAGACATGAGATGAGGGTAGAACAGAGAACGTAGCGAACTTGAGAGATAGATAAAGTACTAAGGCTTGTTTATAAAGCCATAGTTTCATGCACCTCTCAGTATATCGCGTACTTCCCTCTACATCGGGGGCGCCAGCACCGCCTGTTCACCACTCTCTGCCAACACCGCCTTCTCTACCATCACCTTCTCCTTCAAGGAAGTCATTGATCCCCTCCTTGTTGACCCCCTCCTCAACAGCCCCCTTCTCTGTAACTCGGCCTCTTCCTCCAATGCCAAAAAGTCTTCTTCATCCATCTCCATCTCCATCTCCACCCTCATAGCCTCTTCTGCACTCACCTCCCTCTGTCTCTTCAACGCCTTGGTTGAAATAGCCTCAGCAACGACCGTCTTTCCCACCGCATTTCCCCTCGAGAATCCTCTTTGTCTCAGCGCACGGCGAATCGACCACATTGAGGCGTCGAGGCCAAGTGCGGGGCCGATTCCGGCCCAGGGGATCTCTTGGTTTTCGGGTGTTTGGGAAACAAAATCGACAACGCGGTCGATTTGGTCGGGGGTGAGGAGGGATGGACGGCCAGAGCGTTTGGAGATTTCGGTGGTGTTGACGCGGAGGGTGTAGCGGACTTGAGCTATAGAGATTTGGAGTTCGGAGGCAATTTTGGAGAGGGGAAGTTTGGAGGCGCGGAGAGCAAGGACTTGAGCGCGTTGGATAGAGGAGAGATGGGGAGCCATTGTGAAGGTTTTAGGAGTGGGAGAGAGATACGGAGAAGGGTGGTTATGAGGGTGTATTAACAGAACGGAGCGTGTGTTGCAAAAGAGATGTGGAAAGGCGGTGCTGGCAATTGCTTGTAGATGGTTATAGAAGCGGCAGGTTTAGAAATAACGGCCAGCCGAAACAAGATGAGGTTAAAAATGGTGATTTGTGACAAAGGTCCTTGGTGGAAGAGAGGATAGCACGAGGCTAGTTAATATACATTAGCCACTAGAACAAAGACAAATACAAAGAAAAACGAAGAGATGAAGTCTGTAGCATACGCATGAGGGACAATCATCAAAAGAAAGAAATTGAGAAGAAAAATAAGAAGGTGCAATTAAAGATAAGATAAAGGGATGTTCTATATCAACAAAGGTGAACAGGAAACAAACTCTCTATGTTTGAAAGATGGATTGGTTGGTGATAATTCAGATGATTGAAGATGTGGAGCACAAGGAAAAGGAAAAAGGGAGTGAAAACTATCGCCTCTCCGTCAACGCGTCGCTAACGTCAAGATATAGGAAGCTCCCAATTGCTTGCAAGTACAGCAACGGCGCAATACCATCGCCCTCAAAAACAGGGGTTTAAATTACATACATGTACCCAGCCCACTGCAACAATGTCATGGTTCCTGTAATTGTGCGACAAATGCATAATTTTCTGTACTAAGCCAGGTACCCAATAGTAGTCGTTACGTTGTCCAAGGTACTAGTTATGTACATACACGGTCTTTCCCCTGTGGCAAAACAATGCAGATGGCCGGTAGAAGATCCTGACGGGCGACTTGAATTGGTGGGTTGGTGGATTGGTGCAGGTGGTGGGCCAGGTGATTGGTTGCTCGGCTAGCCACTTCTGTGGATAATGGATGGCAGACACAATTGACTTATTTCTTTTATCGCAGGGCTGGGCGTTATTTTAGGGATTGTGGTTTTGAGCCTCATTTATTAGCGTGGCGGGGAACGGCGAGAGTTCGGGAGTTTGAGGAGCGAAAAGGTTCTATTGCGCAATTGGGATAAAAGGGGCTGTGATTTAGTGTCTCAATTTGAGATTCTGGATGGGAAGTCTAGAGGAAAAGGTACGTGGGTTTCTCTGTTTTTTGAGGCTGATTAGGGCGAAAGGCTTGCAAGCTGTGGTTTATATTGGAGCCGCAGGTAACACGGTTCCTGGTGGCTTTATGCAGGTTGAAGTTGAGAGTGGGAATTCATGCGCTGGATTATGCAGGAAGAACGATCCACTTGATGTCACTCGGCATGAGGGTTAATTTATAACCCTAATTCTGGTATTGAAATTCCTGTGTTGCAAAGTTGGTTAGAGTATGGATAATACATTATCTTGTTTCTAATCAAATATACAAAATTTTGATTTTAACATAAGATGAGACATAAATCTTTGTCACTATTGAATTTAGTTCTATTTTCAAATTGATTGATTGATTTTATTGGTTTACGTCTACATATGGTCTTAAACTAGCCACAATACGACTGCTTCCACGCCACGATTTGTGGCGCAGTTCCATTTTCAGCTGCCGCAAGTAGCCTATATTAGCTCTATATTGGAACTGGTCTTCAACAAAACCAGCCTTCATAGCTCAGTTGGCAGAGCGCGACACTAGTAATGTCGAGGTCAGCGGTTCAAATCCGCTTGAAGGCATTTCCTTTTGCTCACAAACCCCTCTATATATTTTTTTTTACCAACTCTGATACCTTCATTACCAGCATCTGGGGCTCGTGCACAGAAGCCTCCGCCCCACATTGAAATGTGTACGGACCCTCTATTCAACGTGATCCTTTCTAAACAGGGCAGTATCTGAATTCGGTATATGATCTCACGTCGACCGACGACGTTGCAGCAGGTTGTAAGAGGCCAGCATATGAGGCGGGATATTATGCTTGGATAATATATCGGGCTTCCTTTCGGGGAGAGGAAACCACTACTGTATTGTAACACTGGGGTTACTGTGGGAAGATCCTATCATCTTGGTGGGGAAGAGGAGAGAGGTATATAAATGAGGTGCGGGAGATATGAAGTAGAAGACCAAGGAGGAGGTACCGGTTATTTGTGTATTATTTGGCTTCCGGATAAATGTATAGTGCTACATATGGTGGTAGAGTGCAGTATTCCCCTTATTAATTTTCTTTCCGGAAAGAAACACCCACGTAATGAGAATTTGATATAGAGCTGTGAGTATGGTGATAGCCAAGTCAGTCCAAGATCACAATAACAAATATAACTGCAAGACCACATTCAAAACAGCTCAGCATAAGCACATGATATATCCAGATTGTAGTGTCAAGATCAAAACTTATATTATGATCTAATCCGATCGCTGTTCGCCATCGCTTTGTTGAAAAATAAAAGGAGAAGAAGCTTATAAAGCAGTCGTAGATATCATCAAGTGAATCCGATGGTCACAATAGAAAACAGAAACAGAAAAAAACAAGATAAATAGGGTATAAAATACACCTCAGAGAACTGAAAGAAGCGTCCACCACGGCTCCCATTGATAGGCCCATGCTATCGTATTAAAAGGAGACCAAAAGGAATACAGAAGCTAAAGCTCCCGAACAAAGTCCTGCTTTTAGTATTGTTGAAATTAAGTTAGTATAGAGATAGGCATCTTCTATCAAAGAAGACACCCGAGTTCCCCACTTCCAAGCAAGAGCTCCGCTCTTAGTCTTCATGTGAGGTAGCAGCATGCGACGGGCCTGCAGAAGCCACTGATACTGTCTCATCTCTGGCACCACCCTTGGACCCCCCATGCTCAATATCGGCACTGACGCCGGATCTAATCCGTCTTAATATATCATCAGCCGAGACGATCCCCTCTTTCTTTGCATCATCCCCATCGAACAAGAACGCCGTAGCCTCCAGAGTCCGCCCGCGAGTCTCTGGGTACGTAAAGTACGCCGTGATGAGAAATGCAATGAGACAGGCTACAAATACGAAGTAGTATTTCCAGCCAAGGGCATCAAGGGCAATAGAGTTGACAAAGATATTGAAGAAGTTGCAGCCGAGGGAAGTAAGGAGAGCGAGGGAGAGACCCATGGCACGGTGGGAATAGGGCCAGATTTCGACGGGGTAGGCGATGAGCATGGGGGTGAGGGAAACGTCATAGCCGAAGAAATAACTGGGTGGGGTTAGCGGTGAACGGTTGTCTATGGGAAGAAATGTGGATTGACTTACACGAAAAGGAATGGGATGACAGCGAGACCAACGCCAGTGTTGCCAGTAGTGGCGAAGCTGCCAGAGAGACCAGTGATGATGATGTATGAGATCAACATGACAATGCTCTAAAAACAAAAATAGTTAGTTACTAATTTCCTAGGGGGTTCCACGAGAGAGTGGTAACTTACAGAGCAAAGAAGTAATGGACGACGGCCAAGCTTATCCATGTTGAAGGCTGCAAGCGAAGCCCAGATCAAGTTCCAGATTTGCAAGCAAGCCGAGATCAAAGTCTGATATGTAACTGATGTGACTCCAACGCTCTCTAGAATTATAGAAAGGTAATAGGAAACGATACCGTTGCCCACCCACTGAGAAAACACACCCAGAGTCAACGTGATCCAAAGACGATGTCTGTTTCCCTTGGTAGCCCACATATCCGACCACTTGGGAACACCGTTCTTCTTCTCAGCTTCAATAGCAGTAATGATCTCCTCCATTTCAAAATTGACCAGCGGGGAATTCTCGTCTCCACCACCGTGGTTCTTGACTAAAATGGCCCGGGCCTCCGAGTGGCGACCCTGCATAACAAGCCATCTCGGAGACTCATCGATAATGAGGAACCCGGGGATAGTGAGAATAGGCAGGGCAATTTGGAGAAGAGAGGGGATACGCCACGACCAATCGGACGAAATATCCCGAGTGCCGAAGACAACCCAAGCAGCAACCACAGATCCGGCATACCAACCACAGTTATAGATACTAGAGAGAATAGCCCTTTGACTTGGATAAGCATGCTCCGCGATCAGTAACGGCGCCGGCAAAAATGCACCGCCAGCAAAACCCAGAAACAGTCTCGCCAAGATAAACGCAGGAGCACTATTCGCCGCCGTCTGTAACGCCGTCCCCAGAGCCATAAAAAAGTACCCAGCATACAATGTTGGCCGTCTACCAAACTTATTGGAGCCCCAAGCGGCTGTCGGGTACGCAATGGTGCATCCGAGCGAGTACATGGAGCTGATGAGGCCCAGGTAGGAGCCGGTGGGCTTGTCCATGAACAAGCGCCATTTGGGGAGGGCAAGAATACCGTTCATAAGGGAGCCATCGTAGCCGTTGGTGGAGGAGAAGAGAACGAGGGAGATGATGGCGAAGTTGAGGCGGACGATGTGGGGTTGTTTATACCACGGTTTGTTGGGGATAAGGGAATTGATGTCAACCGGGGCCGAAGCCGGGGCCGTGGATGGACCGGAGGACATTGCGAAATATATGGCTTTAGAGGAAGATTATAATATAAAGTGAAGTCGGGAGAGAATAGAAGCTCCCGAGAGACTATAAGAGAACCAGCTACTTGAAGTCTCTGAATAACTTTTCAGCGTCACGATGTGGTGATGAACAACAATGAGCAAGATCAAGAACGATCGGTATCTAGCAAACTTGCGGTCGTTCTTAGCTCTTTATATGTGCCATTCGCCATCATGTTCGCCAAGTGTCTAGTCTTTGCGGTCTATTGCCGCCTCATGGGCTTATTCTGCATCGTAACAGGCTTGGCTTCCTTCGAAACTTGTACACAGCTTGAATCTGGGAATGAGAAGACAAGACCGGGGACGTTCCCGGAAGGACTTGGCATGTTGAGTCAAGAGGGTATTAAAGGGCGTTTAGAAGGCCGCTCAGTAATTACTATAGGAATTTTTTTATTGTTTTCTATTTTTCCTTCTATTTATTTTTATCTTTGTTAATTATTGCACCTTGAGTATATTGATGTCTGATATCTGGATTTGGACATGATATCTTAGTCTCTTTTGTTCCAATATCAAGAAATACTACATAGATACACGAGTTCTAGACCGCCTTATATGGGGAAAAGAACACGATGCTACGCTATTCACTTGACTTAAAGCCCCGATAAATATTATTCTATTTTCCGCTTCCCAACTAAGAATCCTATCCGTTCGCATGCCATTGTTTTCTCTCACGAAAAAATCCCGCCGACCGTAAACCCCACCAAACAGCAACCATCGTCAAGTTTCATCCACCACTCACGCTTCAACGCCCAAGCGCCATCCTCCCATGATATCCTCCGAACCACTATCCGCTCCTTATAAACACCACCGCCAAGATATATTGGAAATCACACGGGAAAACTTGGAAGATATACTATTTGTCTGTCGATCGTCAGACAACACTCTCAGCCAACTAGAATGCACCAAATATCACAAGGCGTAATAGCCATCAGTTCAAGGCCAATTATCCAGCATTACAATGTTTTCAGTCGAAAAATCTGGGGGGAAAGGGACGACTGGGGTCAAGTGGCGTGCTCTGGACTGGCAACAAAGGGGGTGAGGGATGTCATCCAGACTATCCAGACTCTAGACTATCCATTATAGGAATATTGAACTCCTCCCCCTCGTTTTCTTTTCTCCTGGATCGTGTTTTCTCCAGACCTGGTGGGGTATTAAGACGCTCCCCCCCATGAATATCGACCGCCCCAACAAGAGCAAGATAAATTTTCTTGACGACGTGGTGCTGAGTTGGCAATGTGACTCGCCGTTTTACCATTAGTCTTCGTCTGCAGTCTACAGAGGAAATATATGGTTCCTTCTCGCTTCTAGTGGTCGAGATGGGTCTATTGAGCAGCGGAGGATGGTCGAGAGGAGATGTGATGAATTAGAATACTACTGCAAATTTGCATTGAGGGAGGATTCGTCGTAGCGAGAGGAGGCTCATGATATGATTCGTGATCAGACTCATGGCACTCAGAATGGTACGTAAGCCATTGTAATATGTATGCAGAAAGAGTACGATATGTCGATGGCGACGAGATAGTGCTGTCTCTAGTCACATGACAAAGCAGAGCCAATGCTGACCCTAAGCTGATCCGAGATTGGATAACCCAATGAGTATTGGACCTTAAACCATACAACCTTAACCCTTCATACATGAATAATTGTTTTAAAGCTTCAAAGCTATCACCAACTTTTTAAACTACCATCACTTATCATCAGATGTCGTTGACTACCCGTATCACAAACTACTGCCCACGTTGCAGTTTACAATAATCTATCGTAACACAAACCGCTAATTCCTTCCCTTTCCCCAGATAGAAAAGCAATCTAATGCACACATACACTCACACCTATATCAAATGTCGCGGGGGGGCGAGATGACAAGCCTGTTCAATACTGAAACAACGAGCTTAAAAGAGTAACTAACACCCCTTCAATGCCTCTCCCCGTCCCTTTCCGCTGACTAGCCTGCCGGTACTCAAACTTGTGACAGCTGGATGCCGTGCAAAAGAGACGACGAACCGTGGCTAGGAGGCTATGTTGTCCCATTATTGCGGGCGTATAGCTGTCACAGACACATGGAAACCAGGCGTCTGGCGCCCAGACATGCCAGTGTTGGCGATCTCACGATCCCGAATCACATTTTCTACACACCGGCGCCCCGATATAAAAAGTTGATCCATCATTGCCAAATTGCTGCACAATTTGCATAAATATTTCACAACTCGTGGCATATATGCAATGCGGTACAAATCCTGCAGAGTGCCCCACTTCCTTTAGGGACTCGGTAGTTCATTTATACATTATGATTGGCCTTTCGGGTAAACTTCGCTTCATAGTAGGCCCGCCGGGTAAACTAACTGATCTCGGATGCATATCAGCGATCCTCTTGCTGGATGCACCTTGCGCATCTCTATGTTTCGGTACCAGGCAGGAACATTTTCGTGGTATCTGCCGAATTGAAGATTGGAGATTCCCGGTATTTTACTATAGAATGGGGAGGAAGCCGGCGAGGTCGCTTAAGTTGGAGAATCGTGGGGGAGACAAGAGGATAGATTACCCGTGATTGACTTTGTGGGGATTTGACGGACAGGAGGTGGCATTAGAAACGGGTATATTGGAATGCGGAGAGGATATTGACGTCGGGTGAGTATCACGAGATTTTGGAGTTTGATGGATAGTGGTTGGTGGTTGGTGGAACAAATAGCATTGACCTTTGTTTCTGGTCTCTGGACAAAACGTGCTGGATTGATGACGCGGCTCGTATGTTGATACTCTGACGATGTTTACCTCAGAGCAGACAAAGTGTTAAGGGCTATAAGTTTAATGTCTGCTTGGAGATGACAGAGGCGGAAATGAAGACTTGGCATTTGGCTCTAGCTTGTACGAAGCTATATGGATTACTTATGGAAACGACGTATACCTGCGCCGCACGATCACATCACATGACCTACTTTAAACAACTGGAACGCAAACATTGACTAACTTCGTCCCATAATTAATACCGATTGGGAAATCAACGTCCCAACAACGCGACTAACCTCATACAAGGGTTCGGGATAAATAGAAATGGAGAAATAATGCCTTACAGCTACAGGACGTCGGCAGTCACCAAGACCAGTGTTAATAATTACCACGCCAGTTGCCGACAGGTTTGCAGATGGCGCGACCACGTGCAAGCAATGAGGTTATCGTCAGATATAATTGAAATGGACCATGACTACATGGGGTTTCCGGAGGATACTTGCTTCTCAAAAGACGGAACTTTCTTGATTAGGACCCTCAAGGGGCAGCCGATGTTGCATAGAAGAGGAGCATTGAATGCAGGCCGTACCACTAAACAGGAAATTCTTAAGAGAGCCAAGAATTGCCAAGATCATGAATAAGTGAAACATAGGGCCGTGAGAACAGCAGCCACACATACTCGTAATACAGAACCACGGCCCTCCATGCCCCAAAAGCGGTTGATAGTTCCTTACTGACGGGATCTGACCGGGCCCTATATCCCTATAACCACTCCAACTTGAAATGTGGATGAACGACCAAGCGTCATGATCGGCAAGAACTAGAGGACTCAGTCTCTGTTTGGAAAATCCCAACACAATAAAATGGAGGGCCGACAATGAGAGGATCCCTGGTATTCTGTAAGCTTCCTAATTCATTTGAAGGCAAAATAAAGTACCGTATATTCACAGTCTCAGGTGTTAAGTATGAACATTGGCCCGGAGGACACCCTTATGAATACATGCCAAGAGCTCCTATATGTAACTTTCCCGTCGCCTTGACTTGTTCCTTTTGTTATTTTCTCCAACTGCGGCATTTCCCGACATCTACTTTATTCGTTGGAGAATATATTCTCTTGGTATCTTACCGTCATCATCATTGACGGCTGATGACACCCTTGGCAGGTTCCCGCTCAAATGAGAAAACTCATCATGATAATTTCCTCACCATCACATGTCCACCGGCTCATTAATGCCCCGTGATACTACAGTGACAGACCACTCGGCTGTATTATGGAGACTCTCGATGCTGCAAAAGGTCTTTGATGCTCCTTCGGCTAGAATCTACATCTAGGAGGTCAAGAGGCTCGGACTCTCCGTTATTGACTGAGATGCCAAGACGTTCTTGTTAGACTAAGAGTTACGCAATGGGCAACTCTGTTAGGATTCATTCTGGAACATATCAGTTTCTTCACTGTAAAAACCTCGTCAAGGCTCATTGTCACTCTAACTGCCATATTGGCAGATGACCCCCGGCGACTATACTTGAGTCAAATCTAATATAAAAAAATATAAATACCTCCCCTCCCCATCACTTTCCCAACTTGCTGTAGATTCTCCGTAATCATCAGTTCTATCCTTTAACACTTAACATCACCACTTACCATGGTTCTTCCTACCCTCGCCGGGCTCCTCTTGGCCGCCGGGCTCGCCACGGCTAGTCCCGTAGCCTGTCGTGCCAAGACCGCACCCACGGCCACCGTCACCAACGGCACCCTCATCGGCCGTCTCGATCCTGCCTATAACCACGAACTGTTCCTCGGGATCCCCTACGCCCAGCCTCCTGTTGGTCCCCTCCGCTTCGCCGTCCCTCAGTCCCTCAACACTTCATGGAGCACTCCCAAGAGTGCCACTTCCTTCTCCAAAATGTGCATTGGGTACGGCTCAGACACCTGGGTTCTCGGAAATAACGTCTCGGAAGATTGCTTGACTGTGAACGTTGTTAGACCTGCTGGTGTTGCCGAGGGCGCTGAGCTTCCTGTGGCTGTGTGGATCCACGGTGGTGGTTTCAAATACGGGAGTTCCATGGACCCTCGGTATAACCTTTCGTACATTGTTGCCAAGTCTGAGGCTATGGGGTCGCCCATTGTTGCGGCGTCGCTCAACTACCGTCTCCAGAACTGGGGTTTCATGTTTACTGATGCTCTTGCCGAGGAAGGTTCTACCAATGTTGCGTACCGTGATCAGCGCCTGGCCCTGCAGTGGATCCAGGAGAACATTGGGGCGTTTGGCGGTGATAAGAACAAGGTGACTGTATTCGGCGAGTCTGCCGGGTCCATGTCGATCGCTACGCAGAACCTTGCGTACGGTGGTAGAGACGACAAGTTGTACCGTGCAGCCATCATGCAATCCGGATCTGGTCTTCCAGCTACCAGTGTCCACACGACTACCAAGGATTGGGCTCCTTACTGGACTGCCCTTCTTAACGCTACCAAGTGCGCCGGTACATCTGGGAACAAGGAGGCTCTTAGCTGCCTGAGAGCGATTCCTGAGATGACCTTGAGTAACATTTTCAACAGCTCGTTTGCCGCTACCCCCGGAATCACCCCATCCATTGATGGCGACTTCATCAAGGAGCCAACCTCTCTTGCTCTTAAGAAGGGTGCCTTTGTCAAGGTTCCTATTATTATGGGCACAAACACTGATGAAGGGACTGCTTTTGGCACTACTGGAATCAACACCGATGATGAGTTCATTAGGTACCTCAAGGTCACCGGGCTTACCCAAGAGCTGGCCGAGGGCGTTCTGGCTAGATACCCCGATGACCCTGCTCAAGGCAGTCCCGCTTCGTTCCCTGGACGTCCCTCGGGCATTTGGGGCACCCAGTACAAGAGAGTGTCTGTCTATCGGGGTGATTACTTCATGAATGCGCCGAGACGCCTGACTGTGCAGAAGGCAGCGGAGGCGGGATTGGCTGCGTACAGTTATGACTTTGATGTTATCAACGCTGGGCTGCCGCCGATTATTGGATCGACGCACTTCCAGGAGATTCCGTATATGTTCAACAACACGATTGGTGCCGGTTTCACAACTGCTGTGGCGACGAACCCGCTCGCTGGTAAGGGACCGGAGTACTTCCAGTTGGTTGATGTGATGTCGAGATCATGGGTCAGCTTTATTGTGTCCCTGGACCCTAACAACAATGGCCGTAAGTCTATATCCTAAAACCCATACTCTACAACCATATGCTAACTTTGATGATAGTCAACGGCACTCATTGGCCAAAGTATAACCTCGATAACCCACAGAACATTGTCTTTGACGTCAACGTGACTAACGTCGCTTACGTAAAGAATGATACCTACCGTGCTGAGGGCATGCGGTATATTCTTGACTCTATCTACGAGTCGTAAATTAGTGTTAATTAAGAGGTGTAATGGAGATAGTTATGGCTGTAGTTATTAATTAATGTAAATATTGTATCAAAATAAGAAGTATGTAGCCTATTGTGCCCGCCTTTGTTTAAGTGAAAACAACCTGCCATAAATTTTGTCTTAAAAGAAGAAATAAGTTATTGTACGATAATATTCGAACCCGTATGACCAACGATATATAATTCTTTAGTTGATACACATTTGGCGGCTTTAACACTTGTACCCCAACTTATCCGATATGAAATAGGGTTTGATACATATATATAGGGTCTATCGCAAACATTCGCCCCACTTGTCGCATTCTCGTCGCAAATGACAAGGCTGAACATTTTCTAAAAGTATTGCGCTACTCCCATCAACACTCTACATCATTATTGGCGGAACTCTTAACTGAACTTCTGCTACATATTTCGCTTGTTGATCATCGATAAATACCACGTTTGAACCTGGTGAACAATAGCCACGACCAAATTCTTAATTACATATTCCTAACTTACGCAATACCCGTTCTTCAACAACTGCCAACGATCTTACCATTATAATGGGCGACGACACTCCCGCTCGTCGCTCCCGCAGCCGCTCTCCCCGGCGCGACCGCGAGAAGAAGCCCCGCGGCGGCTTCGCTTGGAAAGATAAAGATAAATCCCGCGCCGCCGCTGATGACCGACGCAGTGGTCAATCGGGCCTTGACCGTGGCTATCGTCGGCGCAGTCCGTCGCCAAGGAGGCGCGATGATGAGGGGAGAGAGAGGGATAGGGACAGGGGTGATAGACATCGGGATCGAGATAGACGGGATCGAGATCGGGATCGGGAGAGGGGGGACAGGCCAGAAAGAGATAGGCCGGATAGAGACAGGTCGGAGAGGGATAGGCCGAGAGATCGGGATAGGGATCGGGAGAGGTCGGGGAAGGATAAGATGCATAAGGATAGGGTGGCGAAGGTCAAGGCACCAAGTGGGAATCAAGAGGAGATGATTATTGTGCACGTGAATGATCGGCTGGGGACGAAGGCGGCAATTCCGTGTTTTGCGTCGGATCGGGTAAAGGAGTTTAAGATTTTGGTAGCGGCCAGGATTGGGAGAGAGCCTCATGAGATTCTATTGAAGAGACAGGGCGAGAGGCCGTTTAAGGATCAGTTGCAGTTAGTAGACTATGGAGTTAGTAATGGGGTGCAGATTGACCTGGAGGTCGATACTGGAGATTGAGCAGTAGTGGAGTTTGTATGGCAGTCGTGGAGATGACGTTAGTGTACCTGTGACTTCATAGAAATTAGATCTGATTTGATGATTAATGGTTTAAAAACTGCTTGATATTTTGGTTCTTGAATGAGGCCGTATTATGAAGTTCGTGATAAATTATTGGAAGGTTTAAAGATTGCCCGATTTGGCAGGAGGAATCAGTAGCGAAAGTATATATACAGTATCACGACAAACTTTGGTGCGGTGGTGGTTAAATTGTTTTGATCTTAGTGACTTGAACTAGGCAGGACTAGGCAGAGGCACGACTGGAAGATTACTCAGCATAAACATTAATCAACAAGCAAGGAGGAAGCTAAAGCAATATTGAAATTCTGGTCTGCTTCACTCAAGTGGAAGAACGTTAATACCTATTAATAAAGACTACAGCGAGTTTATTTCATCAAACAACCTTCAAAAAGGGCTTACATTTTTTGTTCAACGACACACAATGATTTCCACTGTTGAGATCATCGGCTTACCTACGCCTCTAACGGATCCAATCTCCCTCAAAGCCGAATCGCCCCCACCAACCTCCCCTCCTACCATTATGGCCCTCCGCACCAAAATCACCACCTCTTCCCGCACCCCTTTTGAAAAACGCGTCCTCCTCTCCCTCCTTCAAATCCCCCGCGGCTCCTACACCACCTACGCTCTGATGGCCGCCCACCTCAACACATCGCCCCGCGCCGTCGGAAACGCACTACGGCGCAACCCATTTGCCCCGGAGGTCCCATGCCATCGGGTGTTGGCGACGGGACGGGGAATCGGCGGATTTAAGGGGAGAACGGGGGAGGATTCCGGGGAGATCGTGGAGAAGAGGAAATTGCTGAGGGGCGAGGGAGTGAGGTTTGATGGAGAGGGAAGGGCGATGGGAACTCCATTTGGGGGGTTTGAGAAAGAGAAGGGGGTGGAGGTGATAGGGAAGTGATTGTGGCTATGTGGTAATATCTTATGGCACGGGTATTGTGGTGTTGATGTTGTTTTGCGTTACTTGATTAAGTAAATTATATCAATTATCTCTTCTATGGATTTGATATTCAGCCTTTATCTATGTGGAGGTTATCTATACAATGATTATCTTGAGCATGATTACGACAACGATATTTGGCTTTCAGTTATTAGGTTTGCCTCTCGTCTCATGCTATTCACTACTACTTCTATTTAAAGCTCAAAGAATACCCTCAGCAAGCAATTACAAACTAACGCACTCTACAACGTCAAGTGCCTTACCGGACATTCGCATTGCTAAATCTATTCAATTCCAGTTCGCCCACCAACTGTCTCCTCGAACCACCAATCTGGAATATAGATGCTTCTTTTGGGATCCAAGTGCCACACAAACCTGTGTGTTTGTCTGACCGGAGACTCGTTTTCTTTGTTTACATTCTGGAAATTGCATGGGGTTCTTTGATGACTATATTTGGTGATGAGGTGGAAAATGGGATTATGGTTGCGATGGCCTTTGAAGTTAAAGTCAAAGAGAGAGAGAGAGTGTTGGTGCTTACATGGAAACCAAAAGAAGGACAATAATTAGGCTTCCTTTGATGCCATCCCAGGTGTACTCTAATATAGAAAGATGATATTTACTCGCACTAAATACTCCATTTTTTAGTATCCTGATCTTCTTTTTCTCCTTATAGTGTACTGATCTCTCATTTTAGATCTAATACTTCGTGCATTTATTCATGTATCTTTGGTAACACTAAGTCGAGTATCGTGTAATACACCCACTTATACCTACGAGGTCACCCTCATCTGGAATCTTCCCCAAGACCACAACGACCACAAAGAACATCAACACATTTAGGCTTCTTCTACAACTAGCAATGACTTCATCAACACTCCTGAACCCTTCCTATCTCCCCCCATCCCGCTCCCTCTCCCCATCACCATCCCCTCTCCGAACCCACTCCCCCGCCCCATCATTAACCCCCACAATCTCCACACTTTCCTCCACCGCCATCCCCGCCACCGCCTCTGCTATTGCCTTCAAAGGCTTCCATGCCCCTCGCGCTACCCAGACTGTGAGCCTACGGCATATGCGGGTGGCCCGAAAACACTACAAGCCGGTAGCTCTCCGGGTGACGACGATCGTTTTGTGCATTGGGCTGATGGCGATATTGGTAGGGGTGTTTGTTGGGGTACGGGAGGAAAGGAGGAGGAGAGATGATAGGTTAGGGGCAACGCTGGGGTCTCGGGTTAAGAGGAAGGTGGGTAGGACATTCGGGAATGGAAGTGAGGCGACGATGGAGAAAGAGAGAACGATAAGTGTTGTGGTAAAGACGACTCCAACTCTGGAGCTGTTTACATCTCAAGGAGTATCTGTGATAACCTCTAGTATCACAAGCACATTTGTGCCCTCGACAGCATTACTAGTCTCGAGTTCATCACCAGTTTCTTTATCAACCTCAACGTTGATTTCAACTACCCTCGTGGCTTCTACCCTGACCCTCACAAGTCAGACTAAAGTTTTGTCTACTGTACAAGGCATAATATTTACCACAAGCAGCTTGACAGCCACCGTCACTCTGTCAAACCCCGCTGCTATTTCTCAAGTAACCTCTTCTGCAGCTACTGCGACTACTTCTTTAGTCTCTATGTCAGCGGTTGAATCTACAGAATTTACTAGCTCTTCTATGATAACCTCTACTACTTTCTCAATCATTATGTTGCCTAGCGCGACAGCCTCAGTGACCCTTTTCAAGTCCACACTTACTTCTGCTAAGAAGAATAAGGCATCTACTGAAGTTTCATTCGGGTCTTCGACCTCTATGGCTTCAACTTCCCGTGTCACCTTGACTACGGATACTAGCAAACTACCGGCTACTCCTGACTCTTGGACAAAACCCTCCCTATCTGCAGGCACTAAACTCCGGCTTCTGACTGTTGAGGAAAGCTTTACAGATGCTATCACTGAGTTCACTACTGCGGCCTCGTCTGCTACCATCGACTTTGCAGTTGCTGTATCTACAAGTGAATCTCCTGCATTTATATCTGATCCTGGGATTACTACCATTGCTTCATCCGGGGTCATACTAGACTCCACATCTCCCAGGACTTTTGCCAGCTCAATTACTGATTCTTTTATTCCCTCGTATTCTTCGATCCACAGCAAGACTATGAGTGTTATCTCTGGTACTATACACACTTCTGGAAACACTGCTATTTCCAAGAGCTCATTAACGACTTCAAAGCCTGCGACTACTTCGGATGGCTTAACAACCCATCAAGCAGGACTAACGTCACATAGGCCGACTGCTACTGCAGCAGTTTCTCCCCAGCAACCGTCATCCGTTGTTATTGAAAAGCTCTATAGTGATCTCCCCTCGGCCGATGTTATCAGCATGGCCAGTTCGATGGTTTCGATTCCCACAGCTCTTATTTTAGTTAAGATTATCTCAAAGCAAGTTTCTACCTAGGGAACTATCAACGTCGCCATTCCTGTAATTACCACTTTAAAATCTCCCGAGACATCTGAGACGTCATCAATTCCCCAGTCTGAGTTTCAGACGATTCAAACTCCTATTGCTGCCATACCCACCACTACTGCTGACACTACCAGCCCTATGACCATTCCGATTGGGGTTTCTTCTACTGTTTCTATGGTTCAGACCCATTATGTTGCCATAACCCATATATCTGCATTTGCTAAATCTATAATCCAAGCCCCTGATGTATCAACTGGACAGAATACTATCACGGTCTCGTCTGGCACCGATGCTACAGTTATTCCGCTTGGAATATCTACAGCAGCCAGTATATCAAGTGTGGTTAATGTACCAGATTTTATGACATCGTCTGTCCAGGTTACTGAGATGGATGCCGCTTTCGAGACTGCTTCTGGAAAGACAGAGTCTACCGAGGAAGCTCTGGGAATCTTAGCAGGTTCAGCGGAGGTTATGCATACTGGAACCCAAATTCTGACTGTTCCTATAACCTCTGGATCAACCCACAATATTCAAGCCTCCTCATTCATGACATCCTATCCACATTCAGTTACATCTCCTGTCAATGTGATGCCAACATCGCTATCCATGTCAGACATCCACGAGACAATCATATACAAAAAGTCTGATCAGACCGCGACGTTGACTTCCATAGAAGCGGCGTTCACCTATGTATACACTGATTCTATGGGCATTCACACTGTAATGACAACCCCCGTCATAACCATAATTTCAACAATCCCTGGAGAAATCGTCACAAGCACAGCTATCTACCGTGTAACTGCAGCTTCCACCGCCATTCTCAAGTCCTCCAATGCATCCAATACCTACTTCCCTCTAATAGAAATGGCCCCAAATGACAACTTCTTTGGCTGCTTCATCGCTCCGTTGATTCCCACATTAATCTTGATTAGCGCCATGACGATCGATCGGAACGCTAGGATGTACCAGCCATTTTCTCTGTTGGCAAGACCCGGGGGAGCCACGGCGGGGGATTCACTAACTTTGTCGTTTGCGGGGGTGGCAGCAGTGACTTCACCGGTCCGGTTGTTGTGGAAAGGATATCCGTTGACAGCGATTACCTCTATGCTTGTTTGGCTTTCGATGGTCTTGATTCCAGTATCAACCGAGGCCATTCATTTAATACCAGAGCAGCCTTGTAATGCGAGTTCGGCTCTTTGCGGAGTCAAGATATCTTTCCGCCCCATAACTTCTATCATTGCCCTTATTATCATGGTGTTGATTCTCTTTCTCCTTATTTTACTTCTCATTACGCTGTGGAACTGGGACTCGGGAGTCTGTGCCAACCCATGGTCTATCGCCGGTATAGCCTCCCTCATGTCTAACAAAATCACCACGAAGCCTTTAATTCGTATGCCGTACATGCCTCAAGGCCAGGCCAACATTGTTGATGCCTACCGTGACAAGGAATACGAGCTTAATATCTTTCAGGGACGCGGCGGTCTGTTGGAATACGGAGTGGTCCCGCGGGAGACAACTGCGTCTTTGCAGATCACCGAGGATGACGGCCCGGTGACATATGAAAAGCGGGAGGCTTCGGGGAAGGAAGAGTGTCCGTTTAAGCGGGCAATTGATCGGTCGAAGGAACCACAGCCGTTTATGACATTGAGACAAAGGGTGAAGCTAGGATTCATATTGTACTTGCTTGTGTTGGTGATTTTCATTGGCTACTATTCGCAGCTTTCAGTGGATGAGAATTCGTTGGCGTGTTTTATGAACAGTGGAGAGTTGGGGCCGAAGTTCATCTTGGCTTTAGCAGGAGTTATAACGATGGTCTTCTGGAACAATGTATACCAAAGTGAGTTTATGTTTTACATCATCATTTATGATTCTGTGTACTAACTGCTATATTATAGGTCTTGCATTGGTTGTTCCGTACATTACTCTTGGCTGGTCCTCGCATCCTGCCCACAGTTCCATTCTCGTCACCTGCTCATCAAACGCCTACGTAGGACTATTTAACAGTATTCGTCGCCATCAATACCTGACCATCCCCGCTGCGGTGCTTTCTATAGTAGCTGATTTTCTCCCTCTGATCATGTGTAACATTCCCCAAGGGTCCTCTACTCACCTGATGCACGCGACTCACAATGCTTGCTCTGCAATGACGATGGTGATACTGGTGCTCATGATTGCAATTATTGCATTGTCAATGTCGATTAAATTACCGAAGCTGCATGGGGATCCAAGAACTATAGCGGGGGCAGCGGCGTATGTAGTGGATTCGGTACTCGTTAGTGATATCAAGCAGTTGCAGACGTCCATGATGAATGGCACAGAAAGAGAAGCGGCAGTGAGGGGATTAGGCAGGCAGTATGCATTTGGGCTGATGGTTGGTATATCAAAGGTAGAGAGGACTGGCGTTGAGATTATATCCGCTGGTTATAGCCGTGTGTAAGAAGAGTATCGAATCCCTTGCTTGTAAGGACCCGTGACTTAGTCGTGCCTTTATTTTTATTGGCTAATGCTTGTGACATTTGTAGTCTTAATTTGGGGATTATTTGCACTTGGAGAACTCAATAACATAATACTACTATTATTCACCACATGACTCTTGACCTCGACCTTCGTCGCTCTTCTTTTGCGACTTCTATTATGTAAACCATCCTCCAACTCAGGAAGCCACAAACGATCCATCATCAAAACAAGCAACTGCTGCCGCCATGCCCAAACAATCGCAGCTCCCCCAAACCCTGTGCTGGAAACCAAATCCACCGTCCGAGCTTCCTTCCATTTTGGTCCTAAGCGATCAAACAGCCGCCATTTCTCCGCTTAAATGCAACCCCCACAACCTGCTGTTTTCCATTCGTCCCTTCTATGGAATCTGCATTCTTCAGTTGCCGCCAATAGATTGTTTACTAGCAAGTTACCATGCAGCTACTGGGCTCTTTCCGTACAAATTACTGAGGTCGCTTCCGATTACGATCTTGAATCAATATCTCGTTGGAATAATTTGAGCTGGACTTGCGTTATTACTAACAGAGAAGGTGCATTTATTGGGTAATCACTTATCGGATACTACAAGCTTAACTATCACTTCTTGAGAATATAGCCATTTCACACTTTCGTCTTGTCCACTCCAGCTCGATACGGCTTGTTTTCTCTTTGCGAACACGTCCGCGCATCATTCCGATCCAATTCCGCCCAATCGCCATTGGCTTCTCAATTCACATCGCCCTATCGCCAAATTATCTAATCCCACCAATAATATCCTGCGCAATATCTATCTACGGTGAACATATCAACCACACTCCATCAGACCGCAACCTAGCAATCCGACTTCCACCGATTTCCCACCGAATATCCGATATCCGTTCATAACATCCACCATGGTACTCCTCCGCCAAACCTGCCGTCTATGTGCGGCATCTACGACCTCGGCGGCCATTGCCGTCCGTCGGCGACGCCTCCGGGTACCCATGACGTCATACGTGGCCCGTCTACCCGACTCCTCAGCACAGTGCCCTTCACGGATACATCGGCGACAATTTCATGATTACTTCGTTACGCATCTCCCATCATCCTCTATGCACCCGGACTCTCGACCTGGCGCCGGCCACAAGCTCCCTCGAGATGCCTCCACGCCACATGTAAATGCCACGACACAAGCAGGAGCTACCGTCCCTGCAATACCACCGAATATGGGGAACCGGGACCTCACTGTAGTCCGGATACCATTGAAGAAAGCAAAGCACCATTTTGGGGCAACGTGTAGTCGGGGTAACAGACCATATAACGAGGATACGCATATATTAGGGACTATTAATATGCCCGCGTTTGCAAAAAAGGCACTGGGCAATCCGAGGAAGAGCACAGTGCCGGGAACGGGAGAGCCAACAACAGCACCGTCTGCATATGGCGATCCTCAGGTCTTTTATTTCGGGGTTTTCGACGGCCACGGTGGCTCACAGTGTTCAGAATTCCTGCATGAAGAACTACACGGATACATCGAAGAAGCCGCCGTAAACCTGGGGCTCGCCTCTTCCTTACCTAGAGACTCTACTGTACCTTCCATGTCACCACTTCCGCCACCGGCTATCCCAGCCGACCCCCTACCCCTCTGCAAAGACCTCGTTCACGAATACAAACAAGCAATTGGCGGCTACTTCCGTCGCTTTGTCCCCAAATATTTTATCGACATGTACCATTCCGAACCTCCAATTATCTCATCTCTTGAAGTCATTCTTATGTATGCCTTCCTCCGCGCCGACCTTGATTTCGTCCGCGCTCAAGCACGCCTTCCCGACGATGACATCACCACCCAAGACAAACCCCTCAATGCCGACGAGATCCTCGGCGCCCCGTTGCACGTCCCGCCGTCGGGTCATGGTATTGGGTCTGATGTAAGGTTCAAGGGTGGATCCACGGCGTCTATTGCAATGATTTCAACGCCAACTGCGGCGCCCTTTTGGCACCCCAAAGCTCCGGCATCGTTGGTTGTGGCTCATGTGGGGGATACCAGAATAATTCTTTGCGATACGGCGTCGGGACAGGCGAGGCCGTTGACGGTGGATCATCATCCGTCGATGCCGAGTGAGGAGAGAAGATTGCGTAGGTATGCGCCGGCGACCAGCTTAGTATCTGGGGATAGTTTCGGCGAGGAACGGATAGCGGGGTTGGCAAACTCGAGAGCATTTGGCGATATGCAGAGTAAGCGCATTGGGGTTTCGGCAGAACCAGATATCTCTAGGATTGATATGGCTCCAGGAGAATTTTCGTTTATGGTGCTAATGAGCGATGGGATTTCGGGGACGTTGAGTGATCAGGAGATTGTTGATATCATCAAAGAGGCGAAGACGCCGGAACAGGGTGCGGCGGACTTGGTTAGTTATGCGGTAGAGGTTTCTGGGAATGGGGATAATGCGACAGCCGTGGTAGTGAGGTTAGGTGGATGGGAGCGGAGACAGGAGGGGGGTGTTGGGAGTATGGGGACAAAGGAGGTTAGAGAGATGAGAAAGGAGGAAGCGATGAACCCGAGATCGAGAAGGCAATGAAGAAGAAGAAGAATATGATCATCAAGCGTGGGGCAGGATCTATGGTCCAAGGAAGGTCATGGAATGCTTGGAGTACATTAAATTGGCATAATCAGTGGTTATTTGTATCGCTTTAGTCCTTAGACGTTAATTTGCATGAGTATATGATGTCATGATTGTTGTCATGGGCAGGATCCTGTGGCGCCTTCTCCAGACTTTGTTGGTCGTTGATGATGTTGTACATTTTTTTTTTGAAGTATATTAAATCTCGTGAACCTGATCTGGCGCTTTAGTAACATCCACGGAGCGCCACACCAGATTTTGTTTCATTTTCTTGTGATGGTGTGCCAAATCAAGACATTTCTACTGCATCTAAGACTTTGGTTGATTGACGGGATTACCTAAGCAGACCCACTTTTATCAACAACGTCTGTGATGGGCTATATTGCTGGAACTCTCCAACAGCTAGATCATTGACCATTCCATAATTTTATCAATTTGAGACTCATATTTTGTAGCCATATCTTTATTTGTATATACCCTTCTTTCATTTCGTATCACCCTCAACCATTATAGTACGAAAACAAAATGTCAGATCACGAAACAGACGCGGACGCGGCCATGGCGCAGATGTTGGGGTTTTCATCGTTTGGCGGAGCGAGACCGGCGAAAAGAGCACGACATGATTTTTCAGTTGTTGATATATCGTCGGCGACCGCAGCCAACAATACACCATTAGGTATCCGGCAGCCAAAGGCCAATGATAACGAAATCGACTTGGATGAAGATGACGAGGGAGTGCCAGAGACTATGGGTGGACCTATGGGAGTCCAGAGGCCAGCAGGGTTACCGGAAAGACCGCCGGTTGGCGGGGAGAGGGGCCGAGGGGCCAGGGGCGGAAGAGGGAACGGTGGCCATGGGGGGAATGGGAGAGGGGAGAGAAGGGAGAGGAATGAGGATTGGGCTGTGGATTATTATGATGGGATGTCAAATGAGAATCCGTGGGAGCAATTAGAGGTGAAATTGGGATTGGAAGGCCGGGGGACTTGGATGCCGAGAGGTCATGCGTATAAGAAGGATGAAGGAGATGTTTCTATTGTTGATGCCCAAGCGACCGAGTGATTGGCCCAGTGGTTACTAGCGCATACTTCTATAATATCGGTGGCCACAGGATGCTTCGAGCTGACGCTCAGATTTCATCACTATGCACTAAAAGGTTATAGCCACTTGGGCTTAGCGACACACTGGTGATCTTGCGTTACTCTACCTGCATGAATCCATGAGATAAATGGCCGACATTGTGGATGGTCTGCCGCAGCTCTCGTGCATGAGTGAGCGGGTGAAGACTCGGGGAACAAGACGGGAACCGATAGAGGCTGCAGGATGCTGGCATTAGTGGGGAAAGAAGAGAGATATGACAAGATTGAGGGAGTGTGGATAAAAAACAAGGGGAGTCTTAGAAGCACGCCTTTATGGGTTGTTGGCTACGCGTTGAGGTGTGGGTCTCGGGTATGAAAGGAGCCGGACGGCATGGAGCAGGTACATGAACCATAAGTTTCTACACTATAACTCAAAAGGAATGCTTATATTCATCAAATCACTTAATCATAAACTATACAAATCGGCGCCAAGGCTACCAACCAACCTCGTAGACAATATATACAAAAATAACTCCCATTACTTTTACCAACGGCCCATCGGCTTACTCATCATCCCCCGGTGACGGATACCTCGCTCTCGCCCGAGCGTATTCCTTCCCGTGCTTTTTCTGAGCTTTCCCCTTTAACACAAGAACTTGTTCATGCGTCCACTGTAAATCTTGCTGAACCTCTTGGGCATCCCGAAGACCGTCGGCGTAGCGTTTGCGCGAGTGGGCCAGACGGGCCTCTGCGACTTGTTGGAGTTCAAGAAGCTGACGATGTTTGTCGTTGAGTTTGCCAGAACTGAGGGAAGCAGTGGTTAATACGGAGGGGGCTGGGCAAGGTTTGAGGGGGGGGATGAGAAGAGGTTGGGAGGACGGTAAGAGAGGGAAGACAGAAACTATGGACTTACGTTTGAGCTTGAGTGGCGAGAGCACGGTCGAGGGGAAGGGGGTTAAGGGTGGCTGAGACGTGATCATGGATGTACTCGTGTAAATCAACACTAGAAGCCGAATGGGTAGACTCGTAGTCGTAGGAGACGTCGGATGTGGCGACAGAGGAATTGCGGATGTGGTTATGTTTGTGGGCGGAGGTGCTGGAGTGGTAGGTGGCAGGGTTGCTATAGGTGGGGCCAGAGGAGGCAGTAGAATAGATATCGGATTCGGGGGATTCGGGGGAGCCGGAATAAGGGGAGGAATATGGGTAGGTGGTGGGTGATTTGGAAGGGACTTGGAGAGGGAGGGAGTATTGAGTGTGGTAAGGGGTGGACATTGTGGGGTGTTGTAGTGGGGGAGAGTAGAAGAAATGGGCCAGATACAAGATAGGATACAGTTTATACTCTTCAGGGACTGTTAAGAAGGTGTTTGGTATATATAATTTGAAGCATAAGACGTTGGAGCTGGAAGAAACTGGTGATACTAATCATGGCAAGAAGCGACTTGGATCTACCCGGGATCTACCTCGACTTTATACAAATTTTCTTCAACCCATAGGCCTCCTCCTCTCGGTCTCTATATCCAGTATCCCGCTCTCACCCGGGTCACATTGACCCTCAATAAAACTAAATAATAAACAGCGCTCCTCTCGACCACTTACACCAACACTTTAATCCCATGGTTCAAAGCAAGAAATACCCATAGGGGTATTGTAAAGCAGCATAGGGCCAGACAGTAGGGGGTGTACATAACCAGAGAGTATGCAAGGCTGGTCTGGTTGACTAATATAGCCAGTCTTGAGTTATCCTAAATCCGGCAAAAAAAAGTTAAATGTGGTCTATGAGATGAAATATACGGGGCGTATTTTATAGTTTAATTCTCTGGTTTCTTTTGTTTCTCTTGGGGATTTTGTGGCTTGAAGGTCATGCTGTGCTCCCTTAGCCTCAAAAATGAACAGAACCTGTTGATATAATGGGACTATTTTAACATCATATTAGGTATTGGAAATTTACAGAATTTCTTAACATAGGAATTAAAAGGATTTATTTACATTATATTTGGCGTGGGCTGTTTGAGCCTTATGCACCCACACCTCGTGATATCTCTGGGTAGGATCCATGTGAAGATGTACATGTATAAAGTAGCAAGTTCTCTCTATGGCATAGTTGTTAGAACTATATCATCATGCAATCGGCGAAATGCCATGCCGAAGATGGTTATCTATAATCAACTGTGTCCCTGCTATACTGTATCGTCTCAATACAACTATAGGTCTCCACGCTCCCCATTTATTCCTCTACTTCCACCATCCACATTACATCCAGTATCATCTTCCCCACCCATCCATCCTCCCCATCACCACCCTTCCCGCCAACCAAAATCCCCACCTAGACCGAACCTTTCAATCTTTGCAGTAATCCCTTGCCATTCCTTCCCTCTATTCAACTGCCCAAAGTCAACCTCCTCTGCATAATATCGTAGAGTTCCATGTCCTCACTTTCTCACAGCGGCCGTCATTCCCCTTTGGCGGTGAAGCCTCTATATCTAGGAGTTGCTGTGTTGGCAGTCATATGCAAGATCCCCTTGATGTGCCTGTTCGTGCATACGATTTGCAGTGAGAGTGACTAGTATCCAGATACATATGACAAGCACATGCAGTTGCACTTGCACTTAAGCAGGCCATCTGTTACCTATCCCTAAGAGTCAATATTTGCATCAATTAACGATACTGTCCTCCGCCCTTTTGCGACGCTATGCTGTATCTTGCTCCGTCTTCGTGGTCAACATCTAGGGTTGGTTAGGGTGGTTCATGCATTACTCTGCATGATGATGGAACTGTGCGTTGGCAGCAGGATTTTGCCTTGGAGTTGGTGGCAGACACTGAAATGTAGAGGAGACAAACAAAACGGATGTGCTGCCGGTGTTCTCAGTTGGGTAGCTAAAGTACTTCATTGGGGAAAGAAATTATAGAAGGAGACATCGACGCCTGATGGGATTTTGGAGGTCGGGTGAAAAGGTACGGAGCAAGTCTATTGGCTGGAAATACAAAGAGATATTGTTATAAGTATCCTGAGGGATTTCAGGGCTTTAAATTTTGTACTTTAATGCGGTATATGGTCGTATTTGGGGCATCTTGTTTTGTATGTTCTTGTTACTTGCTTGCAGTGTCGGTGATCAATAGGAACGGCGTCACGCACTATCACCTAGAAGGGCTATTGTCCCTCCCGCTATCTCGATCCAGTAATTTTAAGCCAAGGAACCACCCTGCTTATTAGGCTATCGTCACATTTATTCATACCCAACTGTAACCTTTCCTCGCCATCCATATCCGTCATCACCCCATAATATCTCGGCCCAGCTTCGCTCCCATCCATCTATCTACTCTTCTCTGAATCTTAATAAACTGCTACCCTAAAATCTCATTCATTATCATTACCTTCTTTCCACCCGCCCATATCGTCACCACCTATAGAGATATGGAAATCCAACATGATCGGAACCCATGAGTGATTACCACCCGAGAAGAAACAATTTACCTAGTTAATGGCAAATCATGATGGAAATGGAGATGTAAATGTGTTTAATACTGGATTTGGGGCCATGTCAGAGAATATCTTAAGTAGGACTATAATGTAATAGTGGATATGAAATTTTAGGGGGCAATAACTAGTAGGGAAACATAAGTTGGGGATATTCCTAATGCTTATTAGATGGGATGATATTATTGGGTGCTGGTGTCTTTTGGAATAACCAATGATGTCTATTAACTAATTGTACAGTTATAGATGGTACAACCTTTGTGTTAGGCCTAAGACTAAACGTACCGAAACCTAGGTTATCCCATGAAGTACTTACTATATTGTATATCGTAGTTACTATTGACTAACGTGTGCCCTTGCTATGCCCCCCGACTCCCTTTTTTGCCAAACTTCCTTGTCCTGATTATCAATATCCCTCTCTTCATGATGATCACTCCATAGTCCTTTCGGCATATCACTCTCCCGGCCCTTAACGCCCACTCCAAAAGACTTCAAAAGTACGGGTAATATTATGTCGTGTTGGGGAATAAACACGGCCTTATAACAGCTCAGCGCTTCCAAAACTCTCATGCAACACATAACTATCTTCCACTGTCTGCTCACTCCAGTGTAATATATTCCTCTATATATACATTAAATACACCATATAGCATGAACACCACGTTCCACATCTTTCCTCCCCAGATCAACCAACCATATGCTCAACCCACAAACAATAAATTCAAGGCACCCTTCCACATTGTGTAACCTTACCCACTGATCATTCATCCGCCGCCACAAAGCCTGCAGCTAATCACTTCGCGCCTTATTAAACACATGCTATAGACACCTAGTACTCGACGTTTACCTCCACACAATTACCCTTATTGTACACTGGAG
Source organism: Catunica adiposa (assembly GCA_001640685.1). NCBI lineage: Eukaryota > Fungi > Ascomycota > Sordariomycetes > Microascales > Ceratocystidaceae > Catunica > Catunica adiposa. The sequence continues at coordinate 203,148 of LXGU01000008.1, forward strand.
TCTCTGTTGCCCGTGCGGATAACCCCAGTTATCAGTCATTGGGCTTGGTGTGTCCGGCCTGCGACAGACACCATTGTACACAAAGCATGTCTACTTTTGTTAAATTTTGTCGTTGGGTGTCTAAGCATGGAAAGATTGTAGAATGTGACATTGCGGGTGATTGTCTCATCTGGTTGACAGCCACTGCGTGGTGAGCAGTGGATGCTTGTTCTATTAATGACATGTAGGTTGCCATTTGACTACACCATCTCCACTATGAGGTTTCATATTTTAACAAGAGAATTTGACAAATTGAATGCTCTTTAGTGACTATACAAGGCTGTCGAACTGCAAAGTCGTCTGCCGTGGTTGTACTTTCTTAATCGAATATAGTCTATTCCGCATCACTATGGACTTCAACCACCGCAATATTCGAAGAAGGCTTTTACAAATCCAAATGAGCTTCATCCTTTACCTGACTTGTCATATATCAAGTCTCATGAAGCGTTCTGGACATTTGCAAAACCATACCAGTAAACTATTGGCTGGCAAACGAACCTGTACACCAATGTGCCTTTAGTCTGCCGAGTACGTATGAGTGATCGCCGATTACTCTACTCTGAGCAAGGAATATAACACTGGTCTATGTCAGATGTTAGTCAGGCAGCTGCGGACCGTCTACCTACAAGGTTTAACGAACACTACATCTTCAACATTACCTGCATACCTTATTACATTTCCCCGTCTTTCTTCCCGGAACCCATTTTCCCGGCACCGAGGGCTCAAAATTCGATATCTGACAGAAATATTAGGCCCTCTTTATACTGTTACTTTTTATACTTTGAATGGCATAACGCCAATAGCCTTCCATCTCCACCTAGCCGGCTATTTAGCCCTCTCTCGTCACTTGGGCCACTGCCAAACACGTCGTCGGAGGCGTCAAGGCATAGTTACACAGCATCTCGACAGCCCGCGCCAACCAATTCTCGCCCGGTTTGAGCAAGCAAACAGCATATCAGTATATTCTCCTTTCCTTTTCCTGTCTCCCTAGCATCAGCCATCCAAAACCTCAGCCGCCCAGCCGCCGTCAGCATATGCCATAGACCGCCCGTCTGCCTGTCTCGGACACTGCGTGGCCGAAAATAAGACACCGGCCGCCTCCAATCGTTTTGCCATCCCCGAAGTTGCAACTCACAATTACGGCATTTGACTTTCTCGTCATACCAAGCCGTTTGTGTTTTGCATTTGAGCAATGAAACTGTTTGAAGAGTGAAAAGAATATGTAGTTCGGTGCTCCTTGTAGCCGAACAGGAGCTGGCATAAAAGCAGAAGAGAGGGTATGTGTGCCAAGTTGGGCAAATATTGTTTTCGGGCCGCTATGGACGAACTGTCACTTCCTATCACTTTGTCATATTCGTATAACAGCGCCTCAAATGCACCAATGTGTTATCCATACATAAATTGATACATATATATGTGGGCCACTTGCGTTGCCGCCGCACTGCAGCCGTTAAATAATGAAGTAATCAAACATGACGAATGATATGAGGAGTGCAAGTTGTTAACAGATCCCAGAGAAGATAACAGGGCGGCAGGGTATGTGATTAAAATAGTGAAACCGTGATGGTTTACGGCGTGTGTATGCTGGTGATGATCGGCCATATGAAAAGTTGAAATATGAGGCGTTTATAAAACAGATTCTTTTTTGAAGCCATACTAGAGAAGGTTTTAGATATAGATGCTAAGATGGTTGGTTACTGGTAGCTATTAAGGGAAGTTTCCTATTACGTCACAGATTGCCCTGACCTGCCCAGCGCGACGCATCTACCTTCTTTATCTGGCTATACTCGACTCATATCAGATTGCTTTCCTAATCAAGTAATATCACCATGTCTTCCATCACCAACGACATCTCGTCATTTTCCGCAACTTGCAAGACACAACATCCACTGCCGTCCTCGAGGATCTCTGCATATGCCCGTTATCTGACTCTTTCCAGTCTCTTCTGTTCACTCCCCCTTCACTACTAAGAATGCATAGATGTTGCATTACTTATACGCCCTTTGAGGCTTTGCCGCGCCTCATTATCAGCCTCCAGTCTCCTGCATATTCATAGAATCTGACAGGTAATTTTCGACCGGTGAGACCGGATTTCCACTCGGCATCGGGTTATCTCGCTTCGGAATTATGGGAGGGTAATGGAACTGGAAGGTAGTGCTTAGTTGGAAGGGATACGGGCTAGTTTTTTCAAGAGATTCTATGAGTGATGAGATATTACGCGGAGATCAGCCAGTTATTATAGCATGTGTACATATTAGTGTACATATTAGTGCTGATGGCATGACGAAGCAATAGTCAAAGATTATGAAGAACTGGGCCAAGACGAATACCATTCCATGAGATATATAGACGAGTTGAAGGAGGAAAGTAATATATCTCTGGTCGTGCCAATGGTAATTTACCTGGAGTTGAGATCATGGCATTAAATTAAATGTATTAATGATACTCAATATCTAAATTTAATGAGTGCTTTCATCATATATCTGTTGACTTACATGAACGAGTGACACCATTAGGGTCCGCGAGACAACTAACCCTCTCACATGTTATCACATGACCACATAACACTTCATCGCCTCGAACCCCCCCGTCTATCCTATTATATCTTCTCGCCTAAACAAATGCCTCCCACCTATCCTAAATTTACATGTGAATGTCCCAACAAATATCCTCCTTGAACTCTCCACAACCAAGGGTGCCCAAGCATGCAAGCTGGAGAACCCCCACTTACCTACGACTTCTGCGCTGGCAAAGGCGAATCCTGCGGGCTGTAGTGTTTTTTTCAAATAGGAAATTGTGGAGGCCTGTGACAATTGACATGTGATTGAGGATTCAAGAGACAAAGGACATGATGAGAATAACAAAATTTTAGTTATGAGAAGTTGGTGAGTAATATTTAAATTATGTGGTTTAGTTGTAAATGAAGTTTCGTATATCACATCGAAACAGTAAATCCAAACGCCAAGAGTCAATAGACTCCGTAGATAAATCCCAATTACCAAGAAACGGAAATAAACAAATAAACAAATCATCACGAGACTCTATTGGTCTCGTTAACACCCAAACACTCTCAAGAACCCCCAAATTCCAATCCCACTCAAAACAGGAATCGTTAAATTATCATCCCAACCCCACAAATCAATCACTTCACTGCCAGACGCAATAAGCCCCGTAAACACACTCATAATCCCCAAAGCCAACTTCCCCGACACAACAGATGCACCCTGTGTGATCCCAAGGGCACTTTCGATGGCCCCTGGAAGACCCAACCGTCCCGTAAACATAAAAGGAAACTGCTCATCGCCCGCCTGGAACCCCGTTTTCGGAGCAAGGTAACCCCAGAAATAGAGCGCCGTGGCAATACCAGTGACCATGGCGGCCAGGGAACCAGCAAGAGACTTGCCGCGGCGCACTTTCGGGGTGTAGCGGCCATATGCGCGCCCGATGGTAGATGCGGCGGTGTCACACCAGGAAAGAAGCATAACACCAAGAAGACCAATGTCCTTTGGGAAGAAATAGAGAACGATCCAGGCACCGAGTAGATAGAAAATGACTCCATTGTATCCCTGGAATTCACTTTCGCGCATCAAGGCCCCGAGACACCGGACATATAATACGTTGAAGGAGGGCACGTTATGCCGCAGGATATCGGTAATCGTGATGGGTATCAATCCAGCCATGAGCCAGGGACACACAGCGTTTGGTTGGGTACCAGAGATGTAAAGCCAAAGGGCAAAGAAACCGATTGAGACATGGAGCACTTTACGGGGGACCTCATGCTTGTGGATAAATGCGTGCCATTTCTCGTGAATAGGAATCAATCCAATCGGACTCGGTGTCCGACTCCAACCCCCAGGAGTCGGCGGTGCCAACAGAGCACCCGTGTTCTTGTTCGAAAAAAGCATGTCTGTTTCGCTCTCCGTCCGATTGATCGACAATTTCTCGTTCTGGTTCCGTACAGGCGACGCACTCGAAGATGCAGTATCGACTTCGTCGCGTTCTGAGGTCGTGCCGTCGTCAATGCTATCAAATGACGAATTGGAAACTGAGCGTGTAACCGGTGCTTGCTTTTGACTCCGAGGTGCTCGGGTCGCTCTGGTCGGCGCGGGCGCAGCGGTACGACGGCGGGTGGCCGAGCGCGTAACGGGGCCGCTGTAATCAGAGGATGTTGCCAGGTTATCGACAGAGAGATCAAATGACTTGCCCGTAGGTGTCGTAGGGAATTCAGAGGAGGGAATCCTGGACGAGCGACGTGTTGAACGTGTTGACGAAGCCATTATATGTCGTTGTGGGAATGGACGGGCTCCGGGTCTTAATGTAGAAACTGAAGATTCAGGAGAATATGCAGTGGTAGCAAAAAAGTCGGTGCGGTTGTTGTCTGCAGCTTGATGGCTGTCAAAACAGTAATTAAAGGCGTGAATCGACGCCGTGCACAGCGATGCAATGCGAGACACAAAGAGCGGAAGGGCCGGGCACTGAGCTGTAGGTGAAAGTGACAGCGGACCCAGGACAGGCCAGCAGCGACTTGGGCAGATTGAGTGACAGGACTTTGGGGGTTCCTGGTTCGTGGGTGATGATGATGGCGGCTTTTGGCCTAGGAGAGGCGGAAGCGAGAATAATGCAAAACAGGGGGAGACTGTATATTGTGGCGAGCACGACGTGTTGGCGCTAGACGGTGGATAGTCAAAGGGGATATTGTGAGACGAAGATGCCGTTATATGCGGATATGAAATGGTGGTATTTCTGAGTAGAAAAGTAAAAAGAAACAAATGTTAGCGGCAAGAGTTGAGAATAAATGATCAGCAGGGTCAGCTCCAGTCGAAGGCAAAATCAGATAAAAAGTTAGCTTTTGGATCTAAGTATAACAGTCTATTAAAACTGGCATTATGGGATTGCTGGAAAACCTTGAAGTAAAAAATGAGCTTATCTAAGAGCCCAACAGAAGGGATGCAAAATAGCACAGGACCAATTCTCGGGCGCTACTTAAGCCCGGAACCTCCATGACTCCGTCGGCCGCCCACGACGATCCGAATTGAGTAGCGTTGAAACGTGCACATTATCCAAATTAGACACATTAGGCTGACATTGTATAGTGGATACAGCTGGGTGCCCAGGGTAACTTACTGGGGATGATCTGTAGAATACTGACTAGAGATTGCGACCAACGAGGGTTCCAGGGCCATGCCCTTTTGAGAGGAGACACCACAATGGTCTTCTTGTTTTTGAGAGTTATGCGATTGCAGTTTTTGGCCTTTGCTTAGTTTACGCTTTTTGCTTTCATCTTGAGACGATGGCCTTGAGGCTGCGCCGAACTCTGGACTCTGGCTTTTCATTGGCCTAGTTGGAGCTGGAGCTGGAGCTGGAGCCGGAGCTGGAGTACTTGTGTCCGCCCTTGGTGTGCCTGCTGACGAAGGTGACATTGTACACTTGGCTGACAGTGGGCCACTGAAGACTTGTGAATGACTAAATCATACAGGAGGGCTGCTGGAAAAGCTGGCAGAACAAGATAGAATATTATGGTAGGATGATGACTTGTAGCGGCATGATGTCAGCAACAAGATTTACAAATAAGCCAAAATCACCGAGATTTGAAAATTTGCTCTTGGGCCTTTGACTTCTTTCCCTTTGGATTTCGCAAGCCAACGCTTACGAAATCATGTTGCTTTCCTGTTTCGTATAAATGCTGCCCAAGCGAACTCAGTTTACCCTTGTAAATTACATTTACATGGTGTTGCTCCTTCCATATGAGTTCATGCCAACCAGCGAATGATAACCAAGTATTAGGATCCACCATTATAGAAGGCACCATCACATGCTGCCAGTCATGCCGTGTCTCATGGCATTTATTATCCCCAACAGTTTTGTTTTCGGCTGTGGAGGACTTCCTTGGATTCAAGGTTATTGCTGTAGTCTATTGACCTTACTTGCGTTTAAATCTGTAATCGTGCTGTCATGATGATCATTTGTCTATGACGTTGGTCGTGTGAGTGATAATGCAGGTCATACACCCAAGTTCCTTGAACCTCAACCCTGAACAAGCCCAAAATGCGATTGCCAAAGTTCCCCACTTTATCGTTGTTAATTTCCAGTGAACATCTTATCTTATCGCTCCGCCAAATTTTTGAAATTCGCAAATCCCGGCGCAAACTCGACGCAACCAAATTCGCAGTACAGCGCTCCGACGACTTGTCCCGTCGCAACAAATATCTACTGCGCATACCCTGAAAATGTCGACCAAGGAAAAGAGACCCGACCCCCGCCTCTGGAAGAACATTAAGCCCGCTCTTCCGCAATGGATTCTTGATTATGCCGAGGCCAATGGCTTCGCCAAGATGACGGCTGTTCAGGCCAGTGTGCTGCCGCAATGGATCACCAAGAAGGGTACAGATGTAGTTGTTGAGGCTGTTACAGGATCTGGAAAGACTCTTTCTTTCTTGTTACCAATTGTCGTGAGATTATTGGGTCTTTCTGAGCCTACCAAAAAGCACCATATTGCCTCCATCATCATTTCGCCCACGAGGTTAGTTGTTACCCTGCCCTACTCCGCTCCGCGCTGGCTCCGGCCCCCGTCATACTTCGGATTGCCACTAACAACCCACTAGAGAGCTTGCCTCCCAGATCCACCAAGTACTCCTTGGTCTCCTTGCTTTCCACCCCGAATCCGCCGAACTTCTGCCCTACCTCACACCCGATAACGAAGACAAGCGCCCAGCTACCGAAAACCCAGTCATCGTCCCGCAACTCCTTGTCGGCGGAGGCACCACCCCGGCTGCTGATCTTGCCTTCTTTATGCGAGCTTCTCCCAACGTCATAATATGTACTCCTGGCCGCCTAGTCGAGCTTTTGCAATCACGCCATGTCCACTGCCCGCAATCAACCTTCGAAATGCTTGTTCTCGACGAAGCTGATCGCCTACTCGATCTCGGGTTCAAAGCCGATATCCAACGGATTCTCGGGATCCTACCTAAGCAGCGTCGGACTGGTCTGTTTAGTGCTTCCGTGTCTGAGGCTGTGAGTGAAATTATCCGCGTGGGTCTCCGTAACCCGGTCAAGATCTCCGTCCGGGTCAAGAGTCTTAAAGATGGCGGAATTGTTGAGGACCGGAAGGTCCCCGCTAGTCTTGATATGCGGTATATCTGCACTCCCGCCAGTCACAAGCTTCCCGCCCTTGCCAAGCTTCTTACCAGTCTTGAGAAGAGACCTTTGAAGACCATTGTTTTCGTTGCCACGTGCGCACAGGTTGACTACTTTCAGCATCTGCTTCCTCTCGTGCTCCCTGATGAGTACACCGCGATCACCTTGCACGGAAAGCACGCAACCAATGTCCGCGAGCGCAACTTCAACAAATTTGTCACTTCAACGAGCCCTGTGATCCTCTTCACTACCGACCTTGCCGCCCGCGGCCTCGATATCCCTCAAGTGGATCTTGTTGTCCAAATTGATCCTCCTTCCGATCCCAAGGTCTTCATTCACCGTAACGGTCGGGCCGGTCGTGCTGGAAGAAAGGGCCTCGCCGTCACTATGCTGCACGCTGGCCGTGAAGAAAGTTACCTTGCTTTCCTCGAGATTCGGAAAACACCTATGTCGCTTCTCCAGACACCTGATGTCTCCATCACTGATGCCGAAGCCCAAGAGACTACACAGAAAATCAGAGCGCTGGTAAGGTCCGATCGGGCCATCTTCGATAAGGCGCAAAAGGCGTTTGTATCATGGGTGCGGAGTTATACCAAGCATGCAGCGTCATCTATCTTCAGAGCAGATGACCTTGATTGGGCAGATCTTGCCGAGGCGTGGGGTCTTCTCCGTATGCCATTAATGCCCGAAGTAAAACACTGGGATGGCGATAAGTTTTTGGGCTTGACAATTGATTGGGATACATTCTCCTACAAAGACAAGACCCGGGAAAAGGCCAGACTTGAGGCTCTCGAAGAGGAAAATAAGAATGGTGCGGCAAGGAGAGAAGCTGAAAAGGCGGCCCGGTTGGCAAAGAGGAAAAAGAATGAGGCTTGGAGTGGCAAGACAGATGTTGAGGATGTCCGGGTGGAGAGAAGGGAGAAGAGACATAAGAAGTTTGAGGCGAAGAAGATGGCAAATATGACGGAGGAAGAGAAGGCAGAGAAGAAGAGATTGGAAGAGATGTTGGAGAAGATTCGGGCGGAGAATGCCAAGAAAGCGGCGGCCTCAAAGACGGGGAATGATGAGGAGTTTGGCGGGTTTGATGACTAAGTTATAGAGAAGGTTATATACCCAGTACGTAGATATCACGCATTTGTTGTGTCATTGCTAGCATAACGTTATAGAGCCAAGGTAAAAGTAATCTAAGAAGTGTTTGTTGAATAAATTCAGCTTTACTATAATGGTATCAATATTTTTAATCTACAACACTATCGTATTGTAGCAATCCACGGCCACATTCTTTATATGGATAATACATGACATAGACCCCATCCTCAATCAAGTTGTCTACTAGATCTCAATATTCCTCGCCACGCTTTTATCCCTCTTCGACAACAAAGCTCTGGTTGAATCTCTGCTTTCCCGTCTCTCCTCTTCTACCCCCGAATCATACTCAACCTCAACCTCTGCCAGTTCCGGGACAATCTTTTTCTTCATGAGCGGGAAGCGCCCGTGGAGTTCTTTGAAGCGAAGGCACAAGAACATGCTAATCACGAAGACCCAATACAGGTTGTAGGCAAGGACGGAGTTGTAGGTGGCCGAGTTAGTCCAACCGGTAAGAGCGTTCAGGACACCCCAGCCGCCCCCGCCTTCAAATTGAGGAGAGCAGCACTTTTAGAAGTTAGTTATGAATCATAATAAGGCATGTCTCAGTTGCAACTTACATTAATATGCCACAAGCTTTTATCAATATCGTAAGATCCGGGGCCAGCGCCTAGTTCCTGGGCTTCACCACCGATAGCCTCGTTCCATTTCTGCTGCTCAAAGTACCAAACAGCCCTAGTGAATAGTCCAGCACCAACCATATAAAGCAGGCAAGTCGATGCCACTAAAAACTGCTGCAATCTGGCTCCGGAACCCCCACGATACAAGCCATACCCAGTCAGTGACCCAAACGCTATTCCCGTCAACGCCGCCAGTGGCACTGACGACGGAGGCGTTGAGAACGACACACCAGCAACAAAGACAATAGCCTCGACCCCTTCTCTCAAGACAGTGACGAACGGCAGAGTAAACATAGCATATCTCTCCAGCCACCGACCAAACCAACCACCTTGGTCCAAATCCACGGGTGCTGAGATGGCCCCAGCAAGCTTAACGTGCCATTTTGCTTGCATTTTACCAACTCTTAACAGTGCCGCACCCATCATGGTGATCATGACGGACGCAAAAAGTGAAAAGAAGCACTCGTAATACAACTCATTCTGATCCCAAGTTGTGTTATTCCACGAGTAAAAGGCCATGACTACAGCCCCAGCGATAAACAAGCAAATTGAAAATCCAATGGCAGTGCCAGCCCACACTTGGCGGCGCAACGCGGCGTAGAGGGCAGGGTCGGCGTCGGGGACATCAAGAGTTTGTTTGAGGAAGGCGAGGAGAACGGAGACAATGATGGCAGTTTCGAGAGTTTCGCGGAAGATCAGGAGGAAGACAGGGACGGAGAAGAGCTCGAGTTCAGACATGACTGTAAAGTGTTGTGAGGCCGTCAAGAGGTCACTCAAAGGGTAGTTTGGCGGGTTATCAGGGGAAGCTGCTAGTGAGCCTCTGAGAGTTGGTACTCAAGGAAGGAACGCAGACGCTGCAATGATTGCGAAGGGAAGGCACAGATATAGGAAAGAAAGAAATGAAATCTTAACTTCAAGACAAATCACCAGCCAGAGTGATACTTGCGTTCTGTCGGAGTCATACAACTCTAATGAGCCGACTTATAAAATCTAATGAAACAAAGGAAAAAAATCACACCTGCTCGAAATCAAAGAAGAATGCGGGTCAAAAAGTCACCCAAAGATAGGCGTTTAATTAACAGCACCAGCGCATACAAAGGTTTTATTTCCTAGCTAGCCAAGAAAGCTACTAATTACGCAAATTGGCATTTGGGACTTTGGCGGCGATGGCAGGCCAGAGCTTTGCGGTTTTGAAGGAACCAGATGTTGCAAAACTGCACGCAGGGATTCCGAAGTTGGGTGTGGGTTGTTGTGACAAGGTGACCTAACTAGCGGCCAGCGTATCAATCTGATTAGTTTTGATCTATGCCCTTGGTAAGGAACGACTGTTTAGCCTTGTCGAAAACAAATAAATCACTATCCCCGTAAATATTTCCGCAGTGTTCATTTATTAAGACGCATATAGCTCATTACTCATGGCTAGCATAATCACAATAAAGTCACTTTTCTGTTTTGCCTATTTCCTAAACATATTTCAATCAATCTTATCTGATCATCTCCGCTCGCCCCGCTTTTTCCCGTACAGCGCCATTGCAGCAATCCTGCTGCAGGCATACCAAGACCCAGTGCATATTGGCAAAAACCAACCAGCTGAATATGGAAGTTCAGGGCGAGTTGGGTGACAAAGGAAGAAAACTTATGATGTCAAATGACTTGGCAGCACGAAAAAAAATTGGTTGAGCCTGCAAGAATACCCGTGGGTGCTAGAGGGGGCAGCCGATGCCGGCTAAGATGTCGTGTGCTTATTCGTCTTGGAGGCAAACGTTGACAAATGTTTGTGTGTTGTGCCTATGGAATACGGTGTAAACCGCCAGTGGCCAGCCTCGGGATGATTAGCGGGTATTTGGCGATAAAATAATATTATCGTTGGCTCACATTATGGTAATTCATAGGCAGGACGTAAAAAGAACTAACTCCAATCGGGATATATGATTGCTATATCTTATGACCATCACATGAAGTACTATACACCTGAAACGATATTAAGGCTTTACCTTGAAATCTTTAGTAGAAATCTTTCCGTTCACACCTTTATCTTGAAGTATTACCGCCGAAAAAAATCTGCAGTCGCCATACACCAGGATATCACTCCACGCCATCATGTGTTCCTGGGGACCCACAAACAACTCAACCACAAGCGACCCTTTCCCATCTGATATCAACGGCGTCAATCACTACTCTCTGCCACGTTAAAAAAAACAAATAAAAGCCACCAGTCGCCTACTCTTCCAATCCGCTTTCTATCCCACAATGGCCACTCTGTAAATACTATCTCTATCACACAGTGAAACTTGATACCTGTAACTCATTTTGCCTATAATATCCCCCTCCTACACGCCACATCCCGCTGTCACATCCAACGTCTCCTCAACGATCTGATAAGAATCCCACCATTCGCGACTGTAGGGTCTTGCGCGAAAAAAAAAAAGAAAAAAAAGAATCATTATACTTGCTACGCAAAAAAACACGGATTCTTATCCAAGATCCTATCCGTCATAAAAACGCTGACTCAGCAGTTTCCATCCCGAGCACCTTCCTCTTGAGCTCCGGAGTAATTTGGGTTCCTTCCTTGTAGATTTATGAATGGATATATCACTTGGCACTGGAAGATTGGTGATATTTTGCTGAGAATACAGGAGGGTTAATTAAGTTTTCATTGGATGATTGGCATTCTTATTAGTGCTGCTACAGCCAGTTCTTTCAGACCTGTCTTTTTTTCTGGTTTATCGTCTGTGTATAAGCTCCTCGTCGTCAACCTGGGAATCTTCTCTGAAGTGCGCAAGTCAGTCTGCTCTTAGGCGCCTTTGTGTATTCGTCCCTGGCTGTCGCCTGAATCATCCAAGCTCAGTTCCGCTTCCTTCTATTCTCATACACATCATCACCATCATGCGCCTCCTCTCTGTTCTCGCTGCGACCTCTCTGGTGGCGGCGAAGACCCTCGACTACGACTTTCACATCGGTTGGACCCGCGCCAACCCAGACAATGCCTTCGAGCGCCCGGTCATTGGTATCAACGGCCAATGGCCTATCCCCTCGATCATCGGGTCAGTAGGTGATGAGGTCGTCATCAAGGTTACCAACGATCTAGTCAATCAGTCGACGGCGTTGCATTTCCATGGTCTATTTATGAATGGGACCGTCCATATGGACGGGCCGACGCAGGTCACGCAGTGCCCCATTCCGCCTGGTGGTGAATTCACCTACCGGTTCACTGTAAGTACTAACGTTAAGATAGTTTTTATAACTTTAAACTGACTCTTTTTCTATAGCTTCAACAACCTGGAACGTATTGGTATCACTCTCACCACAAGGGTCAATACCCCGACGGCCTGCGTGGCCCCCTTATCATCCACGACCCCTCTAACCCCTTTGCTTCTTCCTATGATGAGGAGCTTGTCCTAACTCTCTCCGATTGGTATCATGAATCCGTCAAGACCCTCAACAAAGGTTTCTTAACCAAATACAACCCTTCCGGCGCAGAGCCCGTCCCTCAAGCCGCTCTCATGAACGATACCCAAGACCTCCAAGTTCCTATCGTCTCTGGAAAGACTTACCTTGTGCGTATTATCAACATGGGAGCACTTGCAGCCCAGTATGTTTGGTTCGAGGATCACGAAGTGCGCATTGTTGAAGTTGATGGTCAGTACACCAAGCCAACACCCGCATCCATGCTATATCTGTCCGTTGCTCAACGGTATAGCGTCCTGTTAACCGCCAAAGAAACCGCCAAGGGAAACTTCCCCATCGTCGCTAGCATGGACACCGACCTCTTCGATGCTATCCCCGATGGCCTTAACCCCAACGTGACTGGTTGGCTCGTATATGATGACTCTGCAAAGTTGTCCAAGCCCCAGCCCGTTGCCGATTTTGACTACTTCGATGACATCGAGCTCGTCCCCTACGATGAGAAGCCCCGGTTTACCAATGTCGCCCGCCGCATCACCCTCGACGTTATGATGGACAATCTCATCGACGGTGTCAACTATGCCTTCTTTAACAACATCACCTACCGTCCCCCTCACGTCCCCACCCTCTACACGGCTCTTTCTGCTGGTGAACACGCCACAAATCCCCGTGTCTACGGTGAATTCACAAACCCCTTCGTCCTCCAAAAAGGTGAAGTCGTTGAAATCGTCCTCAACAACCTCGACACCGGCAAGCACCCCTTTCATCTCCACGGCCACGACTTCCAAATAGTTCATCGATCCCCCGAGGAGGCCGGCCGCTTCAGCGACTCTAAGACCCCTGAAGACGCCCTCCTCGCCACCCCTGTGCGCCGCGACACCGTAGTTGTCTGGCCCGAAGGCAATGCTGTCCTCAGGTTCATCGCGGACAACCCCGGCATCTGGTTTTTCCATTGTCATATCGAATGGCACGTGACCTCTGGACTCATTGCCACATTTGTCGAGGCACCGCTGGAACTGCAAAGAACGATTAGGGTGCCTGAGGACCATTTAGATGTGTGTAAGACGTTGGGGATCAAGACGGCGGGGAATGCGGCAGGGAATGTTAAAGATTTTTTGGACCTTTCGGGGGAGAATAAGGCCCCGAGGGCGTTACCGGAAGGGTTCACGGCGAAGGGGTGGGTTGCTTTGGGGTTTACTAGCTTGATGGGGGTTGTTGGGTTGGCAACTGTGGCGTGGTATGGATTGTCGGAGAGTTTGGACGAGCGAGTGGGGAGAAATGAGACTGTTAATGAAAGAGGGTATGCTACTATTTCGGCAGATGAGAGAGTTGTTGGTGATGATAGTGACAGCCAAGTTGGATCATCAAGGTCAGGAGCGGAAGCTCCGCTGCTGGGCGGGAATTGATAATAAATACGCATGGGCACCATAGATTGTGAAGTGCGAGCTAGACTAGATTAATAGTAGTTGCTTGTGTAGCCAATTACAAGTATGGCGATAGGCCCTAAAATAATAACATATTTGATCGTCTTCATCCAGCTAGTTACGTCTACTCAACGGCATCTTGATCGGTCATATTAGAATCCCGCACATCATCACCACCTAGTTCTACAAAATGGCATCATATTTTAGTCACTCCACCACAGACATCAAGTATCATCGGAACACATTCTAACAATAACAATATCCATACAGAATATAAAAGCTAAAACAATAGCAATGACTCCATCCAGCTGGGCTCAAAGCCTAATCTACAAGATAATTATACCGAATAGGTTTATAGTAAAAAATAATAGATGATCAAGACGAATTTATGTGATAAACATGCAGTGAAATGAAAAGAACCCAGAATAGGAAGACCAAATCACCAATAAACCCAATTGAAATGAAATAACACGCTGCTGCCCTCCCCGTCTGGCCATTTGTTGCCCTTCTTATACCGCGTCCTACACACATGCAAAATATATACAGCTAATATCCTATAATTTGCCGTTTGTCCTTGTTTCAACACCCTCACTCAATCCATGACTGATCATGGGTATCCGCTGATGCTATCTACTCCGACAGCTTAACGACCCATCACCATGGTTAGAGTTCGTGTTCTCCATACAACTCGACCCAATAGCTACCAGATCATCAATAATAATAGCTGTCTGGTTGATCATGATCGACAGTGTAGACATACCCAGGCATCAGTCGTTATGCAGAGAGGCCCAAGATTGTTATTTAGATGCCCCTAAACTCGGCAGCTGGACATATATATTTTTTTCATTTCCTGCTGGAACCTTCCGCCGATATAACCAACGCGGATGATCCCTTAGTTGGTCTTCTTAGGTAGGCCGCGCGCCTGACGAGCCGCGATGTCGAGCGATGCCAGATCCTTGCTGGCCTTGACCATCTGGACAATGTTGAGATACTGCTTCAGGGCCATAATAGGGAAGCTAATGATGGCCACGGCCCACGGGAGGGTAGAGTCCATCTTGTTAGCACGAGCAACTTCGAGGGCCGCGGCGCTATAGGGGTCAGGGAAGATCTGACGGAGGAGCGACGTGTTGACCTGCGAGGTGGCATCCAGGTCATTGTGGACAGCGGCGTCAGTCTCCAGAAGCTGAGGAGACAGGAGAGGCGAAGAGAAGGACAGAAGGTACAGAGCAATGAAGAAAAGCTCGTTCATAAGGCAGAAAGTGAATAGAACAGTCTGTTATATAAGTTAGTTGGTTGCTCAGGTCAATGTTGCACATCCTGGCGACTTTCAGGATGTTCAACTCAATTGTATGGTTCAACTTACCCGGTTGTGGTAGTAAATGTTCAACAGCCAGCTGTTGCTCTCAACCGACTTGTGGCTCTTGTCGGAGCCACCAACGGCCAGAGTAGCGTACATGTGCATGTAGTGCGAAGCAAGGTCCAGCGAGATCAGGCACTGGAAGATGATAGCCCAGCGGGGGAAAGCCATGCTAAGGAAAACCAGCAGGCACGTGGTGGTGCAACGATCGGTAACCATGTCCAGGACAGCACCGAAGCGCGTAGACTGGTCAAAATGGCGGGCAGCGTAGCCATCAAGAGCGTCGAGAAGGCACGAAATACTGTAGAGCAGGCAGCACGTACGGGGGTGCAGAGGCATGTAGTAGAGAGAGAAAAGGGCGAGAACGATACGGAAATATCCTGGTAACAGAGTATTTTTGTTAGCGGGTCATTTACAGCCATCCGGGCGCTTCAACTTACCGATCAAGTTTGGGTAAAACAAGAAGATGTTCTCAATGGGTGCTTCCGCCTGAGCAGGGTCGGCGGGGGCAACAGCCTGAGCAGCTGCCGTCTTGCTCCGGGTTTGTCTCTCAGACATATCTTGTTTGTGATGCGGTGGGATAGGTAAATACACTCAAAGGTGGCGATAGCCAGGCTCAAGTTGTTTCCGTTTAAGCCGGGGAGATAAAAGTTACTGATCGCGGTGCCGTCGAATCTTCAAATCAGATAAGGTGGGACACAAGTTCAGTCAACAAAGTTGATGTTCTTGACACGGGTACGTGGGTCGAGAATTAACAAAGTACAAGCGCAAGATTAAGTCAGGATTTTTAGCTGCGTGCAGATTGTAGGCGGGAGCAGTACAGGATTTCGTAGGGAAACGATGAATGTAGCACTGATGATGAAATGATGTACAGAACGACGGTAAAAGACAACCAGGTAGTAAGAAAAAACAATGGGGGTTTGGCAGTCAATGAGAATCTCTAAGATACGCGGTCGCAAAAGTTGCCAAATGAGCTTTCCGAAGCCAATTAAAGGTCGAAAAAAAAAGAAGGAGATCAAGTTGACAAGGTTACAGGAGTTGAGCTGGTGGTCGCTGTTCGGGGCAATAGAGGTGTCCGCGCTCACGTTAGCTCGTACAAGACCAGGTAGGAGCCGACCCCAGGACCAGTGACGTGCAGTCAACAAGACGGGGGCGGAGATTGGAAGATTATTGACAGCTGATAATTTGATCAAGAAGCAGGGCAGCGCAATTGTAGATGAGGAACACCTGATAAGAAGAAGAGGCAAAATGTTATAGAGATGGCGCTGTTGAGGGGCACAGTGATAGCGGACAATGGTTGACAATGGTTGACAATGGTTACAAGAAAGTGAAAAATTAAGGTGTCGAATGAGGGGTTGAAGACAGCCCGAGGCTGGAAATTGATTGGATTTGGTTTAATTGAAATTCAAGGAAGGTGCAGGATGAGAGGGTTACAAGGCAGCTTCCATTCCACGGCCATTCCAATTTCATATAGCTCCAGATAGCTTGATATCAAGCTAAGCAGGAACGAAAACTTATCTTGGTGTTTCCCAAACCAGTGATACTCACCAGTGATGTCAACGCCTGTTGCGATGTTCCTACCAGGCCCTGTACCTAACTACCGTGTAATACCAGGTTGGTTAAATTCAGTCGGCTCGGGCGGGTCATGTGCCTATGTGGCCACGATTAACATATTGAACGCTCAAGATAAAGATAAGACGAAGAAGCGGGCCCTGCAAAATTACACTGGAACAAGCGAACCTTTAGCGGGCTTTTCAGTGGTGAAGCCGAGGGTTCTGCTTATTCGGGTTAAGCAGATCTTTGGTGCACGAGCCAAGGGCTCTCTGTCAGTTGGAACTCACTAAGAGCGGGACGGACTTGGTCGTGGGCGGAAAGTATTTGAGCTATCCCGGCGGACTTTACATATTGGATGAGGCGGAGTTAGAATATCAAAAATCAAGATCATGGCGTGATATATTTGGAAACTGAAGGGAATCGCATCACTTGCTTTGATCTAGTGATCATGGAGAATCTGACATGAGTGTTTTTTATCTCTACAGTATCAGATTGACACTCACGTGGGAATCTTTCAAAATGAGGGAAAGATAAGAACGAAAAATGCTATTGGACATATTAGAGTTATTTTAACAAGTGACATCCTGACATCTCAGTCAGAACTAAGATACCTTTTTATCTTCGATGTAACTGAAGAATAGTTAGTTTTGTCATTATAAATACTCAATTGACGATGAATTGACATCCAACTAGTCCACAAATTACCGTGTTAACCCACTTTATCTTAACCCTAGAGATGTTGCCTTGTAAGCAGTATGTATGAGTTTTTCGATAGATTTTGTGAAAAGTCGGTTTTTGCCTACTGGATAATATCACACTCTACTTTGCCAATTCAACAGGGGTGTTTTTTTCTTCTCGATATGTCATGATACTTCTCATGTTACACTCTTAGGTGCGTAACCAACACCATAAGCTCCACTCTTATTACATCACTTACCAGCCCCATCGGCGTAAGATCTTTATCGGGCTTTGATGTCACCACCACACGGACACCAATGCTCAGATCCCTCCGATCCCCCGATCCCTCACCGAGCCTACCAATGCTCCGATACCAACGTTGTATTAATCGACTCCCGAGTCTCTCTTATCTTGCACTACCCAGCCTAGACAACCCGACGCACTGGTTCTGGGCTCCCGATCTGGCAAAATCTTTCAACCAAGAAACTGATTATACAACCTGCCATGGAGCACTCCACCTGCCACCGTCATAGTCTCTCTCGGAGCGCCCAATAGAGGAGCTACCCTTCAGGATGCGGAAATATGCGTCGGGCTGCCTTGTCCACATACAATTGCATGTCTGCTGATAGCCAAAGCTTGGTGATGGTGTCTTTTCATGGAAGATTTACTGTTCAGTTTTCGGGCCCCTTGAGGTCAATGCGTGCTACGATTTACAAGGAGGAGCGTCGAGGAGCATCGGGGAATGTCGAAGTGCATCGTTGTGGTTAGTCAAGAGAGGAGTATATGCCAATTCTGGAATTTCTATTCACAAGTACAACATTAGGTCATGAACACCAGTTTAGTATCAGGGGTGCTGTCCAGGCACATGATATTTGACACAATGGAGACTACTACCGGCACTATGTAAGCTGACAAGGGAGGGAAGAGGACCCTGGCGCTTGAGCAACCGACAGCATACACATGTACACTAGAGTATGTGGGAAAGAGGGGGTTACATTCTTCGGAGAGGCCACTACCAGAGGCTGTGTGCGGAATAAAAATAGGATATCTTCGGAATTATGGAAAGAAGGTGGCATTGAAGAGGCTGTCTTTGATCCCAATCTAGTAGTTAGTGAAGCAGAAAGTATGGGAAATATTATTTACGCATACAGTCCGTACAGTTGGAGATCTGTGCTCGCATGAAGTCACCAACGCGATAGCCTGGCAGCTGGTTGATTAGGCGGCCATCCGGAGGAGGGCGAGGTCCGATTGCAACAAGGGGTATTTGGAAGATGACGTGGGATTCAGGGAGTATCTATTTAGATACTGCAGATATTGGTAATTTGTGGGTGATCTTGTATGTTCCCATCATGCATTCCGCCTGTATTGCTTATAACGAGCCTCTCTACCAAACAACATTGCTGTAATGATACAGTTCCTTTATGCCCTGTCCGCGAAGGATACGTAGCATTTCGGGATTTGCTTCTTTCTCTCACAATATTCTTACTTTGCCAATAGAATTTGTCTCACGTTACTTTTCCATTTACAACTTACGCCCACTTGAGTTACAGTCAAAGGGGAGTCTGCCCTCCCCAAGAGACCCTCTTTACCCCACTCGCTACAACCATCAGCCAGTGATGGCAATAGCAGCGTATCGGCTTAGTGGGCACGATAAGCATAGAGGTAATATGTTGGCACAGTGAGACCAGGATATACAAAAACGGGGGACTGGAAAGTTACACGGGCAGGGTGACCGAGGTGAGAACCAGTGGGTTCGTTAGTCGTGAGGCCAGGGTCGGGGTTGATTGGCGAATGTAATCGGCTCCATATTGGAAGAGACTCCAAGAATGAAACTGGCTGGTGATGGGTTCGACATAGTTAGAAAAGGAGAGACTAACATGATCTTCCAAATAAGGTGGTATTGAATTAACATGAAGCCAAAAGAGCGCCACTTGGGGGAGGGTGGAGATCGAGAGGTAACTATATTGGCAGGGTCCGGGAGACAAGAAGCCACACCCTGTTACATCCTAAATATCAAGTCACCAAGGAATAAAGTACCTCACACATGTACATTTGGGGTGGGGAGTACTCTGACGCAGAATCGAGACACTAAATATATTGACTTTATTTCTAGGAATGACGACTCCAGCAATGTTAATCTAAGTTGGCTAAATGACTTACCTATAAGTTCGACTGGAATAGTCACCGAGGGCCTTTTGTTTATGGGCGGAGGAACAGACGTTGGCCCACCCACTATAATCAGATTTCCCTGCCAAAAAATGGAGGGATTTGCATTCTGAATGTATCTCCAAAGACGGACAAGTGCTCACGAGCTCAACGACATCGGTATATGGGATTCTTATCCACATGGACATCAACGTAATAAGGGGGTGTCCCTTTACTTGAGCAAATAGTTCGCGTCTTCTCCTTGACTTGTGATACTGTTGGCGGCTATTGTTTTCTCATGAGCGCATCCTTTGAACTCACCGAAGTCACTCCTCACATCACTACTTGCATGTGAAGTCTTCAATAGTAAATGAAACGAGATGCAATAGCACATTCTCCTGCAAGGCACGCCCTAAGCAAGGAGTTCTTGACTATCACCAAATGTAACAGCGGTTGCAATGGGCTAATTAAGTGTGTGACATGATACTGCACGCTGTTGTATGAGATTTTGTAGGTACTTGACTCCGAGCCGTCTCTGAGATGATCAAAATATCCCGTAACATATTAGCCGTCGCACCCCTATTATTTAGCATCTATATATTCGTTTTTCTTACTAGGGGCAACCAACACCACAGCAAGGAGTCAATTTTGCTCAACAAGATTGCTTATAATAATACTTAGTATTCTTATGCGCTCTTTCGATACCCTCCCCGGCGGTCAAGTACCGTTTAATGACTGCCAATCACCGCGTCGTCACGCCGAGGAATCCCGTGATTGGCGTCCCGGGCACATATCCTACAATGTGGGTCTAGACCACGAATATCTACACAACAGGTTTCCTAAGACAGAGGAAATGCCAGGTTTACCACTCTTGGCTCACCTGAGATAATATGATTCATTTGTTTCTGACCAAGAACATGGCATAGGCTCAATCGCCAGGACGCCCGTTGAAATAACTCTAGTCATCCACATGCAGCACGCAGATAATTATCTCACGATCTCCAACGCCTGCTATCGTGATTCTCCTCTGGAACTAACTGCAGGAGCATCCTGGCCCCACTTGCCCGATCAATAAGAAACCCTCCCTCGATAGTGCAGTTGCTAGTTGCAGGAACTGGCATCTCCTACCTTCCCAATCCAGAAATATATATGGCAACTTGACTTCGGCCAGTAATTGGGCCGCTAATAACAGCGCCTAATCGGTACTGGGTTTAGTATCAAAGATATAGGCTCTATTCTCGACACCCTAGACATAGCCATGCCTTTAGTAGATAGTTTGAGACTTTAGCCAAGCATGCAACTAATACAATCTAAGGAATTGTGGTACCAATGATGTATTTTCGCCCCTTACTACTCGAGGGGACAAAGTTATTTGGCCAAAGAGGTATGCCACAGACTTGTCTGCAGGAAACAATTCGGCAGAGACATGTCAAATGTTACGCTCAGGACACAGAGCGCTCAATGTGGGAAATGTGGTCCTAGAGATCTTTCACAATAATCAACTTACAGCGGGCGCATACAGAACCACAACTGTGGCTACACGGCCACTATAGGTTATGTGGGAGTGAGGAAGGGAGAGAGTGAGTGAGTGAGTGTGTGCGTGGGCCACTCCAACTATAGAGCGATCCGTTCCATCGTTCCGCCCAATGAAGAAACTCACTTCAATGACCCCGTTCAAACCTTGTCGCGGAGCAAAAGATGCTGACCACTAATTGTCCCATATTTCATGCCGAGATCTCTGCTATAATTGGAAAAAGACTATATACTGCGCCGTGCGGGTTTAAATGAGCTGTGATGCGCAAAAGGCTTGGGGTAGCTTAAGAGCGGGGCTTAACAGACGACGATGACATCAGAAGCGCTGTTTGCTGATGATTCGCTATTTTAGGGTAAAGAAGGGGAGTTAGTGTTTTGCGTCTATTTGCAGATATTGGTACGTATTTTGGGCTCTCCTTTCTACTGCAGAATTTCACGTTGCAACGCTACTCTTCACGGGCTGAAGCTCCGGTGTGATCGGCGTTCCAGCATCTGATGAATGGGCACAGAAGGATATCGCAAACGGCTGGAAGGAAGAAAGCCGAGAAAGAAAAACATCAGCCGATAAGTAAGAATAGTTAGCCAAACTCGCCTCAGAGTGATAGAGTACATCCGAGCCGGAGGTGTGGGGTTTAGGGATGTGATGATGCCCCTTTAAGCCCAAATCACTTTCCACATATTATGCTTCATGCAGTTGCTTCTTTGTATATGATCCATGAAAGCTGAATTGGAGCTGATGAGAATTTGGTATTGGTTATCGTTGGAGTTTTTATTACTACAACTGGGACAGCAATCCGTCAGAACTAGGGTCCAAAAACAACTACGGAAATCGACGCTTTGGGGTACAAACTGATAGTTGTACATCTGCCGCTCTAGGTGATGTATTGTAGGACATCAGACTCATAGCTGTCCCAGAGTCTTATAAATGGCTATATCAGATTCAGACTAATCTCACTGCAAGTCTCAGGTTGTAGGGGAAAAGACTCGTTACGGCTCCGTTTGCTTGTTGTCGTCAAGGGACAACGATTCCTTCCGCATGACCTTAGTTAGAGAGCGGTTCTTCTAGCCCGAAAGCTTCAAAAGGGCCAATCGTATGACTCCCTCGCAAATAGACCTGACAGTTCCTTGGGGCTTCCTGTGGCACATCTAGGGACAAGCTTCGGAATGGAATGTGCTCTGTTTTGCTAGTCATGCTTGTCGCTTGTTTTTATGGTACCTCCAAACACGGCGAGCTCCGGACTTGTAATATGATAAACTCTGTCTCGGTTTTTCACGCCAGTGGATATCTAGATCTAAGCGAAGTCACCAGTGGGTCGCATGTGAACTACCACTACCAATAGACTGAAGATACAGTAATAGTATACGACACTAAGACGGAGTTTAAAAAAAATGGATCTGGCTGGGGCCAGTGAATTGTTGCAACGCATTAACCGGCGACAACCAAGTAGTATTGACAGTATCACGGACGGTGAAAGAATATAAAGATATCACCCGCGGCTCCACATTAAATGCAATTACGAAGCCGAAAGGGAAGGAGGACTTGCAACAGGTTTGTCGATATGGAAAGAGAGAAATAACAATCAAGGGGCACAGTAATAGGCAAGAACCAATGCTAGGATGCACATAGTTGCCCTGTCTTGGGAAATTATTGCCCACACACACACATATGGCAAAAGAAAAAAAGAAGAAAAAAGAAAAAGAAAAAAAAAACCTTCTGACTTATCATAAGAATCATTCAACTGGACGTGACCATTGTTTTGACGCTTTGATGATCGTCGAGAACCAAAATGTTCCCTCCATATTCGCGGAATTATTTTATGAAAGTCCACTCAAGTTAGCATAATTTGCTTATTCATGCTGTCAGGGCACCAGGACTTTCCGGGTACACACTTTGAGTGACTGAAACATAAACTCCGCCAATTATTAGATGCTTAAAGTTCAGCTTAATAAACCCCGCCTACAAATATGTCGAATCTAGAATTTCTACTTAGAGCCGCTGTGTCGCTTTCGGGCTCGCCTTGGTCACTAATACTCTCGATTGTTTCTAGACGTGCCGCTGATACACATATTGACACATACAGATTACCTCAACGGCTCTCGTAAACCAACCCTCTTTGGTCTGACCGAATAAAGCCTCGCTTTTAGACTCGATTCCCTAGGTCTCTTCCTGAATACTAAGAATTACCCACCATCAACCCACTCTTAATCTTGATGGCCATATTCCGGTATCCCTCCTGGACATTTTGAGATTCGGTCCATGGCAGTGTCATGGTCGGTCTCTCTCATGACAAACAACCCACCAACTGCCTGGCTCCATCATATTACTGGCCCTGCCCTGCATTGCCCTACCCTACCGCTAAATCCTACTTTGCACTTGGGCCAACACGCCCCTCCCCCAGTCTCTCATCTTTCCTCCGCCCCTCCCCCTGGCTACCGGTCTTCGCCAACATCAGTACATTTGCCAGTACACCAGTAGTACCCTCGTCTGCAAACCTTCAAGGACTGGCTTGCATTGTACTGTCGGTCACTCTAGTTCCCCATGACCTCCTTTGGCATCTGCAAGTCTGTGGTCGCCACCCCCGTGTACTTGAACTTTATATATCGGGTCGATCGCCCATTTTGGTTTCTAGGCATTGCATGTTGGAATGGTTTCTCTTGATAAGTCTCTACTTTAATTATCCCATCATTTACATTTAATCTCTGACTAGGAGTTGATTCCCACCCTTACATCTGTGGCCTCAGTCTGTTCTTTTCTGGCAATTATTTTGCCAGTCTATAAGTTACAACTCGTTCACAGTTCGCTACATCTCGTCGTCTGCCGACGCCGTATTCTAACTTGATCGTTTTGCTCATCCAGGCATTAAGTGATAGTATCGAACCGCAAATTTGCCCTGTCTTTGTTCAACAGAGAGCATCAATTTTTTTTTTCGCCTGTCCTGCTCTTGTATTCCACAGCAGTACCTCATTAGTTGTTCTCCGGATCCCATAACTCCACTGGCGGCTGCTTCCATTATTCCCCTCTTTAGAACCGATCAAAAAAATCTTTAGTTGAACTAGTCACATTTTACCCTTCGCTCTATTTTTCACCTACTACAAAGACCGCCGACACCCTGCATCAAGCCTACTGCAGAAAAAAAACTTAAACCTTGATATCTGCCCGTGTTATCTCGATTACCGTCCTCCCGCGCCGTCCCGTCTCCGCCACTTATTATTCGGCATCATGTCCGCCTCCCACCACACTTACAAGGCGACCTACGCCGATCGGGCTGAAAGTGCCGCCCACCCGCTTCTCAAATACCTTTTTCGGTTGATGGACCTCAAGGCCTCGAATCTTTGTCTTAGTGCCGACGTTTCTACTGCCCGGGATCTGCTCTACCTTGCCGACACCATTGGCCCCTCTATTGTTGTTCTCAAGACGCACCACGATATCATCTCTGGATGGGACTATAGCCCCAACACTGGTACTGGCGCTAAGCTGGCCTCGCTTGCCCGCAAGCATGGTTTCTTGATCTTTGAGGATCGCAAGTTTGGTGACATTGGTAACACCGTCCAGCTGCAGTATACCGCTGGAGCTGCTCGCATCATTGAGTGGGCCCACATTGTCAACGTTAACATGGTACCGGGCAAGCTGTCAGTGGCTTCTCTGACTGAGGCAGCTGAGAAATGGAGAAACCGTCACCCTTATGAGGTTAAGACCACTGTTTCTGTTGGTACGCCGAGATCGGATGCTTTTGATGAGGATGAAAACGATAACGAGGAACTTGGCGCTAACGAGGAAGACGACGACGTTGCTCCCCACATCACGGCAGCCGCTACGGCCAGCAACGGAAAGCTGTCCGCGACTAATGGCGGCTCTGGCAAGTCTCCGTTTGGCACTTTCCGCCCTGATGTAGATGGCCGGCCCGGCTTTTTGCCCGCTGATGGCCGCAAGGGTAGCATTGTTTCTGTCACTACTGTTACACAGCACTACGAGCCTGCCGACTCCCCGAGAATCACGAAGAATTTGTCGGGTGACGACGAGGAGCTCTTCCCCGGTATCGAGGAGGCTCCTACCGACCGTGGCCTGTTGATCCTTGCTCAGATGTCTAGTAAGGGTAATTTCATGACGCCCGAATACACCCAAGCCTGCATTGAGGCTGCCCGCGAGTACAAGTCTTTCTGTATGGGTTACATTGCTCAGTCCCCCATGAACTCTCTCCCTGAGGATGACTTCATCACCATGACCCCTGGCTGCCAACTCCCGCCTGCTTCTGAAGGAAATGACGATGCCCGCCACGTCGTTGGCGGTGACGGAAAGGGCCAGCAGTACAACACTCCCTCCAAGCTGGTCTGCCAGTCAGGTGCTGACATCATCATTGTCGGCCGTGGTATCATCAAGGCGGACGATCCTCAAACTGAAGCTGACCGTTACCGTCGTGCGGGTTGGAAGGCTTACCTCCAGCGCCTCAGTTGACTACCCAACGAAAACGAGCCGGTGGAACGGGAGACTGAGGATTGCAAAGATGTGATGAGTGTTGATGCGTTGGCTGCTGGGTCAACAGAGGACTCTGCACATGGTACCAAAAGAAAACGGTCCGTTGCTGGCTCTTAGGCCAGGAGTCCCGGGGAGGAGTAGAGTACCTGTGTTCAGATATTTGATCTGGCAAGTCTTTGTAAGATGATGGGTTAGGAGTAGTGCTTATTTGCTTCCTTTTGGTGTTTGTTCTGATTCTCTGTTGTCTTTATGATGACGCATAAAAGCAACCTTTGTTTATGCATTCGGTTTCTCTTTAAATTCTGGGCTGTATCTGTTATCGGGGAACTCGGAGGTTTTCTTTCTCGTTGTTTTATGTTTTGTGGGCTTATTTGCTAGTCTTGATTGTGTTGAGTCGGTGTGTTAATGATGTCATCGCTAGGCCGAGTCTGCAGACTTGAAGAGCACTTTGGTGCATCTTACTTGGGATTTCAATTGCGTCTTAATACACCATACCGACTAAGGCCTGGCTAGCAGACAGGCTCGATTACTTTTTTTTCTCTGGGTCTTGATTTCTATTGGATTATGGATGGCGCTGTGGTAGTATATTGGGTTGACCATTTTTGGTCTGTTAGATTGATATAAGCGGTTTAGGTGAATTGGTTAGTTATGGGTTGAGGAGGCATATATTGTTACATTTTCTTGAGGTCTTCTATGTTTCTTTATATTCATATGTATGGGACTAACCGTTATTATGGGTGTGGTGGCTTTTTTTTTATCATGATCTTGGTCATCGCGTTATTTATTATTGTTTTTATATTCAAGTTTGTTTGCTTTACTGCATACTCTATAGTGTTTTGGTTATTTTATTTTATATGAGGATTGCATGGTAACTTGATATTTTCGGTACTCAACAAACTCATAGCTATATTCCTCCTGTGAGCTTAACTATCAAGATCATCTTTAGTAATACGGATGTAATAGTCAACACAAATGTAACTCGTTCCTTTGTCTTCAGGAGCACATTGTGTCGTGAAGTGCATTTAGGGCGTATTAGGCCGCAATGGATATCAGCTAGGATGTCACTAAGGACAAACTGCATCGCTAATGTTTAGATACATCAATATTTGTTCATGTAATCCAATAATATTGGTTATTATTAAAACAAATAGAGTGTTAAGATCAGTATCTATACCATGATGTATTTAACCATTGTTTAGAATCTTGAAATCAAACCTAACCCTTGTTCATTGGTGTTATTAACCAAATAAAAACACTTGGCCTACAATATTAACCCTATAAAACATACACGTGACCTAATATAGTAGTTAAAGTGGCGTTGTAGTGGCGCCGCCAGGGTAATCCCTACTCATTGTGTTTTTGAGTGATCAAGACCAGGATAAATAGAATGGGTTTTAGCGGGGTACTGCTCGATCTGGTAAGACCATGTCATAGCTTACTGGTTTTGTACAACGGAGGCAAACAACTTTTAAGAAGCCAGATATTCGAGGGAAATCGGTTGGGGTAGCATTTCGGGGTGAGATGAAGTTGATGGGCAATTGAAGAGAGTGAGTCTACTGTCGAGAAAGAGAATAGATAAACCAAGGTAGGTTGGGGGTCATGGATCAACGTCACAAATTGGCAGAGGTACTTGGAGGTATATGATATCAAGTACTATGCATGTATCTTCCGCGAGACTGCATGTAATGGGGCTGTGTTGAAAAAAGGATGACCTGATATTAAATACCGATGTGACTTTATACGTAGGTGGGGTCATATAATATCGTATTTGTGATTGGGTTAAGATCAAAGAAGTGTGGCTTTGAATAGATCTAGTAATATGGATATTTATGGCTATTGTCATATTGGTAATATAGCCTTATCAATGAGGCTCAATGATATCAAGAAATTACACTCATTTACTCTCACTTCACTCAAAGAGTCACCCAGCCTTGAAAACCGTTAATTTGTACCTAGCCTAATCATAGTATAGTAGATATTTGAACTGGTGATGTTTTGTGTCTGACTCGCCATTCCTAAGATGAAGTATTAGTCCCTATAGTTTTGGCTTCATTTACAACTAGTTGGGCTTGAAGATGTCGAAAGAAAGCAATAGATCAGATCGCCTGGGACGCACGATGCCGTTTCTTGCATAAACTCTCTAACTAGCTTTTGCGAATGGCGGGTAAAATGAAAAGACCAGAGCGCACAAAGACGCGTTAGTTTCTAGGAAATTCTGCTTCCTGTCAAAATTCTCACCTTTCATCAATTTGTGTTCATCATTACCATCGAGAGATATTCACTCCTTATTCCTTTATTTCCCTGTGGTAAAGAAGAAGCCAATTTCGAGTTTAGCACTGACTTTTAACTGTACTCTTTCTTGATCACCAAGGAACCTGTCGGACTTTGTGGCCCCGGCTTGATATGAGGACCGCACCAATACCCTTTTAGTGGTTGTGGGTAACTTGACTTTGTCGTACACCATAAGTAGAGCGACCAGACTCTTTAACCGTTACTAGGCCATATTTTGCTTATCTTGGCTGTTTCTTTCCTTGATTTCAATTTCAATTTTTCCTCCTTCCGTCATCTCGTTGTTGATTTCATAACTATTAACTTATGATATCATTGATGGCCACTTACTACACAGTCGTCTTGCTCTGCGCCTAATTTTAATTGGCGCGTGCTAATTCACATTAACCTCATCATTGTCATCCATCGCCTTACATTTCACGCCCCCCCCTCACCAACCTTGACGTTACCGTCACAATCGTTTGGGATATCTTGCATCCACAGCTTGTTTGGCTGTTCAGGTCCAACTGGGAGCGTTAATCCAACCTGACTCTAATGCTCTGGATAGGCTGAAGATTTATAGCGCATTATCTATATTCTTTGGTTTGATCTGGACTACGACACTCACATAAGTTCCCTATTCATTCTGCTCTCGTCCAGCCCGTTAAGACTACCTAAATTCAACCCACAACTGCATTTCACCAGGCTACTTTCAAGGCAGAAATGAAAAATTGAATTGAAAATCCACTTCCTCGGTCAAGACAATTCTGCATATTAAAATCCACTCTCAACCTAAAGGCTAGGTCGAAGTTCTCGCAAATTATTTTTCCGCCTACATTACATTTTCAAATACTTCCTGGAGAAACAACAAACCAGGATCTCCCATTTCAAACTAAAACCCCCAACAGAGCAGGCAGGCAAAACACAATTGGAACGAGGCTTCACGGTTCAGTTGTGGTTAATCTTTGATACTACATACTTGGTATTTCCTAACTGTCATTCACCTCAAAGTGATTTATTCGCATGCTGCCTTGCCTAAATTAGAGACAAATTGTTATCATCACACTCTGCTGCTGGCATTCTGGAATTCAATTATTCACACCATTATCAACTTGGAATATACGTCGAGATTTGAATACAACATGTCTCTCATGGAACGAAGCAATACGCCACCGTCAGCACAAGAGCTTGCTGGACGTTGGCATAATCTAAATACCTCCTGGGGTGAGGCCCGTTGCTTAATCGAGGTATGCTCAATGACGACATCGCAATATGTCAGGCTTCTTTGTGGAATCGAATGGGGAATCATGGTTGCCCAATCGCTAACCCTTCAAATAGGACCTTATGAGATATTGTAACGATGTTGAAAAACGCCTACAAGATGAGAATAATCAATTGCGATCCGAGGTTAGCATGTTAACTTCTCAACTCGAGGAGGCTTCAACTAGTCGTCTTGCGCTTCAAGGTAATTTGCGTGAGGCGAAAAGTGAAATAAATGAATTACACTCTGCCTTAGGTGATACCGACAAACCTTTTGATACTAATCGGCACCTTGAAGTACGTTGTATATGGAAATTAATTGAGAAGCTAAACTAACCTGTGCTTAGGACATCAACCCATATGTTATTGCACTCATTGACGGCGATGGCCTCTTGGTACGTAGCAATTACCACACCACCTACCCTACATTTTCTAATCCAACCCACATATCTAGTTTAAGGATCAATATGTCAAAGATGGGCTCGAAGGTGGCAAGAAAGCTGCACGTGACCTTCTTGCACAGCTCAAAGCCCAATGTGTCATTCTCAATAATGAAACTCGCGTAGAGGCTAAAGTCTTTGCGAATTGGCAGGGCCTCGCTCGAGCAACAAAAGCCGATGGTGTGATCCAATGGGAATCTGACTTCCGTGACTTTTGTATTGGCTTCACTCAGGCTACATGCTCATTTGAATTCATTGATGTTGGCGCAGGAAAAGAGCGAGCTGACTCCCGTATTAAAGGTATAACACTTGTAATCACTTATCTCTTAGAACTTGACTAATCTAGGCCTAGATTTAACTCGCTGGCACCTTGGTGCACCTAACTGTAAACACATTCTTCTCGGTATTTCCCATGACTCCGGATATGCGCCCTTTTTAGACGAGGTTCTCTCCCATGATGTTGGCCACCGTATAAGTATGATTGAAGGTTTCCCGTCCCATAAGGCCCTCCGAAACACTGGTGTCAATATCATCAACATGACGGATTCCCTCTTCCGCAATGAAAAGCTCGTTAAGGATTCCATTGTTAGCCTCTCCCAAATCACCTCATCGACTACTTTTGACAACTATGTGGTTCCAGCTCCCGAACGCGGCGCCACGCCGCCGCCTGTCCTCAGAGTTGCAATTCCGGCAAAAACGCCAACAAAGGCCACTGTGCGTAAAGGAAGCCAGACGATTGTGTTGGCATCGTGGGAGCCGGGGCCGAGGGGGATGGATCCACCGGTTTCGTGTACGCAGACGGGCTTAGATGCGGTGAAGAAAAGGGCGGGGACGAAGAAGTTGTGCAACTTTTACTTTTTGCAGGGGACTTGCCCGAGAGGGTTTCTGGAGTGTCCCTTTGACCATAAGCAGAAGCCAAGTAAGGAGGAATTGGCTGCAATTGCTTATTTGTCAAGGACTACACCATGCCAGAACGGCCAGGATTGCCCAAACACTGATTGTATTTATGGCCACCATGTAAGTCGAAGCAAACGAGGAGGTCTGTTGAGGGACGATTCAGTTGGACTAATGAGCCTTATAGTGCCCAACTACGAACAAGGACTTAATCTGTACCAACCCTTACTGCAAGTTTACAGTTGATGCGCACCCTGAAGGGACGGAGTTCCGCAACCGTCATATTCAAGAAAACTGAAACTACTCATCGAAATATTATATTACCTAGAAATGAGTAGTACATTTATGGACCCCCTTTTACAATATGTAGGGCATTGAAGTACTTGGTTAAGCCGCGATAACGAGGTAATATCCAAGTATTCATATTGTCTCGTTTGCCATGTTTGACTTTGCTCTCTTTTCTATCCTGTTTAGTAAATGGTACCACAGATCCTTTTTAATTCAAATTATTTTATGAAATCATGATTATTGTATTAAAGTGAACACAGCATCCTCTTAAACCTGTAGTCGAGATCAGTGTGTGCAGGAAGTAGGGGGAAGTGACAGTGGAGGCCTCTGCTGGCTAATAATGGTTTGATGTATCTTTGGCGTTGAAATTGTAGTTTAAGATATCACATATATAAGAATACCGAGATATAAATGGGAAATGACAAACAAGGCTACCGTGGGTTAAACATTTGTCTTATAATGTATATATCAAGATCCCCATGCATCTGACATGATATCTCACAAATATCTCGTCTATTTTGCATACGCCAGCGCTTAGCGCGCTTAGCTCGTGCCCCGCGTTTGCTCATGGGTAGTTTAGCCCAGCTGCCCCACGTTTCCCTGTGGCCAGCAAGATCTTCGAATTCTAGCCTTGCTTGCATGAGCCATTGAACTGCACCTCTACCACTCAACCCCCACTACCAAAACTAAGCCTATTGAATTGTCTTAGTGTTAAACAAGACGACCCAACTACAATCTTTATAATTCTGCAGTGCTATTAGGCACCTACGTCATTGCCTTGTTCCCAGATATAACCCCGCTTCATAGAACAACCTCACATCTCGACACAAACAGCCAAAATGTCCCGTGCCCCCATTATCGAAGAAGTGTCCGACAGTGACCTCTCTGACCCCTCCGAGGGTGACATCTCTGACTTTGACGATACCGACATTATCCGCCGCGTCCCCGCTACCACTACCGCCACACCTGCGCCCGCGCCCGCCCCCTCATCCCAATCCACAGGCCGCACCCCCACGCACACCAGCACCCACTTCCATGGCGGCACCCGCCCCGCCAACTTCCCTTCTTCCGAGTCTTTCAAGGATGCCCACATCCTTTACCCGATCTACTTCGACGCCAACCGCACGCGCGCCGAGGGCCGCCGGGTCCCCAAGCACCTTGCCGTCAAGAATCCGCTTGCCCGGACAATCGCAGAGGCGTGCTCAGCAATGAGATTACAGCCGTTGTTGGAGCCGGGGAAGACGCATCCTAATGACTGGGCGAACCCGGGGCGTGTTCGGATCAAGTATCCGCCGGCGGAACTGCGGGGTGGGGCACCGAATATCATGAATAAGCATCATCTGTTTATGTTGGTTGCGGAGTTTATGAAGGAGATGCCGACGACGGAGTGGTCTGAGGAGTTGAGGGTGAAGATTCCGGGATTGATGTTGCCGATGCCGAAGGATGATGAGAAGTGGCCGAGACCGGAGGTGCCGAGAGGGTGGAAGGTGGGAGAACTCTTGCCAATGATGAGTGCGGCGTTGGGTGGTGGTGGGATGACGGATGAGATGCTGGGAGATGTCATGAAGCAAATGAGGGCAGGAGGGAACCCTATGGAGGCGTTGATGGGTGGTATGGGTGGTATGGGCGGTATGGGCGGTATGGGCGGTGGTGTTCCGACGCCGCCGGCAGTGGAGGATAAGAAGAAGAAGGATAAGAAAAAGAAGTAAATGGGCAAGAAGGAACGGTGATGGCTGGTCGGTTTTATTGTTATGAATCTAATGGTTTCTTTTATTCTGTATAATATCTTTGTTATATTTCAAGTTTCAACTTCGACTGTATCTCCCCTTCTCCTATATTGAGGCGAATTTTCCTTCACATCTCTGTTCACATCACCCAATATCTCCCCGGCTCGACCCTCCTCTGCGGATAGCCATTTGCTGCTTCTTAATCCATAAGCCCGTGAGGGGAACCTAGTTTCTCTTCGCGGAGACATATAAGGTGGCTGGGGGTGAGGTGGCCGGATGGGGTCGCTATGGAGTCAATGAAGTATTGGAGTTGGTTAATGGCAGTGGTGAGAGTGCGGGACACAGGGTAGATTTTTGATGTAGGTTTGGATGATGGGGAAGATTTAGTTGAGACATAATGTGGTGCTTCTATAGACGGGTGATCAAGATATACTCTCAAGTTAGAAGGGAAGTTTGATATACTGGCAACTGCCCTATCTATGCATAACCAAAATAGTTACCACCTCCTTACAAACTAACCTCATTACAAACTAATCTCACTTCTCTTACATAACACCCAATTATCCCCACCAATTCGCAGCCATGATGTCCCAAACGAACACTCCGCAACAAGATCCCCAGTTTCTCAACAATATGATCCCATTTATAGCAATCAACTTCTCTAAGAGCCCTAACTACGTGCTTTTTTTATTTTTTATTCTCCGTCTTCATTATCAAAATCATACAACGCAAGTACCTACTATAAGAAGTTGTTCTTTCCTAGCTTAGTGTACAAGGGTTGTCTATGCAAATATAACCCTAACTATTAGCACTACTTACAACTCAAGCCTTTAACAAACTCAGCAAACATCGCACAATTGGCAACATAATTGGCACATGTCTAATGGTGCAAGGAGACTACAACAAGAGATAGTGATTTGCGGACAAAGGCAGAAAACATATCAAAGCCACATTTGACTATTTACAATTAATCGATGAAACCCTTAAAACAAGAACAAGATCAACAAAAATGAAACCGTAACTATCACCCAATTACATCACAAACCGACCTCTCAGTTGCTCCCATTCCCCCACACCAGCAATTCTCACCTCCCTTTGCATACCACCCTTAATCATCTCCCCATCCGCTCCGAGTAACCCCACA
This sequence comes from Catunica adiposa, assembly GCA_001640685.1. Lineage (NCBI taxonomy): Eukaryota > Fungi > Ascomycota > Sordariomycetes > Microascales > Ceratocystidaceae > Catunica > Catunica adiposa. The sequence goes on from LXGU01000008.1 coordinate 236,678, forward strand.
TCCCACCTCGCAATAGGCCTCCGCCTTTCCCCTGCCTGCGGTGCCTCTCTCCTAACCATCTGCCCCGCCCTCTTCACTACACTCTTCTCCCACGCACACCAAGCCGCCCAATCCTCCTCCACCTTCGCCGCCTGGAACTGCACCGTCATCTTCGCCGGCCGCCAAGCCAACTTATCCACCGGCAACGCCTTCAAGTCAAAGATCTTTGCCGCTCCCGCCATCTTCAACAGCTCACCTAGCACATCTTTGCCCTCTGCCGCCACCAACTTGGCCGTCTCTGTAACCGAGTTCCGGGGCTTTCTGGCCAATGGCTCTGCAAGCCAGCCCATGGTGCTTTGGTCGGCACCGCGGGCCCGCCTGTTTTCATCACGCAGGTGTCTGACGGCGCCTTGCAATGAGCTGATCTCCATCTTCAACGCATCCATTTCCCTAGCTGTCGCGACGGCTCTCTCCTTACCGGCTTGTTGACCCGCAGTATCAGCACCGTCGACGACTGCCCGGGAATCCCCGGCAATCTTCTTCCACTTATCCCGTTCAGCCTCAAGCGCCTTCAGCTCGCGGTCTTGCTTGTCCATGTCTTCCTTGAGTGCCGAGTTTGTGATCCGCTCGTCATCAAGCAGCTCCTCCAGCTCGCCCATTGCTTGGACCTTGGCTTGAGCATCGCGCATCCGGGCCTCAAGAGTGTCAATCTTGAGGACGGCCGTACTCAGTGCCTCCTCCCTCTGAGCAACTGTCCTCCTTGCCTCATTATATTCCTCTCTAGTCCGTCTTAACGACTCCTCAGTATCCACCGGTACCACCTTTCTCGCTTTCAGCTCCTGCGCCCTCAACTTCCAGGGCTCCGGCACCGTCTCAAACTCCAAGGCCTGAGTCAAGTCAGAGCAAAGCCCGGCCAAATCCCCAATGGCTGTTGCCAGAGTTCTTAACTTGGACAGGTATGTCGAAAACAAGTCCGACTCAGCTGCTGAAGACACAGTCAATGCTGCCTTGCCCACCGCTTGCGTCACATCATCGTACGTGAACGGGGTCGACCTTTCAGCATCTGCCGCCAAGACCGCATGAACCTCCAAGCCCATCTCTCTCGATAGTCTTGCAAGCTCAGCAGTCGCTGTCTCCACCTCCTCGAACATCTCGCTCGTATCTGGTGGCAACGTCAATGATCTGGCGCGCATCTCCTCGAGTGCCCGTAGAGCCTTTCCAGCGACAACCTTGGCAGATCTTGTTTGGCTGATAGCTGCCTCGATTCTCTGCGCAAAGTGTTGGGCCATACCATCATCTTCGGTTGTCACGATGGGCTCACCGCCTTCTTCAGTTGGCGGTAGAACAACCTCTGTAGTTGCCAGGACAACCCGCTGGACTAACGTCCGGATCGTCTGTAAGGCAATCGCTGCCGACTCCAACTGGCTAACAATTGTGACTGTTTGCATGTGAACTTTGTCCGCATATGCTGGCAAATCGTCCTGCGGCAAATGGACCTCAGCCAAATGACTCAGCACTGCAATCGTTCTCTGCAGCTCTGAAGCGCAACTTTGCTCCTTCAGCTCATCACGACGCAGTCCGTCAATCCACTGGTTAAGAGCTCTCTCAACTGGCTCCAGTTCGTGGACAGCACCGCCAAAACGCTCGAACTCCTCCATGGAACAATGGGCCATGGACTGGGCAAACCGCTCGCACATGGCTCCAACCCACGCCAGCTTATCCACCGCATCACACCCCGCAAACGTGTCGTCCTCATGACCCGCTACCCCCATTTTCGGTGCCCTGCCATCCTGAGACCCATTGTCCGCCTCGGCCGTCGCGTTGGCACTAGCATTCGTCCGATCTTTGATGAATCCCTGAAGCAATGCCGCCTTGAAGGCGACCCTGCGGAACCGCAGCAATGACAGCACCGAGTTCTCATCTTCCCGGAAGCTATCTGGCAAGAACATGGTGACAATCTCCAGATGGTCAGCAGCCTCCTGGGCATCGAGACGTCGCAGTTCAAGATCGATGGTCTTGGCTTGGGTTTTGGCAGCCGAGAGTTGCAGCTTCATGTTGAGATCCATCATGGCTCGGGACTTGTTGGAGAGTTCTTCGGATTCAGTTTCAGTGACAGCCGAGGACGCCCGCATGTCTTCAAGGTCGTTTTGAAGCGTAGTGACCAGCGAACGGAATTTTGACAGGGTGTACTCCATATCCGTGATCGTCTCCTCCCGCTGATTAGCCCGGCGTCCTTGCTCGGTGATAACTGCATCCTTGAAATCCAAATCCTCCTGCATCTCCCGTTCGTTATGAACATGGTTTAACTCAAGCTCGTCATTGATCTCCTTCAAGCTCTCTAAATCTTCAATAACAGCTTTCAGCTCGTTGATCTCCTCAGCCTGGATCATGTTGCGCTCGCTTAGCTCCTCAATCATGTCTTCGGCGCCGAGGGCATTATCAAGCTGCTGGCGAAGATCCTCAATAGCATTCTCTGCCTTTTCGAGCTTCTCCTTAGCCATGGCAAAATGTTCCTTGACCACAGTGTAATCCTTGAGATCTTCCTCCAGCCCCGTAATCTGTTCTTTCAGATCGTCTTCGTTGGCTTGAGTGAGATCACGCAGTCTAATCAACGCTTCGCGTAACCTTTCATTGTTCTTCTCGAGTTGAACCCACCCAGCACTCGTACGATCTTCGGTCGAAATATCCTTACTCAACTCTCCATTCTCCTCCCTCAAGATTTCTACCTCAAGCTCAATCTCCTCTAACTTCATCTTCGTCTCTGCTAACTCAGCCTTGCAATTCTCATACTGTTCCTCCGCCATCTCCCGATCTAACGTTGCGCTTTCCAACGCCAAATCTCTATCTTCCTGCAACGCCTCGATACTCTCAAAGCGTGCCTCCGCCTCCTTCAACAACTTCCTCAGCTCCGTTAACTCCGTCTGCTGCGGCTGGTACTTGGCCTGCAACTTTTGGATAATCTCTTCAAACCGATCCCTCTCCTGCTGCACCGTATCCAACCCCTTCAACTTCTCCCTATCTTCCAACCTCTTCTTCTCTAAAACCCTAATCTTCGCCTTCAAGTCATCAATCTCCCTCGCCGCTGCTGCCAACGTCCCCGTCGCCGTCCTACCTCCTCCCAGCCTCCCGCTTGCCGTCGACTTTGGCGACAATGCCCCTGTTGACCCATCTGTCACTGACCCCACCGTCAACTTCTCTAAAGCATTCGTCCTAGTCAACACTGGACTCGATGGCTGTGACCCCGCCAGATCGCCCCCAGAGCTCTTAACCGGTGATGCTGATGACTGCCGCGAGTCGCTGCGTATCCCATTATGTAATTCGACGGAACGCCTACGCGCGGTCTCACCCGACTTTGCGGTAAGGGCCTTGGGTCCGCCCGATACCGATAGGCGGGTAGCACTAGAGGTTCGAGAGGGCCCGGCAGTGCGAGACCCTGTGGACGAGACGGATGTTTGCCGGGCTTTGTTGGCGGGTGTTGGCGGCGGTCCCATAGACGTACGCGAGCCGGCAGTCCGCTTTGGGGGCGGCCCAGATGTCGACCGGACAGCAGGTGTGGTTGTCCGTGAGGTGGAGCTTGACGCAATCTGCTTAGTTGGCGACTATAAGAAAGGCGGGAACCGTAGTTAGCAAACTGAAACTCCCATCGTAATACCAAGAGAAACCCGTGCATGCAAATCCACATACCTGTATTCCCTCCCTAGACTTCCCCCCTGTCATAATATTCGACGGCCTTGATGGCGGCCTTCTAACTCCCGGCCCCGGACTCGGTGTCCCAATACTCCCCGTCCTCCCTACATTATTCCCGAGCAAACTATTCGGCCGTGACCCCGTTTTCCTAGCTGGAGCGGGTGCTGGTTTTACTGGTGCAGTTTGTATAATGGTGATGTTGTTAGGCCGCAGGTACATTCCTTTGCCCATTTCGCATTCGAAATGACGCTCGCCGTTGACGGAGCCATCATTTTTGCCAGTAGGTTCTTCAAGTTCGACACCGACCCAGACGCCGGCTGCGAAGCCGGTTTCGCCGACGAAGCGGACTGTGCCGATGCGGCCATCGGGGAGGCGGATGATTTGGCCGGGGCAGAGTTCCATAGTTGGGTTGCTGTGTGTGTGTGTGTGTGTGTGTGTGTATTTCAAAGGTTGCTGTTGGGTGGTTCGAGGGCTAGTGGCCCATGATATGTCGAGAGTATCAAAGTATGCAATTGATACTGTAGGTCGTGGTAAGGGCGATGGCACGAAGTCCGTTGTAGTTGAGCTTTGCCCCTCGTAGCAAACAGCCCTGAGAAGCTGTCAAGCTCCAAGACCAAATAAGAAACAGTACTACCCCAAGAATCCCCAGACAAAAGTGGTAAACCCCCAAAGAAATTAAAAGAATGGCAGATCGTCAATTAACTCCCCGTCAATCCCGTGATATCAATCAATCATTAACAAAACATCAAGGCCAAAGCTCTCTCTACTTCTTCTTCAATCGTCCATTAGCATTATTCAATCAATCAACCCCCATGGCAGGTAGCTCCGCAGCTAGCTGGCAGGTGGGCACCCCCCCTTAACTGCTGTATGTGGCGCATGTGGCTTTATATTGTGGCGCTCTACCATCAACGGGGATCGTGGGTTGGGAGGACAATGGGATTGTTTGAGGCAGGATTTGGGCAGAAGGAAAGGACATAAGTGGAGAAGGTAGTTTATGTTTGAGAAATTATGGGACTAATGGTTGGCAAATAACGATAGTTGATGATGTTGAAATGGGGCGGTTGATGTATATCTCCAGGTTGCCCACAGATCCCACAAATACCCCACGTCTCTACCCTGGTAGTAGGAGGTAACCCCTTCCGTACAACTGTAACAGTCAGCAAGACTCAATATGGGGCGTCCCACACGCTGTTTAAATCATAAATTGACAACATGGGCTTAACCTCATTTGATACTCCGACCCAATGGCCAGTCCCAACTGACATGAGCAACGCTAAGGCTAGTAAAGTATCGTAAGATTGTTCTTAATGGAATGTGAAAATAGATAGTTCTGCAAGGAGGATGCAGAGCAACTATCAGTCAAAGTTTCTAAAAATGATGAATATTTCCAAACTATTTATGTTCTCTTGCGAGTTCCTGTCTGAATCTATAATAACCCGAAATTTTCTTTCCGCCGGTCCCATTGTGAAAACAAATCCTAAATATCCTCAAATCTTGGTCCGCGAGGACCCGCGAGAGGCCTATCGGCTCTCATTTCTGTGTAAGTCCCACTAAACACTGAACACCAAACGCCCATACATAACTTTCAACACACACACTTAAGCCTTCGGTACTTCACAGTCCAACAAATTGACAACCCCATCCTTGATAGCAGTTACTGTCTCTTCCTTCAAAACACCACCAGCAGGAAGTAAAACCATGAGAATCCTCCTCTCTTTGTCCAATCTTACACTCCCAGTCTCATCCCCTTCCTGAACCAAGACCGAAAAGTCTGGAAGCGGCAACTGTGCACTAATCATCTCAAACATCTTCTGGACACTCTCCCACTCAGCCCCAGTCAACAATCCCACAACCTTGGCCATGTATGCCAACATTGCTAACCGATATCCACTGCCAAATAGCAGAATAGGCGGCCGGCCTTCTGTGACTTCAGTTTGGCTGTGCATACCAATCGTTGTCATCATGGCCCAAATCGAGCTTGTATGCTGTGACAGCTCGCCAAAAGATCGGGAACCCGATCCAAAGTGCTCACTCGGTACAGAACTGGGCCTAGAGACTGAGGGTAAATCTAAAGTCTCGTTTCTTACTTTAATGTGGGCCGAGTTCTCTAATGCATCCCGCACAACATCTCCCACAGCCTGCAAGATCTTCTGCGACAAAATTCCATCAATCGCAACTATCTCTGTGCGCTTGGTCACACCTTGCTGAAACCGCTCATCAGGCTTGCAAACACCAACAGACAGGCTATCTAAGAATGCAACACTATCATGCATAGCCGATAGGTATCTCTCCCGAGCAATCCGAATCCTGGCCTGCCAAAGAACAACGTCAAAATCTTCAGGTACCCCCGAGTTTGCAGCTGACTTGGATTCCGACGCTGATGTAGCTGAAGTCAACCCAGCACGCGGGGACTCCCGGTCGGAGTCCCGTCGAGCGGATGAGGGGCCAGCTGATACATGTCTTTCGGCAACTGAAGCCAACACATCAAGTTTCCCGGGAGTAGTATCTGACTGTCCCTGTGTACCAGGACTCTTCGACGGAGTCCTTGGATTCCTTATGTTCGAGCCGTGCGGACTATCTTCCTCCATTTGGTCCCCACTAGGTCTACCACTGCTGGGAATCGGACGATTAGCCGAAGGGGAGCTTTCTGTCTTCATATTGTGACCCCCCTCCCAAGTTCCCCGCGGCGACTCGTCATGAGACCTCCCTCTGTCGCGCGATGCATGATCTAATTGGCTGATCTGGGTGTGCAATGGGGGAAGAACAATGCTACCACGTTTAGGGGCCTCTGAGCTGATCCCGGTTGGGGGCGGCAAATTCAGGTGATCGCGAGTATCGTGGGCAGCAGAGTAGTCACTAGGGTGGCTAGCATGTGCTGTACGAGGAGATCGATAGTGCGGGTGAGACGGGTAGTGGTAATTTCCTGGGGCGGTATGCGAAACGCTCCCTCTATTCTCAATATTGTCGAAACGTGGCATAGGTAGATGGACATTAGCCGACGACGGAGGTCCCGATAACCATCCAGACTGGTATTGAGCTGATGCAGGTTGACTAGGAGGTTGCTCAGAGCCAGGAGAAGGGTGGCGAGGAGGATATGCGGCAGTTCTGGGATCTTGTTGCCAGCGCGGATCAGGGTGCTGTTGCCAATGCGACTGTTCACGGGAATGGGAATAACCAAGCTGGTAGTTCGGCTGAGGATGCCCTGAAGGAGGGTAACCAAGATGTTGACCGGATAGTCTTCGCTGGTGATTCTGTTCCGTGTGGCTTGGGCCTGATGGCGAGTAGTTGGAAGGATAATGCGAGTAGTGTTGACTAGGATGTGGAGTCTGTTGATACTGCGGGTAATGCTGAGGATGATGACTTTGCTCCGGATACTCTGGGTGAGCAGTGGAAGGGCCTGCAATAGACTGTCCATCGTCATTGATTCTACGACGCTTGGCAGGTCCACCATCGGGAGAGTCCTCCATCTTGACATCTGAATCGTCATCATGCAAATCACTCCGGCTCCCCTTGGACGGGTTTGAACGACGATGGCCCTTCTTTGCAGAACCCTTCTTTGAGTTGCTGGACGCAGAGTTGGCCGTAATAATCCCTCCACACTTTGGACATCTTGTACCGTGATTGTCCATCTGACCGGGTTTCTGAGGTCTTTTGGGCTGATAACGGTACTCCGGATATTTCCGGCTGTGTTCTAGTTTTTCCTTTTCAGCTAGCATCTTGAAATGGTTCCGGGTCTCTTCGTCTTCGGCCTTCCACCTGTCACCGATTACTTTGGAAATCTCGGGGTTAGGCAAGCGAGGCTCCGACTGAGAAACCGCCTGGTGGGTTGCCTGACGGTAAATGATGAATGCTATAAATTAGAAATGTTAGTATGTGACACTTTTGGAAAAGCCGTCTGAGAAAAACACTAACCATTTCTAGGACGGGGAATCTTAGCTGCTACTGGACAACTGCACGGATAGAGCTTTGCTCCAACAGGTGGGTTCTCCATAGTTGCTGGCGTGGACATAGCGAAGCTCAAAGATACCATATTCCGGTATGGGCTGCCAGTCGTCTGTGGAACCATGTTGGGATTTCCAGGAGGCTGACCGGAAGAATTGTGTCTCTGGTGCTGAATTGACGGTGGGTCTCCTTCGTGAAGACGAGGCTGCAGGTGATATCCGCTCTCGTGGGCGTGCGGGACACCGGGATGTAGCGAGTACGGGATAGATAGACGTCTTGGCTCTTGAGTACTCCCCTGCCGAGAATGTCCTCCTGGGGGGTTACGAGTATCCTGGTTATGATGATGGGAGAAACTATGATGGTGGGGGTTGGCGTCTGAATAATACCAAGATCCAACTTGACCAGGCGCAACCGGAGACGGGTGTTGGGGGTATTGTGATGGCTGAGGGTGCTGTGAGTGCGGAGGCGGAGGGGGATACCGTGAATATTGAGCTAGCGGAGGGGCAGGATATCCGTGATGCTGGTGTGGTGGTAGTTGAGGTTGCTGCTGATAGGAATGCTGCTGCGGATGCTGATGCATATATCTCTGGCTGGGGGAATACGCTGTGTAAGACTGTCCCGGCGGAGTAGATCTAGTAGAACGTGACGGTTGGCGAGAATGCGGAGCAGACCCGTTGGAAGTCAAGTGCTGTTCAGGTTGGTTTTTGCTAGACATGAGCTTGACAGAAACCGAGAATAACGCTTCTCGAAACGAAACAAAAAGAAAAGGACCAAAAGAGAAAAAGAAACAAGGTCTAGACAGACAAGAGGCCGCTTATACGCAGATAAAGCTGATAATGGGCTTCCTACTCTGTGGCAAGGACAAGGGATCCAAATCCGGACACTGGCGGTTCTTTGTTCTTGGAAGCAAATACTCGTTCGACAAAGAGGGATACAAGTACAGAAGACCACAGGAAGAAGGCGTGATCTCGCTCGCTCTCTCTCCAGCGGTGAATCTAATTCAGCACCAGCACAGCCCTGGTTAGTAACTAACAAGGGAAAGAATGGCCAGCGAAAGACTGACAGGAATGCAAGGCCCCAAAAAAAAATAAAAGCCGGATCTGGAAAACACTCGCAGAACAGATAACTAATGGGTAATGGAGACGGTAGCAGTTGTATAGATAGGACAATAGGCGCTTGCTTTCTTTGTGCTGCAGCCAAGGGCGGGTTAGGATCTTAGCGGGACAAAGACGTAGACGGAAGCAAAAACCTGGGACTTCAAGCGAATTAAGCTGAACAGGCGATGCTGGAACCGGCATTGTCTTTATAATTTGACAGACGCGGCCGTATATTGAACAAATGCACTATTATTCCGCCTGGTGATGTCTTTGTGGTTTCTTGGGTATAGAGGAGGAAATGGAAGTACTCACGATGCCGAAAAAATATTGGATGTTGTCTATACCTGTCGATACAGCAACGGCGGAATTTCAGAAACACCACTTGGTCGTAGCACTGGTGATATCAATGGTTAATTACTAGACAGGAGAACATAAGTATTGTTAGAGGCCGACTCCACATTATCGTTTGTATTCGATTTATTTACCGATGTCCAGATATTGACTGTACTAGTGAGGTCCGACCTATATCGTAGAATGTCTCACGCGGGAAGTACAATCAGATCGGACAAGGGCAATAAATGGCCTGGGGGATATCAAGCTGATAAAGAGAAAGCAACCACGGCGACCAAGACGGCAATGGCGGCGTACAACGACACAGCAGTACTTGGGATGATACGGAACATATGCAGACAGTACCAGAACAACAACTCGAGATTAAACACAATCCCGCTTTGTTGAAATGCAGTCCGGGACGAGGCTTACAAACTAATCGGTGCCGATGAGAGACGCTGTATGCAAGACGCCACAAGCGAAGAGTCCCAACGGTTGGTGGGTCGTATTGGATTTTTTTGATGGTTGCAGTCAAGTTTCGACTCGTCTTAACGGATGATGCACCGGATATGCAGGTTCAGGCCTAAGTCTCTTGGAAGGGCAGAAAGCAGATGAGGATGGATGACAGGACAACACCAGAAAAGCCGTGAAAACGGACAGCAGGAGCTACAGATAACTTTAATGAATAAGATCAGACTTGACGATGGGCACGGCTGGTCTCCAAACCTGTAACCTGGGTTTTGGTTGGAGCAAAGAGCAGACGCCAGTTAGTTCTCCCTGACTATCTTTCTCTTTCTCTTTTTTTCCCAATCAAGGTTTGGTTATCTGGACAGGTGTGTGGCCAGGGCCAGGCGTTGTACAGAAGCAGTCAACGAAGAACTAACTGGGAACTAGCTAGTTGCAAGATACGGTGCACACGGGGCACGAAGGTACCAACGCCGTCAAGAGGTCCAACAGTTGCAGTACTAAGCGTGCTAATTTTGCCCTCCTAGGTGGAAGCAGAGCAAAAGCTGTGTGCCTGTGTACTTGACGGGTGTTGATATGAGAAGCTTTGTCAGACAAAAACGAGACAACCGGCAGCTAGCAACGAACAAGAGTCAAACGCAAAAAGAAAAGGGCCCGTTTGCAGAAGAGGCAGATGGTACGTTTGGGTGCGAACGCCCAACAAGATCCGCTATTTGTTTGATGACACCTCAGTCTGGAAATCTTGCCGTAGAAAATATAGACAGGCAAGTACAAGGGCGCGGAAGGGTAGGGGCGTGTTGTCTTGACAGGTCGAGGGGCGTAAGGTTCACCTATCAGGAGACGAGTGTTTGTTTGTGATATCGGTATTTTTGCCGTCGGGAGTCTTGATCTGCAAGCTAGCAGAAAAGCAAAAAGAATCAAAGAAGGCAACCAAAAAAAAAAAAAAAAAAAAGAAAAAAAAAAGGAAAAGAAGAAAAATGTCAATCAATGACTTTGGGGTGTAAGAAGATATTCCACAAAAGAAACCAATTAAAAATAAGAATAAAAAGTATGGTGTCTGCTCCTAAAGCAGGTAGAGACTTCGTCAAACGCAAAATCGTACACAGCACGGTAAACCCCAATAGAGAAATTACGGAGACGAAAATCAAGTATGCAAACGGCAGCTTATTCTCAACAGACCACAAGATGCTCACAAATGGAAGAAACGAGACAAGGGCCTTCTCGAAATGCCAGACGCCGGAGGGAGGGAAGCGCTCCTTATAAAGACGTCGGAGCCGCAAAGAAACACGAGCAGGTCCCTGCGGACAAAAGAAACAGGGACAGTGGCCCCGGGTTCCGAAGTGAGAAGAATGAATAAGGATGGCAACTAAAAGCAGGCCACGAAGCTAGACTCCACGAGACAAGAGTTGGGATATCGTGGGTTAGCCAGACGGATACGGGGCGTCGTGGGATGTGTTCGTTCCTGAGAGGATACAAGGGAGGAAGGAGGAATTTGCAACGATCAAATGTCAATTTTAATAGCAAATATGATGGGACGCCAAGAGTCGAAGAAATACTAGGGCCGTTCACGACGATGGAGGGACGATTGATTAATACGGAGGAAGCCAGAATCAGAATTATCACGAGGCTCCAGAATATTGGTAGCCTGGTTAAAGTGGCCAAAGATGGAAGTTGGGGGAACCAGAAGGTTATAGTTGAGACAAGAACCACCATAAAAACGGGACTAAAATCGCCAGCGAGCGGCAGGTACAAAATAGCCCGGGTATACTTAACAGACGAGGATATAATCCGGAAAGAGCAATAAAGCTTCTGGTGATATTGTCGGACTATTGTCAATATAGAATGTTAGGAAATATGTCAAGAAAACAGTATTTGGGCTGCGTTTAGCTATAAGATCAAGTCAACTGTAACCGCAGAGGTCGCTTCCTAAATGGAATAACGGCCAATGATGATTGATGTCCAAATGGGAAACAACCAGGTTCAATGGGAAGGTGTCACGAAAACAAACTCACGATCCACTCTCAAGGGCATTCAACTTACAAGTAGAGATTAACTAACATGAGCAGCAGTGGTTTATTAGACAGACAATCACGGGAATGAAGAGGTGAAGAATATGGTAACAAGCAAGCAAATGCAAAAGGAACTCGTAACAAAAAGAGTTCAGGTTTCTGTTTTCGTCGCCACAATTGCTAATGGAACAAATCTACTAGCATATGGCCATTGTTACTTGAGCTCTCATCCACAATACTAGATAGACTACACTACTACTTTCTTTTTCGAGGACGCAAGAAATACTTTGTATTTTCTTCCTTGTGTGTCTAAACAGCCTGGTCAGTCTAGCTCCTTCTCGGCCGCTTTTGTTAACTTGTCAGGAATACTAATATATAATATCCTATGACTTTATTGCTCATTCCATTAGAGGATGTTCCCTGGTCCCCAAAGGTCACAGACGTTGTAGCACGCCAGCAAACTAACAAGCCCCTAACCTGACCAATAGTAGCAAAAAAAGAAAGAAAAAAAAAATGTCTAGCACTATTGTGGCGACTTTGGCCATGGGCTTGGCCCAAAATGCACATGCACACATATACAACACGCACAATAGACAACCTAAGGTCACAGGCTCCCAACTATAGTCTTAATCAAGGTCTATTATCAAACCAACTTACAAGCCTCGCCCCAGAGATGCAACATTGACTTTCCTCCAATGAAAAACCCGCAACGATGGCACCTCAAGGTTCTTGTTTGGGGCACCGTGGGTCAATGGCGGTAAGGAGAGTTCTTGCGGGTCGGTGAGTGTGAATATGAGCATGGGAACACTCTGGGTACATAGTGAAGCCATGGATAATGACGACAGAGTGGATTCGGAGGGTACCATACAACATGCATACGAGGGAAGTGAAAAATAATGGGCCGAAAAGCTTGTCGCAGGATGTGAATCACGCGGGCTCAGCTCACCGGCTTATAAGAAGAGGGCTGTCAGTTCTAGGCCAATTATAGATTTAACATGTTACAGCTATTACCTGCAACACTACGGTGCCACTGTCTTGATGTCATTATCCACACCAGTGAATACAGCACTTATACAACACATATATCATCAATGGTCAGCTTTGCGACCGACATCAACACCAACACCAAGCCTCATGACTCAAAAGTCCGTCCCCCCCGGCCGAGCCATGCCCAAAATCGGAAAATCACGAGCCCGGGGCTCTGGAGCGGTGCTTGTGCGTGGGCTCGAGCTTACTTGTATGCAGTGTGGAGAGGGCGTTCCAGCGCTTTGGAATGCAACCATGGATTATTCTGTTCTATTGTGTGTATCTTGGCTGACTGTTGTGGATCAGTAGGCGGTCTGATCTCAGAGCCTGTATTATGTGGAAGATGGAATATTAGGGCTTTTTGCAAAAATAAAAATGATGTTTCTTCAGTGAGGCAGCTTGTGAGCAACAATGGTAGGCAGATGTCATGATGCTAGTGCAAGTGCTTTGTATGTGAGGGACGGTTGTAATTTAGCAAGATGTAGTCACTTGGCTTGTCTCGGGTTTGTCACTTTGTGTAATGAGATCAAGGGAATTTGCAGCGAGATCTTATCCGCGGCTGAATGCACGCACTTCCACAATTTGCCTTCGAAATTCCTGTTTTTTTTCCTGGGAGGGTTTTTGCGTCGTCATTGTCAGATTTTAGCTAATATAAGGCCTCAGTTAAAACGAGGTGAGACGGATTCGAAATTTTAGTTTTCGAGCTTAGGCACTTCTGCTGACTGAAGTAGTTCAGTACAATATAGCTAGTAATAAGTTCTCCATGTATACACAATTGTATTGTGCGAGCTGCACTAAAGCCTTCATAAAGACAAATAGGATTCCCCAATATCCCTCTCACTCTATCATCGTAAACTCATTACCCCCTCTCTTTTGGTCTAACAGCTCAGAAAAAAAAATACATTTATTTTCATCACAACTGATTCTCGTCCCTTCCACCACACAAAAGCCCTCAAGAGTCCTTGGACAACCCGTTTCTGTCGTCTGATTGGTTCAGTCTACCGACTTAGTCTGTGCCTTCCAACCATCAACTGACCTCAGATTCCCCAAGCCGCCCGACTAACAAACTCTGGCGAGAAACTCTAGCTTGCAAATAAACCGTGACTCTCACACATGATTGGCTGTAGCCGAGTTATTTGCTACTCCGAGGCCTCGTGTGCGTTGCATGATTGGGGAGATATTCGGATAATATCGCTGTTTGCGGTGGACAACATCGCTAAACAACCCACGATTCAGCGTGGTCTCGGCGAAGGTTTTTTTTTTTTTTTAAAAAAAAAAGGCTTATAGTCGGATGCATCGATATATCAACCATATCCTGCCCGCCGCCGACCCCGTCTATCCTCCACCCATACTCATGTCCACCTTCACCGTGCCACGCATCCACTACTCAATATGCTCACCTGACCTCCACCCTGCAGTCAGTCGCCAAAGTACGCTTATCCAGCCCAGCCAGCCAGTCCGACAATGCATGCATCCATAGTCGGTCGAGGCAATGGGCTCCCAGAATGCATAACAAAGCAAGCAGCGTGAGCTGGCTGGGGCTAGACAATGGGTTGGATGTGATGGATCATGCAGGCAGCATCTGACAGAGCCGGGTATGTGGTCCGTATGCACAGGGTCACTTGGACGGAGGTGGTACTGAGGGTAATGAGATATTATGAGAGGGTTGATGGGCATTTTGAAATTCTGAGGTTTGGTTCCTGTATGAGATATTCCATATTTTTTTCATCGTTCTTCCATCCCTTGCTCCTATCTCTACTATAATAGCCTATTTTCCTTCTCCCACGCATCACATCTCAAATTAAGCCGCCATGTATTGTTGCTTGCCCTCCTCGTTTATCACAAGTATATGCATGAGAGTGGAGATGACCACCAACCCACATCCCATCTTTCCGTCCCCTCCCAATCCTTCCTCATCACTCGTCGACAAATCAGAAGCCCGAGTCTGCTAATTCCGTAAAGCAGTTGTAACGGCTAGCTCCCACACAGCTCAGCAAGTATTATATGTGGTTACATGCGGACACATATATCGTATATATAGGTTAGTAAGCCTCGAGGAGAACAATAGAGAGGTACCGAGATTCGGGTAACAGGAGACGACGAGTCGCCGGGCCTAGTGTTGTATAGATTATTCTGCCCTATATACAGCTGACTTCATCGCCGTTTTTTTCTAGGCCAGCCTCTATGTCCCCTCATGTATCCCGTAGTGTTACTATCCTCTTACATATCCAGGTCAGATCTAGCCCCAGTTGAGTCTGAAAGTACTTTGCCGGTTTTTTTTTCTTTTTTTTCGGCATCCACAACGCATATTGTATGTGAGATCCAAGTGCCAGTATCATGGGACTAGAAGTAGCATACTCCTAAGTTGCAATATGTCTTAAACAATCTTCTCGGCGCTGAGAAGCCCGAAATCACAAGTTCACTGGCTGGTCTTTCAAATCTATAATTCGGTTCCCCAATCAACATCTTGATCCTCGTATTACCAAGGGTTTTCTACACGGTGTATTACAACATCATCCGACTAAGTCGATCTCCAGCGCCATTCTTTTTCTCGAAAATGACTCCTCAACATTACATCTCGCCTATATCCATGAACCGAAAAAAAGCCCTGCATTCCCTTTGTCTACTTTCTGCCGTGTCTTGTGCATTGTTTTCTCAGTATTTATTGCGTGCGGGCCCGTATCCGTGCCGTTGGTGTCGTGGGAAAATGATAGTTAGCGGGAATGGATGATTCCATGATAGAGAGTGGTGTTGTTGGGTGGTAGTCGGGCGGGAAATTTTCCAAGTGTGTATAGAGCAAGATGTGACTCTAGAGTATCCATGAACAGGGCAAACGACAGTTGGATGGATCGTACCAGTGAAGTATGATAACTCTTTTGCGATATCATCAGCATTCCCATAATCCCTCTCATACACATACATGTCTCTCCACCAAAGCATCATGCATACAACCCACCTCAACATTCAAAGTCAGCTCCAGTTGACCTCCATCAGCCCATGGCTCCCTTCCCACCCATTGTCCAAATATATTGTCCCCCCTTCTCCATCTCGTCTCCATCCCCGTACATTTTGCTGCTTATATTTATTGCCTGCTTGCATAAATATGCACACAGTTCCTCCTGAAATATCCACAAAAACAAGTCAATAATTAAGGGAATAAAAAAACAATCATATCCAAAATACAAGCACACTGCATCCGTCACAGTCACCTGGATCCTTCCGAGATGCATGCAACGTTCAATGGCCATATAGGATATTCCTCTTTCTTACATTTGTCACAATGTAGCATTATACAGCCAGATGATACCTAACGACAATATTTTAGTTGTACTTGTTAGGGTTTTCAAGGTCCAGATCGTAACCGTTTGCTCAGCCATGGAGAATCACAAACTTTAATAGACCTGTCTCATGAGTTCCCAGTGGCATTTGGAGACACCAACAGGGCTTCCCGAAACATTGCGAAACCTGTCACTTAAGATCCTAGAAGGGACATCTTCTCTCAGTAATCAACAGCCGTTTGATGGTTCAGTTGCAATCGGGGATGGAGCATGGGGTTGCTTGATAACATGCAATGGGACGGTTGTATATGGATTATACGTATACATGTCAACGGCCACATAACAAGCTATCCTGAAGCTAAGATTTTAGAATATGATAGAGAGGTCTAGACTGTAGGATGAATTTATAAATCTGGGTCGATATGCAGGTTGGGCGGCGATTGGCTGACGGGTCGAGCCTTATGTTTGGTGTTCGTGTTGGAATACGACGGTATGTTGTAAGGTAACTCTAGCTGGAACTAAATAGGGACTAAATAGGGACTTGTTTGTATCTGGTGATGTTTTGATGTAAATGCAATTACTTGTTTCACTAGTTATCAACTATCTCAGCTTGTACAACTCAGAAACCCATAGTATGCATCACCATGTCTTGTTCACCAAACACTCTGCTTCAACAATCTATCGCGGCTGGCCTCCAGTCTCCTGAACACCAATTCTAGCACATACTATTGTCTCATTTATAATTCCTCCTTATTTACAGCTATTTTGGTCTATATCCTTCCCCAATTCCACCAAGTATCGAAGAATGCCCTAAGGAATGCTTGCGCACAAGTAAACAATCACTATTGTCCCAAGCCCTCAGCACACGGTCTTAAGATTCAATACTACCGTTCTAAACCATAGTACATACAACTATCACTGTCCCATTAGCCTGCGGGTTGCTTGTAACCTAGTAACTTAAAATTTTCAACTCCCCGATACTGTCTAGTTTCACCCATATAACTCCTCAAACGGTCTATCCGAGACCTCAACAGCCGGGTACCCTTTTTGTCCTCATACACCCCTTCTTCCATGTCTTGGTATCTCATTCCCTTTCCGCAGTGTTTTCCCTCCCATCCGCTTAAACACGAAGAGAAAATCCACCCAACATGTTAACGTACCTCTCGTTAATCCCCCGCTAATTCCTCCCTCCTCCCTCTCCCACCACTATCCACCATTCCACCAGTATGTACCGCCCCATTGGTCTATATCTACCACAGCAGCTCTACCCATCATGGTAATCCGTCGGCATTTCCACATACATAACGATGCCCATAGAAAGCTGAAGGGGAATCGTCAAGTTTAAATCTAAAGACGGTAACTCAGGTAAGAGTTGGCGGCCAAATTAACTTATTAGCCCTGTGTGTTCCGGGTACAAAACCATCAAATCATGTCCTCAAATCACCGCCATAATCGTCTGCACATCTGGTTCCAGTAGTGGAACAATGCGGCGACAACATGAGGCTCACTGGCTTTTCCTAAACGAATGTACATTAGAAGTCTTTCACCAAATAAAAGTAAAATCAGGCGGTATCTGTTGTTTGCTTCTTTAGGCTTAGAGAGTTGTGTTTATCTGTTTTGGTCATTGGATACCTCACAAAGTGGTCTGATATCATGCATCACTTATCGTTATTTCTAGAAACATTCATTGAATATACACGTAGCAGCCGTTTTGAGATATTAAAAGGGTTATTTTCCCTCCCAATATTGATATTTCCTCAAATATACATATAATTTGTTGCGCATATCATAAATATTTTATATGTGATTATCATTACATACAGCATAACCACGAACATGACGTTCACCCGGTCAACTGTAGGGTTAGGGTTGGTATCGCTCGCCCTCAATCCCATCCTCATCCGCCAAGTTCTCCCTCCCATCCCGTTCCAGCCTTAACAGATCCATAGTTGCTGTTGTCTGGTTTTATTGAAGTTATCTGGTCAAGTGTCCTTATGTGCTTGGGTCTAGATTCTGCTTTAAGATGGCAGGCGATACATGGCCTAACATTGTCACAAGATATCGTCACTTAATTTTCTATAGCTTCATAATGACAGTGGCATAAATAACTTTGAAAAACAATACATAACCTCACACACATACAAACAGGCTAATGCTCTCTTTTATCGTATCCTATCATAGCTCCCCCTACCCTCGAACCCCTCAGGAATCAGGAATTCCAAACCAACGCCAACACTAACAACCCCCACTATTCTCATCCCATCACCGCCCATGGCCGCCACGAGAACAAAGGACATCGAGACAATAATGGTAATGCCTGGTGAATATTCCAACAGATTCTGTCTCTTCTCCTAAATTACCTGAACGTCGCAAGGTCGCAATAGCTGCTGATTGAAGCTTGGCATCCTTCTTTCTGTCTAGTCTTCTAAATTTTAATCATTGATAGTAGATATTCAAACAACACAATCCAGCTTACCCATATCTTCGTAATTATCACCAACCAACCCATGAGGAAAAAAAAATTTAAAAACAAGTAACGCAAATTCCAAATAAGCACCCATTGACTTGCCCGCCTCAATCACACTCCATCCCACATCGTCAGACTAAACGCCGGAAATGGAAACCCTACCTAGCTCTCAAGCCAGATACCCCGCCTCTGTCTGCTTGCTCAACATCGTCGCACTCCGTCTAGCATCCAGAAACAGATCTTCACATTCAGCAATATCCTGCACGTCAATCTGAGACCGGCCGTTTGCCTGAGCCAAAATGCTACAAAAGAAATGTGGGTTAGCAAGTAGTCCTATGGTCAGCGGTCATCCTGTTAATTCCTAGCGGCTTGCGTCCACTGGGACTAGGTAACTAGGCATATAATGCCCTTGTTCGGGGCTTCATGCTTGGTAATTGTCCGTCTCCTTGATCGGGCCACTCATTTCATGAGCCTGGAATCCTCAAGACTAACAAAAAGAGAATGCGCCATTATCGTGAAATCCCATCTTGTTTCACAGGATTGCCACCATGAGAGACAACAGCCTAAGATCAAGAGACAACCAGCGGGGCCTCGGGGAACCTGCATATCCTTCTGCAAGCTCTTCTTGCCTTCCCCAAGGATAATGCCCACAGTGTGTTCCCCTCCCTGCGAACCTAGGCCTATCCACTTGGTGGGTCTACCTTCTCCTCCGTATGCCTTGCCCTTGAAACACGTGAAGATGCAACAAATCCAACCAGAAAAGAGAAAACTTACCTTGCAGGAGTCAACAGTTGCAGACAGTACCGCAGCGAGATCCGCACACCGTGTTCCGCAATCTTGTCGATTGCCGCATCCGTAACCGACACACCCTCCGTTGATGCCCGGATCTTGACAATTTGCTTGATCTCCTCACCGTTGTACGGCGTCGTCGGGACAATGAGCAAACGACCCAGGAAGTCCGGAGGAATACCGTGAGCCGTCTTGATGTCGTCGGCACCGCGGATCTTGGCGACACCACGGTTAGACGCCAGAACAACGATAGGGGCGATGGGAGACTCAAGGGCGCGGTTAAGATAGGTGAAGCACTCAATGTCAAGCATGTGAGCCTAAAGTTAATCTGTTAGTAATCATGTACGTCTTGTCATATTTGTCCTTCAAACATACCTCGTCAATAAACAGAACACCAGGAACAAGCTCGGCAACACCCTGGTTAATGTACTTGCTGACCACCTTATTGATTTCACCACGGAGCTTGTCAGTTATCTCCGTCATCTTGGGCTTCATAAGCTGGCCCATCATGCTCATGATATCCTGACCTCCCTGAGGCCGCGCGTTGGCCACATCCAGATCGTGAAGCGTCACATCCTGGACAATCTCCTTCTTCTTGTGAACCTCGCCCTTAGGAATCGGCACGTACTCCTCCGCCTCCAGGTCGAACTCGGTAGCATACGCATCCGATCTACCAACCCGCTTGCAGGCGCCGGTATTGGCCTCAATGTAGATAACATCACCGACCGTTACGCGCTCCTTTTGGATCGCCTCATATATGCTGGGGTCCAAACGCAGCTTCTTTTGGCCCTTCGCACTTTTCAGGCCAACTAGCAGGTTACTGATAGTCTTTCCGTAGCCACCCAGGGGGTTCTCAGCCTCTTCGGGCGTCAGCTCCGTCACCTCACCCTCGTAAACCTCCTTGGTCTCGCGGACCTTCAGGCCAATTGCCCGACGGAAGTTCTCCATGAGAACCTCGGTTTTCTTGACCTCTGAAGAGTAGATCTCACTACCAACAATGGGGCAGAAGGGGATCTTGGTACCGAGCTCCTGGGAGATGGCGAGAGCGAGGGCAGTCTTGCCTGTACCGGGGCCACCGGCGAACAGAACACCACGACCAGCCATTTTGTGGGATTTTATAAGATCGACTACAACACCGCAAGCCTATGAAGATGCACCATTATTAGCTACTGATTCCTTTCGCATCTTGGCAGTTTATATGTACTGCTGAAACAAGAATCGCAGGCTGCGATTATGTCACAACTCACCTCTCTAGCAGTGGTCTGGCCGACGAAGCCAGACTGAAGCTTCTCGGCAGTGCCATCGGCCTTCAAGCCAAGGCCCTTGATGTGGGTGTGGGCGGCGGTACGGTTATCCCGCTTGTTGCCCTTGACCTCGCTGATCTGAACAGGCATTGTGATCTTAACAAGAAACCAAAGTCGTTAAAACAAAAAGAAAGAGTATATTCGGACAATGCGACGAAAGCTGATATCCCCTTCTAATCTAATGAGGGGCAACAATAGGTAGAATCTCGTAAAGTCGTAGGGTATCGAGTAATGTAGCGAAAGTTGGTAGTCTACACGATGGAAATGGTGCAGGAAAATAGACGTGATGGAGACGAATTGGCGACACAAGACAGATATTGAACCCGTCGATTACAAAGACAATAGGAAAATTAATTCAAGAATGTGGCGGGGGTAGAAGAATAACAGGTGGGTTATGCGATGCTCAACGAAGCTCTGTCCAAAATTTTGGATGCTTGCAAGTCGTCGCGCCTGGCGCATAGTGTTCAGCCGCGTCTGCTTGGGTGCTAGAATCCTACAAGGCTGATTATTCACGTGATTTGTGCTGTTTCGATATCATTAGAATACAAGTTTGCCACAAGTTGCTATTTAGGACACGATTAATTGATTGTTTGCGTGTTCTATTAGCAAATGATCGGATAATTAACTGTGAGACTTAGTCCCATTTATGAAGCAAAATATAATCTGATAAAACCCCCAGGCCGTAACTCCGTCGCTAAACATGAAGCAGTCTAAGAAAACAATACCCAAATGCCATAAGATCATCACCCCCTACTTCTTCTTCCCAACGACCGGCTCCGGCTCATGATAATCATCCGCCTCACCTAACTCTTCCTCATCCACCTTTTTCGTCTTCCCCTTCTTCGCCTCATCATCGGCATTCTTTAAAATAGACTGCTCTGACGCATCGATGATCTTGCGCGCCTGTTCAATCTCGGTCTTCTTCTCCATAGTCTCCAATACACGCCCAATAAGCGCTGGGTTCTTTCTGAAGACAAAGGTAAAGTCCTCTAACTTAACCTTCTGGCGGCCGGCATAGTTGGCAACCTTTGTGGCCTCGAAAGACAACGATTGCATAAAGTCGGTCGCGATCTCGTCCAATACTTTGACAGTTTCCGGGTTGGGGTTCTTAACATCGCCATGGGCATAGAGGATTTGGGCCACTATTGAAAGTTAGATAATGAGCACAATCGTTGAGTAAATTTAGAACTTACATTCACCATGGGAAAAGGTCATCTTTCCCAGGTTTTTGGCGGCGCGAGCTCTCGGTTCCATGATGTCGTTCAAACTGTTCTTGCTGATATATGTGATACTCCAAAAGGTCGTGGGAATTTCCATTCATAAAAATGCCGGTGTCAAATCTATATATAAATATCAAACAGATAAGAAGATGTACCTTTTATCCAATGAAATTGCACACAAGATGATGGACTTGTGATATTCAATGTAAGTCAATGAACTAGCATCGCATCCAGGTCCATATTAGGCGAGGCCTGCGATGGGTTTGCGATAGACCCTAGTTATTCAGATATAGGGTTATCATAATATGTGATCACGTGATGAGAAACGGCAACACCTGGCAACAGGGAAGCTAATGGATGAGCTTCTCTATCAATCACAGCAACGAACTTATATTCTATCAAAATCATCGTGTCAGTCGGAGTTTTAACCAACCGTTTTGAATCTCTTATACGCATGATACTTTAAATTCATTTATAGTAGCTTAATCCCCGCAAATCCTCCAAATTCTCTTCAAAATGGTGAGTTCCTAGATCTATATCCTCCCACAAGTTATCTTACGACCGCTACTAACACTCAACTAGACGGCTATTTTCAACTTCCAGTCATTGCTTCTGGTCATTGTTCTGCTCATCTGCACCAGTACTTACCTTCATTCCTTCTTCCCTGCCTTTATGAACAACCACAAGACTGGGTATGATATCCTACATCGATGCCCCCGCTTTCATGTCTAGAATAACTAACATCGTCGTAGAATTCCTGGAATTGCCTGGAAATGTGCGAGAATAGGCGAACGATTGAGTCCATATGTATCACTATGCTGTGTATTCATGGCTGTAAGTCCCTCTCGTTATAGAAATTGTGATATGATCGTCGACTAACTCGCTAGCTGTAGTTGTCCCTTCTCACCAACTAAACGACTAAAGTCCTAGGGATTGTTTTCATTTTGGGTTCTTATCATTTGGGTTTCATGTCGGAGCAAGTCGCTTGACCACAGCTTTCTCTCTGGCACTCTGGCGTTATGGCGAACATGCGATATCCACCACATTCATATTCAATATATTCTTAATCTACACATCAAGGCTTTCTAAATTCTGCAACTTTTCTCTCTCCTCCCTCCTTCCTACCCCTCCCTCTCTCATACTCTCGAATCCAAAAAGGCCATGCCTATCCTTTCATTTTCAATGCCGCCTTCCACCTCACCCAAACGACCTGTTTGAGATACAGTGCCCCTGGTTACACGACATACTAATCACCGGGTGAGTCGGCATGGAGGCGTAATGTGGCGGCAGGCTCGATTTGGGGGTGCGAGGGCGGCGGCGGGGAACCAGATTAGTTCACATAGTTAGTAATGCCCTAGTCAATCACGGCATGCGAGGGCTGGGCGGGACAATCACAGATGACTAATTAAGAAGAGTTAAGCATGTGAGACATCATGGAGGACAAGAAGTGGCGGAATTATGTGGTTATGAAGAAGGTAAAAATGCTTCTTGATTCGTGTTTGGAGAAAAGGTAAAACGAGCTCGGTACTCTATCATGATTACTTAAGTGAACCGTGGATTAGACGTCAAGCCGACTTTGGGGTTCTTGGGGCTATGTCTGCTTGATACTCGTCATATTACCGTGTGTCTGTCTTCAGCATACATGACGGTGGTGGTTACAAAATCCACATTGTGTAATCCTTAAAGAACCAATACAATCTCCATAATCTTTCGCCCCTATGCAACCGTCATCAAGCAGAGCCTTCTCCAGCCAGAACCGTGTACGAGGATGGCCATGGAGGTAATATCCTGGCCGGGACGCAATCACCGATTTACTCTAATATCCTAACGTTAACCTAGACAGATCGTTCAAGTCCACTAAGCTACCCCAAATACTCCAAGGGAAAGGTCTACACGACAACGATAATACAAGTTGCTTGGGTGTAGAAATCTCACGTTATACATAATATTCACCAATGCTCAAGAACTCTCCTAGTCCACTCATAATTAACGTCCGTCTCATTGTGTCCGTCAGTAATATTCCTTAAGCATGCCATTTTGCATGTCACTCTGTAGTCGCGTATTCGATTTATCCATACGAGCGCCGGCCGGTCTTGTGTGACCGAAGTGCTATTCATCTAAACCCATAGAATCCCAGTTCTCTGCATAAATACGGATGCTAACATATTAGTCAATATGGGGGCCGGGAAGTCGCAATGTCCGTGGCCGTAGAAAGGCAGGCATCCTCTATGTCGAAATGGACTACTGTATGGCGTTCGGGGCCAGATGGAAAATATGCAATAACTGGTATCTGGGTGCTAGGATAAATTTGGCGATAGCTTGAGGTGAGGCTTACATATCGAGATGATAATGGTTTCATGAATTATCAGTATCTACAGATGGAAGGTTCCGATTATGAGATATCTCGTTATCGTGAGCGTTTTCTGAGTTATAAGTCTCTTTAACCTACGTCCCAAACCATCGGCATTGCAACCTCGCAGCCCTAACACGACATAAGACTCCCCTTAGGATCTAACTACATCAATACTTTCTCATTCTTCATATCAATTACCCAATCACCACCTTCCCGTGCCCACTCCATCGCGCATTCGGCCCCATATCACCCGCCTTCCAGGCCTCCACCTGCCACCATGTATAGTATACATGGCCGAATCCGATAGCCCCCCTCAGCAATTGACAACAAAGTAGAGCACGTAGCCGATTAGGAAACCCTGTGAGTCGGCTGTCTGCATGATTGGTGGCCGGTAGTGTCTGCGGAGATTTGGGCAATTTTAGGAAACAGGCGAGTGTTGGGTAGTGGAGGAGACATAGCATTGGGTATCTATTTACGAAGAGAGCTGCGAGGAGAAACGAAGCGGGATGATTGGGGAAAGGACGTGGTGATATCGGGTAAGTTAGGTCGGGAGAAGCTGGATCGTTACGAAAGCCACGTCAAAACTTGTTATTGGTGGTTATTATGTTTATAGAGGCGGCGGGACATTAGTGATAGAGGCGTTTAGTGATTAGAAGAACTAGATGCTTATACTATGCGGGCGCCACCAGGGTATTGGAGGTCATAAAGTGATGATAGTGGGGACATTGATATGTGGATTAGTGGATGGGATCGGATTTGTCTACCAGCGAGGTTATCTGTGCCCAACAGATGGCGAAGGAAGGCAATATGCAGGTGGGCTTGTTCACGGGGTTAAATGGACTGAACAGGTGAGTGAACTTACGCTGCGTAGAGCTCATAGATAGTATTGAGTATTTGTTACATTAGTCATGGTCAAGTGATACGACTTTAATATAAATATGGCATGTATATAAACCTTGTGTACCAGAGGAACATATATAAAGCATATGTAAGTTCATGGCACTTTAAAGTAAAACATTCGTGGGATTAAGCAAAAAACGAGCAAATATGCCATCTAGTGATGGTGATCACTTCATGTCTGGCTAGACATGTGTCCCGCTACGGATATGAGCCTTTTCTCGGTCATGTGGCGAGAGGGGTGCAGACAGTGTGTAGAGGGAACCACATGTCTCCATTCCAAGAACCTCGATATCTGGGTTACTGAGATATCACTATACATATACTATACATGAAACTAGCTAGTCAGTACCACCAAATACAACCCTCCATTCAGCATATTCATGTTCCCGGGCAGTGATTCCCCTCTGAGCGGTGAGTGGCTACAGCGATAGCGGTGATAGACGGCGGCGCGCACGTCCAGATATGCACCAAGGTACACATGCCTGAGTAACGTTAACCCGCCGTCCGCCGCCAAGATACATTCCCCCAGTATCCGTTTTCCTGTTCTAGAGTATTTACATACATGTGTGTGTCTTCAGGGTGTCCTTTGGGTTACTATGGCTCGTTACGTTGGGTATCAATGAGAGCACGTACACATGGCTATAGATACATGTCAATATGTAGACGTACAGTATTTAGCGTCCTAATAGTCATTGCCCAGTCTGTGAATCTCCACTTGGGAACAATCCATTTGAAGAATATTACTTAAAAGGGTCGCATCGTCGGTAACATTATCAGCTGGATTATCCGGTCAAGGCACCCTTAGCTACAGAAAACCCCGCCACTGCATCAATGATTCAGCGCCAGCAATATCATCACTATCACAACGCATATGTACCATTCATCCTTGATAATCGCTAGCCAGCCAGTCTGTTAGTCAGCTCGCTACAAAAAAAGTAAGAACCACCGCCATTCCTCCCAACTTAATCTCAAGTCTAGTCGTTCCATGGAAAGAGGGGAAAGGTCGGTGAGGGAAAGAACAGACGTAGGCTTGATATTAGGGTTACATACGGATTTGAGACGGCTGAACGGTGACTCTTTTTTGGGGGCTTGTGATGAGGTTGAAAAAGCTAGTTGGATGGGCGGTCGGCTGGGTAAAGGCTTTGTTCTATGGACATCTCCTCTTTGCTTTACTTATCTTGGTCCTGCACTGGGTGGGTGTGCGGGCGGGCCTATGACGCCACCTGATCAACGATGGGTTACATGGCGCTGGTAATTAGCAGGCCACGGGTGATTGGGGCTGCACACGATCTGGAGGAGCGTGGGGATTGGAATGGTAGCGGTTAGGAAATAGATTGAAAGGGAATAGAAGGGGAAGTGTATACTGTGTATTTACATGCATAGAACACGGATAGATTTAAAGGGTTTTCTGTATTTCATTCTTGGTGCCTTTTTCATTTTTATTTTAATTGTTGCTTACTGCTATTGTATGGTAACGAGGGTATATACGGGCGTAATTTGATGACAGTAATAATCAGTGGATTACTCGCTTCTTCAAACTTAACTCTCTCTACCTCATATCTACGAATATATTTAGCTAATTTCGTGGGCCAGCTGGCCACCACATAACACACGAAAACCAACACATGCATATCGTGACGGACGCTGTGCGGTACGGTTCCATTGCACAGAAGGCTAGTGTGGTGGCTCCTGCAATGTAGTGTTAGTGTCGGAGTCGACAATCCAGAGACACAGAGACGCCCAGAATCCAATTAGCTATGGCCACTCATCAAATATTTACACTAGAAGATGCCATCCATGTCCACCACATATGCCCAACAACTTGCCTGATTTATTCTCGTAAGCCCAGCCCATCTGCTGGTCTCGTAACTGTCTCGCCCACTCTAGCCGTCCAAGTCAGCCCAAGCCAGTCCAAGCTGATGACCACGGACAGACGACCACCTGGCTACCTGGAAATAGAGAGTGTATCATCCAATCCATCCGTCGTATCAACGCTTATGAGCTACAGGCAGGGCACTCATGCGCAGGGTCAATGCACTGGGGGAGACGAGGATATTTGAAGAGACGAGAAGGGATGCGTGCCCCATGGCTGTTTGACAGATATAG
This sequence comes from Catunica adiposa, assembly GCA_001640685.1. Taxonomy (NCBI): domain Eukaryota; kingdom Fungi; phylum Ascomycota; class Sordariomycetes; order Microascales; family Ceratocystidaceae; genus Catunica; species Catunica adiposa. The sequence continues at coordinate 263,630 of LXGU01000008.1, forward strand.
AGTTGGGTTAGCCAGACTTGTGGTAGATGATGGATTGCAGATGACCTTGGGGGGGAGGGCTCTTTGGTATTATCGAGGAAACGAGGGCAGGAATTAGTTGCAAATATTGAACGACGGTTGTCGGGCTAGTCGAGAAGGTCGGGCCCGGGGATTTTCATTATGGCAGGGAGAGAGGAGAATTGTGGGATGGGGCTGAAAGTGCTGTGCTTACTTATGGGCAGGTAAAGCCAGGCGAGTTCCAGGTGATGGCCGAGAGCCCCAAGGGGCAAGTATCTAAAAGTGGTAGTTTATTATTTCATTAGATATGCATTTAATTTGTGCAAATGCCGATGCGTTATGCGATGTTGCATAAGATACAATCTCCACTTTTATTATGACAGCTACCCACAGCCTAAACTACACACATGCAAAGCTGTACAAAATGCCGCTCGGACTCTTAGCATGACGGCATCACTACCTATATCCTGACTTGTCCCTTGGACACTGCTTACTTTTCCGCCACCCCAAACATATTTAGATGCTTCCCAAACCCTATTTATACCATTAACCTCTCACAGCGTCCCTCAATATTCTTAGCCAGCCTGAATCCTGAAGCACCGACATGTTCCGTTTGCGTTTGGGAGATCTGATCAGACATCATGGCTGCCCAGACATTTCACGATATACAATTAAGAGATCACCTAGCTTGGAAATCGGCAAATCACCGCTGCTTAGTAAATATATTACAGGTGTATGGCCAGAAAATCGGATGTTGAAATGGACGATGGGTGGATATGGCTACTCGGCCGGGGCTATTTGGCCAGCTGGTGACGTAGCGCTTGGACTGTGTCTTTGACTATAGAGTGTCGTTAGTGGTTGGGATGCCTCTCGGTGATGCAATACAGTGGGACGTGCTAGCGGTAAGTGGCTACAAGTGGCTCGTCTCTGCAAGTATTCCATGTAATTAGGCATATTTACATTATTCTTTTTTTTAGTTTTTTTTTTTAGTTTTTTTAGTGCGGAGAACCATCAGCAGCTGGATTACCCGTCCCTACGACGTCAGCATGCATACACTGACAGTGTATTTGTATAATTGAAAAATCCCCTCTTTGTTTTTTAATCACCCTTAAAGGTCTGACACCGTGGTCTCGCGTTGCTCCCTTTATACAAATATAATGGAGATAGCTTCAAAGTTGAAACACGACAGCTATCCACCTAAAAGCCCACGCATAATAGTGATAGTAGTCAATACGAAGAAAGGAAAATTCAAATAGAGAGAGAAAAAAAAACCAATATAACCTAACAACCACTTAACTTCCTGACGCCACCTACTGCAACCCATCCTATTCGCCATAACCATATCCTCCCTCCAAAACCCTCTCCTCGCCCACTACTACCCAATCCTCACCTTATCCCTTCCCTCAACCTCACCGACCAGCCCAGCCTACTCCCCTGATCACCTCGCTCTCCTCATCCTAGGCAAGACTAGGCCACCGACTGGGCATCCGTGAGCCTGGACTAGCTGTAGTTTGCCGAGAACGTAGCAGGTTGTTGCAACTGTAACTATACCGTGCATACATATATTGAAGTGCTACTGCAACTGCGACGTGGTGAGAATTGGGCCAAGGAAAGTATTGTGGATTCCGTGAATAGTAGTTATGTATAGTGTCGTCATATCTCCCATGCATAAAGGACGCACTGGGTTTATGCTCGGGACTCGGGTAGCCGGGCTGCCCTGTCTGCTGACATAAGACACATGTTATCCAACTTGAAGCACCAACCAACCAACTAAATCACCATTGGCCAACCATCCCGGTCGCCCAATTCTAGGCCTTGGTGTTTGATGGGAAACCCTGTCCCCAAGTTCTGCCTTCCCATCAAAGTCACCATAGCCAGGGTTTTAGTTTCATGTGCCTTTATCACCAACGGCTCATTTCGTAGCACTCAAAGCAAAGTCCATATATCCATTCTCTCTGGCTGGCAACCCCAGTGGGTGAAACTGATCCACGGGGCAAAGGAAACATCGGATAAAAATGGGCCTTTGGAGATCGGAGTAGCCTGTGGAGGTTCGTGATAATACTTGAAATGGGAAATAGTGGTGGCGAGGGCTGTCAGTTAGGTGGTGTACCAAGACGAGAAATGAGACTGAATGAGTAGAGTGAATATTTTATCTCCAAGATAAGGAATGGGAGATCAAGGGCTTTAGGATCACATAATACGAAGTCCAAGTAGATGCAGAACCTTGTACGAAAATGAAAGGGTTTAGCAGTACTTTGAGGGCATTTTCAATGTCAGCTTGTTAGTGTAGCTCATTGTGCATTATCGTAAGCCATTTATATGAGACTATCAACATTATCACTGTTCGTAGCATAGCAATAGGCAAAAGCTCATTCGTTCTAGCCCCATTGACATTGCCAGTCCGCTACTTTCCCTGTTCCTTTTTTTCTATTTTGTGTCAGAGTATGGCTAACCCTGTTTACCTCGTCGCCGTTTCTGTTTACAAACATCCCGATTGATCACCTTAAAACCCCAAGTGGTAGTAACACAGTCACATCCCTTGTCAGCCAATGCCCCAGCTGGTAAGACTACTTCGCCTGGTTTGATCACAACTTCACATATGTCTTGTCCTGCGCCTTGTTTCCAATGGTCATTTGTCTATGAGCGATCAACGCACGTAATCTCATAACTCCTCACGTACTTAGTTCGCCCTCCAAGGCCAGCCACACCGGGCAACGCGCCGGCAAATGTGCCATCAGCTACGGCAAGGGCAATTTGATCTCGGCGGGTGGAATGTGTATCACGCACTTGCGTTGTGGGAAATACGCCAGTGTTACAGGGAGATGTGTGAAGAGATTACTGATATATGTCGAGGGTTTATCGGGTTTTCGGGGTAAATTGGGACAGACTTGGTTGCTCATAGATAACTTGAGTCTAGCCAATTAGGGACAAGTACTTGCTTTTCTTTGGAATTACCCGATTAGGAACTCTGGGGCTTTTCTATCCAAGTTAGCTGGTGATGAATGAAAACAACAAATAAAGACAGAATGATGATTTGTTGGTGCTGGTAAACTGGCTTCACTTATACATGAACCTTTACGTATTTCTCCTGGTTTTTTCTCTCATACCTAGTCACAGGTCTGTGTCCCATCTACCTGACAGCATCACGTGGCCTCTTTATGGATCTGGCAGAGGGTGTATCTGGGTCATGTCTGGACGATCAGAGCATAGCTGGATACATTTTGACATGTCCCGGGACTGCATCCTCCAGCACAACTTGACACCAATTGCCCTGTTTTTTGTAAAAGAACAATCGGAGCGCTTATCTAATCGCCACATCATATCAAGATGACTAACCTGTATAGCCAGAGCGAGAAGAGAAGGAAATAAATGAGGAAAAAAAACCCCGATTCTCACTGGTCGGTGAATAAGCCAAACTCTGACTTGTTCCCGCTCTGCTAAATATCGCCATTTTTAAACTTCATCGTCGCCACTCACCGCCAGTTCACCACTACCTCATGCTTCCACCGCCGATTCAACCCCATAATGGCAAATGTCTAGGAACCGCCCTCCCACCAAAAGCACCCACTACAACCCCACTGACCGCCACCCACTACAAGAAGAAAAAAGAAGCTCACCATTTACAGGACCACAAATCACCTGCAAAACTACATACATTACGATCGCCGCCTCCTCACTAACCACGGCTTCATGCACGACCTGCAGCAACAATTGCCACTTCGTTTTTTTTTCTCCTTCGGATCCAGCCCTCGATAGAAGAATGATGCTGCCGCACAGTTTATTAACTTTAGTGGGCACACTGTCAGGTCAATGTTACCGTCGTTGCACTAGCTTTGTGGCGTCGCCGCGAGACTTTATGCAATTTGAGATGAGTTTTCATCAGGTCATTGCGTAAAGATGGAGATGGTTACTGTCTGCATAATCACTGAATTTCAACATAGCAATCAACATCCAACTTACCGGCTCTTATTCCTAGCTCTACAATCACGAATCACCATCGTCACCCAAAAGCCATGCCCCCGTCATCAGCCCTGCCACCCACCAGCCTCACCCCAACCCTCTAAAAACCAACTATTCAACCCACTAACCACTAACCACTTTTGTCACCCATCATCTAAACTCACACAAAAAGAGAAACCCCCGGCCATAATAGCCATGAACCCCTCCCAAAATTACGATCAGCTTCGCCTAAAGGAGTGATTGCTTTCTCTCTGGCCTCTATGTTGCCTCAACTTCCCTCGTCAATCCACGATGTCACCAACCAAGCGTACGCAGAAATGGGCTGGCATGAGCTCATTGGTGGGCGATATGCACGGGACCAGGGGCAAGTGATAAGAGTAGGACCGAAGGGTTTTTGGCGAGATGCCGGCGATCGAGGAGCGACCGCGGAATCGATATCCTATGAGGAAATGATAGACGAGTTATGATTCCGGTGATGTGATTAGTTGTTGGTGAGACTGGAAAGGCTGAGATTAGAAAGGTCAGCTGTAATTTGGAAAACGATGGCGTGGGTTAGGGTGACTGACCCTGGTCATTGTTTTTTCCAGAAGAGGAAAGATTGGGCCCACCTTTTGGTCGAACTTCATTTGACAAACCCACACTAATTGTTTAATTCGGAGAAATGTATTTTGGTGATTTTGTATTTTTGTATGAGGTCATCAATTTAGAGGTCAATAATTTGGATGTCTCTTCAAATCACGTGCCAAATACCTCCCGCATTATTCCCTTCCATGGACTACGAGGATTAATTAGCAACTAGTAGTTGGATGATATAACATTTTGATTCCACAACGTTCATTTTAGTTCTTTACTAATATTACACCATACTTTGCCACCGAGCTACATTCCGTGTTCGGCTGAGTGTTGTTGGCCGCAGAGATTAGCAGGATGGTTATCTAACGGGGCTACATATGGCTCAGCTACGAAAATATAAATACTCATCGTTGTAAGACATGGGAATATGTAGTCAGCTGTTGTCTTATCAACTTGCAAGATTGAATAATATATGTGGTATGGCGGAGTTAAAGTATAATTTCGGCCTTGAAAAAAAAAAAAGGCAGAAAATATATCCATATAAAATGGAAATAAGTATAGACTTTCAATCACCTTGTTGAAACGGTCCTATTTGGACATACTATGCTCCCATGTCTCCAGAGGCGGGGAACTTGGCGAATCTCCACTAATTTAAGTGCACCTTGCATCTACCCACCGTCATCTGATCTAACCTAATGGAATTTGTACCAAGACCAATTTCGGAAACAAGATGGTATCAAGGACGCTAAGCTTCAATGTCCCTCGGATCAATAATCTCTACTTGGTCAAATAATATATACAAATACGGGGTTTCTCCACTGGAGTAACCAGCCCTTTAGACAGGAACACAAACTCGATTACAAAAAAAAAAAAAAAAAGACCCTTTACCCGGAATGTATGGGTCAGGACCGCCCGGATCCACTATTCGCGTCCAACTATCCGCATCCACAAACTATGTATTGCAAACATTTTGACGTACACTCTATCCCAGTTTCCCGTGCATACAACCAATAACAAATCCTATCGCTCCCATACCGTATCCGTGAAATCCCCCGCATACAAAATTCACCCTCACGCTTACTTATCTGCATTAATGCCATAGTGGCTATACTTCCTAAATATAGTTGACGTTCTAACAAGGTTGCGGGGCCCTCATCGTCAATGCAGGTGCGACACTGCAAACTTCTCTATGTAACATCACTGCAGAATATATCGGAAATCCCTCACAAAAAAGATATCCCGTCAGCCTATCTCACGACAGTCATTATCAGTGGTGGTACATCGCCTCTCCATTTCCATATATTACAATCAATATACGGGATCCGCCACATAGGAATAGGATCTCAGGTATCAAAAATTTAACATCTCGCCACGTTGTTTCGTCCCAAGGCCTAGAAGCCAGTAGACCGCGTCGAAATTCTAAATGTGGACAAAATTGAAGCTGTATCTAGCGCAATGGGTGCAATTGGCTAGTAAGGAGGTAGCAGGCGGCTGGTAGTGTAGACAGCCTCATCTGAATGGTCAGATTGACCGGGAGTGGAGCGGGAGCGGAGCGGCGCTGTGACGGTATAGTGGGAGCGAGGTACCGAATGAATATCGATACGGTCGATGATAATTATAAGCGACTTTCTTGGTTGCAATGCCTTTTTCGTTCTTTTTTTCTTTTCTTTCACAAAAATGGATAGCGATACTTGCCTTGAACGATAGTACTTTATGTGGCACATACGCCACATATTGACTCCAATGTCCCTGTAATCCCAATTCATCACTATTGTTCTATAGCAACTACTTCACTGGAATTTTGATGCATCATTCCTCTTTCCTTGTCACATTATCTAAATTTGATGCTCCCGGCCCCACAGTTTCACCACGGCTCGCTTTAGGGACGCACGCAAGCTATGTGTGGAACCAATTGGTAGGTGTGCCTCTCCATCGGCTCGTGCCTAGACCCGGAGTCCCGGATGCTTTTAATCTGGAGGTAGCCTTCTTTCATTATAGATTAGCATTACCCAGTTAGTCAATAATATCCCTGTCTAGCATCTTATGATCAAATTATCACTTGCCGGTTGCATTCTAGTATATTCCTCTAGATGCTTGATTTACGATTCGTATCACCAAGCCCTGAGCTCCGTTATCCACAATACTCATCAATTTCAGGTCACGTGTGGCAAATAGTTCAACATCAATGATATTTTACCCGATTAAAATATAGTGTCATATTATCAACAACAGTGCCAATATATGTAAGTCGGTCCACCAGCTGACTATTTAAGGAGAAGATGCCTGCTACGGGGCGTTATATATGGCTTTCTCACTATTTCGTATGTGATTGCATGCGCCTCATCCTCGGACACCTTACCTTGCTGTTTGCACTTTAGACTCCGAATCCATTCTTTGGCTAGCCTCTTTCAAAGGCGTAGTAGTTGCTACACTAAATTATCGACTTATCTCCATAAGGGCTACTCCCTTGTTAGGATCATATATACTATCATTGAGTCTAGGCCTAACACGGCTTGCATAAAAAGTACGCCTTCATGTCTCGACTATTCCATCAGTCATCCTCATACAACATATGTGCGCTCACATTATGTATACAAAACGTTTCAACCAGCCCTCTTTGTTAGGTGCCACCGCAAATTACACCACACCAGCGTGACCTCAGTAAGAGACAACAGCCTCAATACTAACCGTGTACTTCAGTAAACGCTCGCTTTAACCCAAGCGACGCAATCGCTCGACAACACTCTAAACACACATGGTTCTCCCCAGCTCGCTTCCCATTTAAGCCCTTCAGGGGCTTATCCCTCGCCAGGTACCCCATGCTTTCTCCGTCGCCCCAACCCGACCCATTAATCCATCGGCTGCCCTCATTCCAGACCAGGTTGTCCGCCCAAGTGGAATATGCGGGTCTGTTGCCAAATCACTTGGGGATTGTTTCAGCAGGAGGGAAGCTACGGTACCTTTTTTGGGTACAAACATGGACGGGCGGCCTGTTGGTAAGCAGCCTGCGTGAGGACGGTTGGTTATGGGAGAGCAATTGGTTGTTTGAGGCTTGTCCTTGAGAGTGCTTGAGGGTGCTTGAGCGCTGGAGGGGGAAACAGTGGCGGCAAAGGCAATGAGAAACAAGAGTGAACGGAGGGATATGTAGCGGATAGAAGCCCTGTGCTGATTATGCTGAGGTATACAATGGGTGGTTTGAGATGTAAGGAGTAACTATTTGATTAGTGATGTATTGGTGGGTTACAGGGCATGTTGGGTTTCCAGCGGGGTTTTCGGTTGGTTTGTGTGCGATGTGTGCGTTGTGTGTGGCAGCGAAACAAATGACCACAACATTGGATCCCCGTTGGTAGCATAAAGGGTCGTTTAGCACGGCGACAAGGGCGGGGCTGTGAGTTGGTTGGTTTGTCATGGAAGGAAAAGATTCGGCCGGGTCACAACGTGTGCTAAGCAGTGTGGGATGCAATGTAAGCATGAGAAGCGACCACATGCACCTATTGACCCGTGAGACTGCGACAAGAGACGGCAATCTTGATACATGAGAACGCAGTGTCGGGTATGTTTTTAGATTACTGTACATAAGGTGAGCGTTTGGCGAATGGACAGGTGGACGGACAGGCAGAACATCGACTACAACATGTGTGAACCCTGATCCAGAAAAAGACTATGACACGGCCGGTTGTTGGAAACAAGACAGCACAAGCGAGCATCAAGGTATCGCCATCACGGGCCAGATAAGACATTGGATCGGACAGTGGCCAAACACAGGCTGCAAAAAAAAAAAATGTAGAAGCCAGCTTATATGGGTGAATCACTGGTTTAGCAATGGCGCGAGAATGGACTTATAGGGAACTTGTAAGTTGGGCGAGGATTGACGGGCGGGGGTAGTGTGGGAAGGGAGCAGCGGAACGGAATCAAACAGCGGGGAGGTTTTACCTGTTCAATACAGTCGGTTGGACCATCGGGGGGGATCTTGTTTGTCTCTTTTTTTTTACTTGATTGTTGCTGTGTCTCATTTAAGGTTCCGGTTTCTCTTTTCGTCGGTCATGCGCATACGAGGCGAAGTCTGTATGGCTTTTACAGCTCAGGTTTGGAACGGGGGTATCATTTGGTATTGTTTTCTACTTTTTTGTCTTCGTTATGTATTCTTCCTGGATATGTGGGATCTTCTCGTTTCTTTCATGGTGTCTTGAATGTGGCGAGAAGTGGATTGCATGTGGCTATCAGGAGACAGTTATCAAGACAGAGAGTAAGATTCCTGACTTGCACTAGCTGATCTGTTTTTTATTTGTCTTCTTTTTGTTTTCTGTTTTTTTTTGTTTTTGTTTTCGTTTTTGGGGGGTGGGGGTTTTTTTTCTTTTTTGCTGCGCTGGCTGCTTTCTGTTGGTTAGATAATTGAATCTTTGCTGATATCACACATCTGCATCTGCAGGTCTCGTTCTCGTCTGTGACGAAAAAGTCCCTAGCATAGCCCAATCCGTGGATGATCGCCCCAGGCCTGTGGGTTGGAGGCGAGCACATTCTATTGTTTAGCAACCCCAGGTGGGCGACAGTCTATCGGGTGGTCAGAATTTTGCCTCATGGATTCTGCTGATTGTCTGGGGCCATATCATTACAGCTACATAAGTTATGTCAGATCGTGATATATCCCTCGCGGCGAGTCTCTTGCCGTTGAGGGAGAGAGGTGATGAATGGGGGGCCGGGTATGTGGTCGGATGTGGCAATGGCAAACGTGAGGGATTCCGATTCGTATTAGAGTGGACTAGTTTCAGTTGGGCCTTGGTTTGAGGATTCTCGGTGGGCCAGGCCATTGATGTGCTAGCTACAGATGGTCCCGAGTAGTGCCGTTACATGGTGTGTAATTGTGTGCGGGTCGGTTTAATATTAGCCGTAACAGCCCCCTAAACATAGAGTAGTCATTACTACTATAAACGGCACCACAGGATATACAGCTTCCAGTGAGTCGTGTATTGCCTTCTTCAGGTTCAACTACATATTGCCTGTGGCTCGTCTTTTACGCATGAGGCAATCAAATAAGACGGCCATGTGGAGCGGCACAGGTGAGGCAACAATACACACAAGGGTGCCACACTCGATGTGCCTTGCTTTTGTTCCACAAGATGACAAGACCAGGACTGAGGAACGCAGGTGAGGTCGAGGGTATAACTATACTTGTAAATATATTACCGGCATTGTTTTGATTTGTGTTTGAGATGCAATATTGTGTTGATTGCGTTTGCCGTATCTATTATTGTCTGGTATTTTTAGTCTAGCTTTTGCCAGCTGGCTCTTTCATCCCTTGATCGTCAATAGCAATTCTTCCTAGTTATGTAGTGGACACCATCTCCCATAAAGATCGGCCACACTATTGGGTCTACAGATATCTGGCGAGTCGGTGTATCGACTAGTTTGTTAGGTCTAGTTGTTAATAGATTGGATCATATCGCCTCCCTGACTTATCACGGCCCAGATCGCGCCAGATGGAAACCGGTGCGTGTAGGGCATACGTTGAAAATGAGCTAGTCGGGCATCATTCTAGAAGATCTCCTGATCTAGTTCAACAAAAAACCACTCATGGCTCGTCGTCATTCCAGCTAGCAGCAAAACTAGTATGGGTCAGCGGGGTACTTGTAGACTGGTAGACGGCTGGTCGCCTATAAAAGTCTCCCGGAGATACACAAGCGATATGCTAAATGCTAGTGATTATTAGTGGCGTGACCTCCTGGCAGTGCGATAACCTGGGCGTTGGTACTTGTAATACCTGCCTTAGCGGAAAATGAAACTAGTAAATGCTTACCATTTCTGCATCGGGTCCTTGGGTCCTTGTAGGAATATTATGGATACTGAGCTGCTATTGGTTGGCGACCAGAGTCCTTTAGGATGGATCAGTGTAAGTGAGCAACCACATGCGGCGGGTAATAGTTGGTACAAAAATGGATTTTTTATGGCATAGAGTCAGGCCAAGTCAGTTATTTTGGTCAGATTTTGTGTGGTTTTGGATGTGAGTTTGCTGTAATCTTCAGGGACACAGACAAATATTTATTTTTTATTCATATATTTTGCTATTGATTCTGTGAAATTCAGGCATTGTGGTCTACTGTGTTGTGGATGTGAATGGATGTCACTGGTCTATATTGCAACCACCAAAATTACAGACTTAGGTGATATTACATCATTTGATACTAAAAGATTTCCTTTATGCAGTCATATACTAAACATTACCCAGCTGAATTTTGACCTTGCATATCACCTGTTTTCGCGCTTGGTGCCCAATCAATCTGTAGGGTTAGTGTTATATTTAACCCACTCCTGATTCCTTCCACAATAGATGCACAAATCTATTTTTCTTCTAGTGCGTTTGCGGCCTGGGAAACCCTGCTTATTTCTTTCTGGGGCTCGCCTTTGCCGCCACAGGCCAAAAGTTATAGGTGACTAACAACGCTAAAAGGTCATGGCCACAGGCGACTAGGAGCGGCCGGGCGGGCGACTTGTATATTCGTCGATCGCCCTCTGGGAAGGTAAGCATTCTCTCTTGGCACAAAAATGCGAGAATTAAAAAAATTGAACCATGATTCGCCCCGAGAAAGAATATCGGGAATCGCCACATCCTTTTTTTTTTTGGCCCATCAAGAACAAGTACTACGACAATTGCGGCGATAGCCTCTTTGGCCCCCCGGAGAACAGATCCCTTTTGACTAATTCGATTTTTTTTCTGGTCTGGTTTCTTTGAACCGAGCGGGCTGATTGAGAGGGCCAACTCCGTCCCCTCAGACGCTGCAAAGAACGGATACAACGACGACATCGGCCAGCCCAGTGCCCAAGCGTCGTCCCAAAACTCCCAAACGCAACGGGTAGAAACAGACTTAAGGGCTTGTTTTGTCACAGAATTAGGAATTGGGCCGTGATGAGGTCTGGTTGCCGCATTCGTGGGCGTAGCTGCTGATATCACAACGCTACACATTCTTGAGAGGCAACATGTGAGGCAATCGAGATGAGGAGGAGAGGACAATGACCATTTGGGAGGAGGAAAGGAGAAAGAGAGAGAGAGAGGTCTGAGTATGGCAAAGGCCGGTTCCTAGGGATGTGATGTTGGATGTGAGTGGTGGCGTTGGGTTTGGTAGCGACTACGTGTGGAGGTGGGCTGGAGGTGGGCCTTTAGGACGAGAACTGGCAGACATCGGGTTGGTGATATCGCTTTTGATAAGATGCTTAGGGATTGAACCACATGGTGATGGTATCAGAGGTAAAAAAAAAAAAAGAAGCTCACACAAAAATCCACCTGAAGGTGTCAGTTGTGTACATAAAGAATGTTGGAGAAGCTTGCCGAGCCGCTTGTATGCTATACGCACTAGACCGAAGTTGACAAGTTGAAAAGCCGGTTACCATCCGCATTTGCCTCCGGCCATGCCACAGCCGCGACCGACTGCAAGAAGCTAGCTGTGCTTCATAGTGCTTAATAGTGCGTGGACTCACCTTGGCCGCATGAACATCATACGCACACTTGTACCATAATATTGTGCGTTGGTGCATTCGTGACTGCTCGATAGGGGGTTGAGTGGGTGTAATTGGTGAACTGCTAGCGTGGGCTCCTCCTAAATCAATAAATTAGACAATTAAGCGTACATGCCATATTTGGATACATGCCCCTGTTGATATATAAATTATTGGCATTTTATGTCTAATGATTGCCCAAACTTCATTCAAATCTCAGCAGCGAGGGCATTATTTAAAACAGAGAGTTTCCTGCATCTCGTCCTTCGCTGTTCTTTGACTTCTTTTCTCATTTTCAGTACTCATATTAAAGATTATCACCACCACACCCCCAGCGACTTCGTTGTTCCTCCACATACATCATTGCATACAGTACAGCCCGTGGAATCAGACACATTTTTTCATCAATACCCTACGTCGATTTTTAATTTTCGAACTGCTTCTTTTCATTGCGCCAGCCCAGCCCAGCCCAGTCCAGTCGCCCAGCATTTTATTCTGACTCTTGTATGTACTATCGATGCCACCGCACCCCACAGATGCCGACCATCAGATCTAGAACTGGTTATCGATTCGATGGAACAATGTTGCCATTAAATCATTCTATTTCTTGTTCTTTATGCGTTCGCTTCCGCCACCGATTACACCATGTCCATATACTAACATCGACTACCAGTAATATATACCTACCGCCTTACACCTACTTAGACGCCATACAACTACATCCAAACCACCCACAATGAATCGCCAGAACGGACCCGATAACGACCGGGCCAACCAGGAGCATGACCTCTCCAAGACCGTCGACACTGTTCAAAATACACCTTTAAACATCTCTGGCCCTCGTGCGCACCAAACAGAGTCCGGAGTCCAGCAATTAGATAGCGCCATGCCAGAACAGAAGTCGCCAAGCATCGCCCCATTTGATGCGCCAGAATCCCAACAAACACCCGAGACGGAAAACACACAGCCCTTCGAATCTGCATCATCTTATATTTCAACAAACTCGGTTGCCGCCACCCCCCATTCCGCCTCCCCTGCTCCTCCCGCTTCTAGACCACAGGCTCCCGCCCCTACATCAGCATCAACCGCCCCCGCCAGACCTTCAGATCACAGACGACCTGTCCGCTCAGGAGCCTCGACCCCCACACCCACCACCGCCTCCAGTTCCTCTTCCTCCTATCCCTTCAAATCAGATGCCAGACATCAATCTGATAGAGAATCAAGAAGTCGCGCCGACGGCCGAACCGACCACAGATCCGGTACTTCAACCAGCACAGATGGTACCCTCGAGCCGCCAGTTACCAGACAGACTTTAGTAGAGCTTGATGTGAACCGCATCGTCCTCAACTCTAGACTTCGACATGATATCAACTTTGACCCCGAGTTACACTTCCGCCCAAACATGGACGGTGACAAGGGTCGCAAGAAGAACCAAAAGGCCGAGCTTTTCTGGGACACTTTAACGAAGCAACTGACTATGTTCCTGATTGACCGCGAACAGTTTGACAAGTTGTATGGTGCAGACGATTCTTGGTGCCTACCATCCCTACTGAAGGCTGTCAAGGATATCATCCAGACCCTGGTGCCCTCTCGGGACCGCCCCAATCTTGAGGATTGCTTTAATGTTGAGCTCATCATGCAGCAGTTCCAGCATGGTGTTGCTGATCTGGAGAGGTTGGCATCGTGGCTCGCGAACTTGCTCAAGTCCCACTGCGCGCCTATGAGGGATGATTGGGTCGATAGCATGTACCAGCAGCTCAGTGAGGGCAACCGCAACAACGATATCCCCCGTCTTGTCAAGGGATTGCGGGACCTGTTGAATGTGCTTGAAGCCATGAAGCTCGATGTTGCTAACCACCAAATTCGTTGCTTGCGTCCTAGTCTCATTGAGGATACTGTCAAGTTTGAGCGTCGCTACTTTGACAAGAAGATCGCCAATGATAGACTTGATGTTACTACTTCAGAGAACTGGCTGAAGCGGACCACTCACTACATCAACAACCTGTTGCCTACCTTGAACCCCCAGACCGAGATGGCTGCGCACGTTCGGGCTCTTGGTGACCTCGGTGTTGTCGGCATCGGTCTTACCCAACTCACTCTGCCGTTCCTTTTCCCCTACCGCTTCCCCATTACCCACAACCACCACCACCCGCAAGCGACTCGCACTGGCTCTAACGGAACTACCTACACTACGATCCCTCCTACTTTTATGCACGACGAGGAGCGCATTCACAAGTTGCGGGAAGAGTTGCACGAGATCATCGCACTTTCATTTGCTCTGCGTGTCTACGACCGTGTTGTCGCGGACCCCAATGCTCGCCCTAAAGCTACTGCTACTACTACTACCACGGCACCTTCTTACTTGGATGCTATGGATGTTGATGATGATTCGTCCAACGGTAGCCACTCCAACGACTCATCGCCCCGTGCGTCCATGTCGTTTGTTTCCGTGCCCTCGATGCTGTCCACTGCTAGACCTATGCCAACTGCGGCAGAGAAGCGCAGAACCATGTACCAGCGTCTGGTTGACCTGATGCGTGGTGTCTCGTCGTCTTCTACTCGCGCGGGCAAGCCTCGGTACGAGAGTGCCATCTCATCTTGGGTCGTTGAGATTCTGCGTGAATACGATGTCTCTCACGGGTATCGGACTTCTTTGGAAGAGTTGATGCGCACCGCCCTTACCACTTGGACTACTGAAATGGTTGCCTCCATTCAGATGGATGTCTGGCGTCGCCTTAACGAAGAGATGCTTCCTCGTCTCCGTGACTTCCGTGGAATGAAAGCGTGGAACCTTTTCACTAACGGTACTTCTGGCCGCCCGTACCAGCCGACTCGGCCCTCAGGACGCTCTGCTCTTCCTTACGAATACAGTGGTCTTGCCATAATGGCGACTAAGATCGCCCACGTTGCTTGCCTTCATCACCTGGTGTGGACTCAGCTTTACAACCGCTTTTTGGCGTCTGCCCCGGTTACCACTCCCGCGAGCTCTGCTCCCCCTTCGGGTTCTCAGCCCCAAGCCACCACCGTCACCCCAGCCAAGGAATCAACTGGATCCTCAGCCCCGACCACTCCGCCTTCTGATATCGCGGCACTACCGTCATCACACGCCCACGGTAGTGATTTGCTTGTTCCTCCAGTCAGCATTAGAGAGGTGATTCAGCCTGCAACTGAGGAGGTGTCCCGGGAGCGCAGCCGATCGATCTCAGAAGCACAGGAGGCTAACAACAACATGACTGATGTTGGTGACGATGAGACTCCCAATCGGGATGTAGCTATGGGTTAGATAATTTTATTTGACGGCCGCTTATTTTCCTTTACTTCATTTGGGTAGGAGCTTTTGCTTGTTTTTGTTTTTTAAACTGGCGTTATCTGTATTCACCGGCGTTTTCACGGACGGGTTTGGGGCGTGGTCGAACATTGTTATTGGGATCATGCTCTTCATTATTTATTATTGTTTTATATGGATGGTTAGGTTGGGATATCATGGGCATTGTCATTGGTTGCTTTATAGTTATTTCTCTCTATTTTTTTTTTAGGCATTTGGCTGCTTGCGTTTTGGGTTGTGGCTCAGAATATAATTCTTCAGCATCATTTGTTGGCATTCTTTTTTATTATTATTATTGTGCATGTGACAGAATCATGTGTGCGAGTCAGACAAGCGTTTGAGGAGGTAGCTTTGGAGATAAGAAAAGTTAGAAACTAGCTCATGACGTATTATCATCCACCACGTGATAAGATTTAGTGAGGAGGCAAATACTAACGAGTATATGTCGGTGGCCAGAACAAAAACGGCCAACTAGGAAAAAGCTGCGCCACGCACTGCATGTATGAAGAAAATAGATGTGAATGGGACATGAAAAAAAAAGATCCCGTCTATGATATATATATATATATATGATGATGTTTATACTGATACTAATCCAACATGTACTAATCAAAACCATCCCACCATCCTATATCGCTAATGAAGATACAAACAGCAAACGAAACGTATACGAGCATATAAACCACAGAGAAATGACTTATGTAGTAATCAAGTCACTAATTCCCCCGTTAAAATATCCAAACACCCAAAAAAAGAAAAAGAAATGACACAAGAAAGCCAACCCGATCGGGTATGTCCCTCCCTATCCTTCCCCTACCTA
Organism: Catunica adiposa; assembly: GCA_001640685.1. Taxonomy (NCBI): domain Eukaryota; kingdom Fungi; phylum Ascomycota; class Sordariomycetes; order Microascales; family Ceratocystidaceae; genus Catunica; species Catunica adiposa. Next base: position 279,793 of record LXGU01000008.1, read on the forward strand.
CTATGCTCCCGGCCGATTCGGGGTCATCGGACTTCTCGCAATTCCCGCTGCTTTTCTCATCCTACTCAACTCCTCCTCCACCCTCCGTCTCCTCCCCTGCTCCTCCCTAATCTCCGCCTGGAACCTCTTTCTTTCTTCTCTCATCGTAGCTCTGAACTGCTCGCTCAGCTGTGTCGCACTCTTCGCCGCCCCTTCCGTCGCTACTGGCGCCTTGAGCTTCTCGGCGTCCATGGCCTCCTTGAGTTGTGCCATGTGCTCGCGGTTCGAGAGGACCTCAGCATCCAAACGCTTCGTTATCGTCTCAAGTTCAGATTCAACTTGGATGCGTGCTTGCTCGGCTTCATCGAGGCGGGTTTCGATTTCTTGCTTTTCCTTCTCGGCGGTTATCGACAAATTGGTGATCTCCTCCAATTGCTTTACGGTATTGGCCAATTCCTTTCGGAGCAAATCTGTTTCATTCTGCATCTTCTGCATCTCCAACGAACTCTTCATCGCTGCGATATCCTTAGCACGCTCCGCGCGTGATCCGTAAGCACCATCGAGCTCGGCCTGGGCAATCGTCAGCTCTGTCTTGAGTTCTGCAAGCATAAGGTTCATGCTTTCGAGCAAGTCTTCCTTTTCTTGCACTTGGCGCGCCTTCATGTCGACTTCCTTCTGCTTGGCATCCAAAGCCTCATTAATCGCGGCACGTGCCGTGTTTGCTTCCGCCAGCTGAGTGGACAAACTGGTAATCTTCCCGTCGACTGCGCCAACCTTGACCTCAAGTTCCTTTCTCTGGGCCTCTGAGTGTGTAAGACGAGACTCAGCCTGTTGTTTAGCCGTCTCCGCTTCCGCTTTGGTTGTTTCCGCCGCCGCCGCCTTGCTCTCCAGACCAGCCAAGTTTGCCTGAAGCTCCTCTAGCTTCTTCACAGTCCCATCCAACTCCGCCTGGAGAGCCTTCGCCTTTTCGCCCTCGTCGGCGCTAACAGCCCTGGCTGTAGTGAGCTCCTCCATATCGCGCAGCGCCGCTTGCAACGTCGCTCCGTTTTGGGCATTCTCGGAGCGTGCACCCTCTAGATGGCCCTTAACCTCTGTAAGTTGGTTGCGCAGATCCTTGATTTCATCTTCCTTGTTTTCCAGTTCACCCTGGAGGCGCAGAACCTCTTCAGCGTCGGCTTTCTGGTTGAGTTCGCGTTGCTGCTTGATTTGGCGCTTGAGAACTATATTCTCGTCAGCAAGACGACGGACACGTCCAGCCATCCATTGGACCTTGGAGGTAAAGGCAATAAAGCTGTAGGGTTCATTGACATCTTCTTCCTCCATATCGTCATCTTCTTCGACAGGAAGGCCCTTTTCAGCCCGTTGTTTCTTGCGCTCTTCGCGGTCCTTCTTCATAAAGGCGGCACGAGATTGCATGTTGTCCCAGATGGTCTTCAGTTCACCCTCAACGTTTCCACTCGTTGTTGAGACGGCCTGGTTTCCGCGAGGACCAAGCTCCTTCTCAGCAGTAGCAATGGCCCGCTCAAGGTAAGTGATTTCATCCTCCATTGGACGACCCGTGGGCCCGGGAGACGGCGGTTGGGCGGCACCAGCTGAGGCTAACATGGCCAGGACAATACCGTTGATCTGTCGTAGCCGGGCCTTGTTCTCGCCTCCATCACCTTCACCATTGCCACCATCACCACCGTTGCTAGACGAGTACTCTTGTTCTTGACGAGCCATTTGAACACCCTTCTCAAGGTAATCCAACTGTGAATCCAGCAAGCTTTGTCCCGACGCAGCAGTCCGCGGCTGATCAGGATACTCAGCATTCTCCTTGGGATTAAAGGAGATGATCAGGTCCCTAATAGCATCATTAATACCATCTAGCTTCTGCTCGGCGCCCCTCAGTGATGAGTTTTCCCGAGCCAGCCTTTCATTATCCTCCTTCAACTGCTCCAGATCCTCCCGAAGCTTGTTTGTCTGCTCCCGAATTGGCGACTTTAATGGTATCTCCAATGCATTGACACCCCCGCGGGCTATGGTTTCAGTTTCGATAAAAAGGCCGTGATTTGACGTCAGGCTATTGCGGTTTGAGTACGAGTACAGACTTTCAGGGCTCCCAGGCATCCCGTTGACCAATTGAATGCCCATTGGGTTACCCATTTGCTGCTGCATGTTCTTCTTATGCGAAGCCCGATGTGTTAATTGGAGAATGGCAGAGGTGTGCTCTAGTAGCCGGCGTTGAGGCACCATCTGACGCTTTTCAAGCTGGAAGAGCTCTGTCGCAAGTTCCTCACAGCGCTTCTCAGCAGTCTCCCGTTCGGCGTCGTGAGCCTGGGCCTCGTCGGACATAGGCATATTGGGGTTTCGAGAAGCTTCGTAGAGTTTGGCCATGTTGATGGCGGCATCCCGATACTTGGTCTGGAGGGCGAGGTTGGCGGTAATCTGCTCTATCCGTTGGTTGAGGTGCTGACATTCTTTCTTGAGGTCGTCAACTTGGTCTTGTGAGAGGATTTCGAAGCCGCGACTGTCGGCAAGGGCGGTCTCGGTCAAAAGATGGACCTGAATTGGGTCTTTAACGTCGAAGATGCCACTAACTGGTCTCTGTTGGTGTAGAGAAATCATGAGATTAGATACTTGTGTGACATGCATACATCGATCGAATGACGTTCAAAGTCAGGACTTAGGGATACAGAAATTGGGGGCGTACACACCTGGTTAAAGCTAGTGTTTTGCGGTGCATTTAATGTGTTTTTGTAGCCATCGACAAGCAATCTGCCACTAATGGGTACTGTTGGCCGTCCGTCATTCATCATGGCGTTACTTTGAGCCTGGTAGGGCTGTTGATCGTAGAAACTCATTGTTCTTAGCCGCTATCGCATCAGTATTCCCAAGCCCGCGGTTGATCAAAGGCGGGTGGATAATTGGCGAGCCGGAAAATGCAGGTAATTGCGGTAGGGTGACCAAAGAATATAAATGGAAGCTAGGCTGGATCGTCTGGCCGCGTGCGTAGAGAGAGGACAGTCCAAATATTTTGGAGAAAAGGAGGAGGTCGGGGATTAGCCAAGGAAGAGCTAGAGTATTGTCGTGATGTCGATGACGCCGACGGTGATACACAATTGATTATCTCTTTCTCTGGGTAATGAAGAAGCCACCTGTAAGACGGAAAAATTATATTAGAAAAAGATTTAAAGAAGGACGTTGCCTCGAAAAAGAAAAAAAAAAGATGGCAAATGTAAGGTAAATGGCCAAAGAAAGCCGAGAATGCTAAAGAGTCTCTATAAAAAGGTATCGTGGAGTAATTAAGGAGATATGTGCTAGAATTATTAGAGATGACCAGGGTTCAAAGAGCAGCAAGCAGATGCGACAAAACCATACGAGAGAGAAGCAGGCATTAACTAGCTTGTGCTTTCCTTAATTTCAGATCCATTTCTACGAACCACATGCATTTCCCTATGATAAACCCCTAAATGTGGGACCCCCGCACATCTCAAACAGAAGCGAGGAATGCACCAGAGAGCAGGGAAAAAAAAAGAATGGGGTCTTGCCGTGGATCGAACACGGGACCTCTCGCAAGCTTTGCTTTAGGGTGAGCCCTAAGCGAGAATCATACCACTAGACCACAAGACCGTTTACTTGATGTTGAATGACTAAGCTTAAGTTGCGATCATAAATGAAGTCAAAAAGTGGGTCATGGGGATTCCGGTTTCCGTAAAAAAAAGTGGAGTATGCGGAACACAGATAGCCCTTCCTAAAGGTCTACCATCCAACAATAAGAAGGCCGCGTGGCCCAATGGCAAGGCGTTTGACTACGAATCAAAAGATTGTGGGTTCGAATCCCATCGTGGTCAGCTTCTTCAAAGCTCTAAAGAGCTTCTATCTTTTCTTTTTGTTTGTAACTAAACCTTATCATCCTGTCTCATTCATCAAAATTCGAACTCTGCTTTTATGATTAACCTTGTCTTTGTGTCTCATTCCACTCAATAAACCACCCGCTTGGGCCCATCCCACAAACCACGTCGATTACGTTGCCCAAATATTTGCATGATATGCACCAACACAACATCGCACTCGATCTTTGTCCCATGGAACGGAGAGGATCCTAAAAGTCCTCAATATTTTCTTTTTATTGAGAAGTCAAAAGGCTTCGTTTTAAAAACCAAAAAGAAAAAAAAACCCCCCAAAAAAACCAAAAAAAGGTCTGCACCTTCCAAGTTCGATTGGATAACGTGTGCTATCCATATGCATGCATGTATGTCCCTTCCTAATTATCATCGAGTATCAGCCCTTCCACATGACGTTCCTTCCCCTTGCCAGCTGACCATCCAATCACCCCGAGGCGAAAAGGAAGAAAAGGCCAATATCTGATTTTTTTTTTTTAAAAAAAAAGGACAAAAAGAAAGTTTACAGAAAAAAAAAAACTAAAAAGAAAGAGAAAAAAAAAAGGATTCTCCAGACAAGTCTTTAGAACAGCCTAATAATGAATATTGCTCCTTTCGGTCTTATTATGTCCGGAGCTGCACAAAGCAAAAGCCTTTAGACAGTCAGGCTTGTCTGAGTTGGGGCTGGAACCTCGCCCACCCTTTGCCTGTTCCGCGGTAGTTGGCGGTTTGTTGTTAGTTCGTTGGACGGAAAAGGAAAGATGGGCGGAATGGGCATGGATTGTGGGGACGGCTGGATGGCGAAGGACGAGGGGCAGAGGAGAGAGGACAGTTTGGAGGGTGATGTCATGGTGAGGTGAGAAGAGGATAGTGATTGAGTGTGATGGTAATTATGATGAAGGGGATTTTTGGTGATTTGTTTCTGGGAAAGTGACCATGCGGATTTTCGAGAAATGACGAGGAAGGAAGGAGAAATTTGGAAAAAGTCATGGTATTGAGATGCGTGTGGAGTCGTGATACTCGGTATCGGAATTCATCGGAATTTTCATGGATGGATCAGTAGGTCGGTAGTTTACTGATCCACAGACAGGAAAGTATCTACTTGACAAGATGTCACTTATTGGAGTTGTTGGAGTTGTTGGATTTGTTTCACGTGTGCAAGACTACGAAACATTGTACACATAATATATACAACTCCAAAATCACAGAACAATGTCACGCCATTCATATAAATTATATTTTTCTCCTGTCTTAGTCTAGCCCCAACTAGTCCTTTGGCAGCTGCTCCCCAACTTATCTCCCCTACCTATCAAAAGAAGCAAATAGAACACAATATATCTCCGTGTGACCAGACTTTTGGTCGTCTGTAACTAGAAAGTGGGAAGGTCTCCCCTTCAGCGAAGGCCCTACGGGGAACCAAAGGCTGCCAATTGCCCGCAAGCATCTTGATTATGGATAGCTAGGTTGAGAATCCTGCGGGTTGCCGCTTAGATCATCGATGTCGTCACTGATGCATTTGATAGCCGCGTTCCCGGAAGGGAAAGGTCGGGGTAGGGTAGGTTGGTTGGTAGGTTGTAGGCGAGTACTACCACCACCACCAACCACCACCACCAAATTCCATTGGTCTAGGCCAATTTCGTGATTCGGGTATCACGCTGTATGCGGTTTAGGATGACGAAATTGTAGCTAGGAAAGAAGAGGATGCGGGGAGGGAGGGCGGGTCGGATGTTGGGGATATAAGTAACCCGGATCGGCTCTTCTCGAGAGTCTGTATTTTTTTTTTCCTTTCGGTTTTCTGTTCTATAATTTTGGTTATAAGCATTGAAACAGATCGATGTTCATTTTTCCTCGTTTAATATTTTGATTATTGGGATTGAGCTATTGATATCCTGATATACTAGCAATCATGAAATTCAGTAAGTAGCACCTTTCTTATACACTGAATTGTTACCACACATTTCTTGTACACATATTATACACATGCTCTGTACATTCTCCAAGCCCCATGTTCCCGTACTAACCCTTCATCCCAGACTTTGGCTCTGGCATGATCGGCCTGATCTTGATGGCCACCTCCCTCCTCTTCCTGTGGTTCGTCATCCTTTCTGGCCTGAACCGCGTCACACCATTCCGCAACACCTACTTCCTTCAAGCGGATACCTCCGGCATTACCGGCGCCCGTGATGTCTCCCGCTGGACTTATTTCTGGGTCTGTGATGGCAACACTGCCCGCTGCAGTAGCGCCTCGGCTGCCTGGGCCTTTGGTAAGGCCTGGGACTATGACGCTCAGAACATTCCTAATGGCGTTGGGGGCCCCAGGGCACACAACACGACCTCGAACTACCTGTTCAACATGTGGCGTGCGACATGGTGCTTCTTCATAATCACTCTGTTTTTCGAATCTATTGCCTTCTTCACTTCTTTCATCTCCTGCTTTGGCAAGATGGGCGCCCTCATTGCCTCCATGGCTACTTTTGTCGCCCTTTTCTTCTCCACCCTTGCCGTGTCCCTGATGACCGCCACTTTCGTCAAGGCCCGCAACTACTTCCACAATGCCGGCCGCTCTGCGAAGGTAGGTTCATGGGCCTTTGGGTTCGCCTGGGCCCATTTCGTCGCATTGGGTCTCGCGTGGCTTGCCTTCAATATCGGCATCTTCACTGGGCGTTCCAAGAACCGCGGGCGCACCGTGACGACCGAGAAGCGCAGCGGGAACCCTTGGCGCCAGCGGAACACCTCTGCGCTCGGCGATGGCCGTCGCGTCGGGGAAGCTTACGCTTAATCATCCACCAAACAACCACAATAATGGGCCCCTGCCAGTGTCTCGGAATGTTCCGGGGCCCTTGGTTGGGGTAGATGCACAAGGTAATACAAATGTCTTGCCTTACTCGAGACGCAAGGGGCCGCTGGGTTCCTGCGGTTGGCCCCTTGATCCTGGGAGGGGAAAGTCCGCGGCGACGGGTGGGGGAGTTCACTTGTTGGTGAAAAAGGCGAACTACGGGGCTACACAAGAGGGACTTGGGAAGCTCCTAGCTTTCCCTTTGTCATTTCTTGGGATCCCCATCTCCCGTTCGTCACGGCATGCGTTGGCCTCGCGAGGCAGTAGTCCGCCGTGAAATTAGCCTCGGGGGGTTTCCACGACCAGATCCTGGGGACAGTGAGTGGGCGGTTGGACGTGCCTACAAGCACCGCGAGTTGCCGTAAGTCGGGGGTTTCCTCCGGGGAGACCTTGATTGTTATCTTTTGGGTATGGAGTGTCTCCAGCCATTTGGGGTTTTGGCTTGCGTTTAATTATAATAAATGACCTGACCAGCCCTGACTCCTAGAATGACTGGCTATTTTGGGCCTATCTGAGGCGAAGAGAACAACAGGGTCTTCCGGAGGGCGCGGATCTTCCAGGAGCTGTATTAGCTTGTAACGGGAAGGGATCTCTTTACGGAGGTCTCTGGATAATAGTCGTTATTATCAGGAGGACACGCTCATTTGATGACTTTTACTGAAAGGGGAGGGACATTGTACATGATTTAATGTGATGAATAGTTGAATACATTCCTCGTTTTTGTTTGACCAATCATCTGGCGACTACTATTTTAATATTTCCACGTGGAATCAATGATGACGCCACTGGGCAGAACCAGGCCATGGGGAAGACCCCGGATAAACGGCTGTTCCCACTCGTACCCACGAATCTCGGCAAACCGCTGCTCGACATCCTTATACATGTCGTATGCGTTCATCTCTTCGATCGTCAATTTGGCATTCTCATCTTCAACCTTGTAGCCCTTGGTATCAGCGTTGGACGAGAATCCTTCAAAATACGTTAGTTCCTAATGCGAGTACTCAAAAACTGTGAATGGAGGTACTCACCAATTCGCTCGTTGATGTTGTATGCGGCCTTGGCGGCTGCGGCTTGAACCCGTGTGGCACGAGGAAGTCGGGAGGCGTTGTAGACCTGAAGAGCCTCAGTGATGTTACCGTTGAAATACTTCTCAGAGAAGATGATTCCCAGAGCAGCGGCGTCTTCAATCGCCATACATGCACCTTGGCTCTGGTGAGGCATCATCGGGTGTCCGGCATCACCCAACAGACACACCTTGTCCTTGGCCATGTACGGGTATGGCTCACTACAGAATGTTAGTACCAAACTTACAACTCAAATAACATTAACAACTTACTGAACCCAAAGTCTCCACGGCTGAATATCCACTCCAATCGCCAAATGCGCCCTTACCCTCTCATCCAACTCTGGAAACGGTCCCAGCAACTCCTCCACCGGCCGGTCCTCCACACCCCACGCCTGTCCCGTATAATCGCCTACTTCCCTCGGGAAAAAGCAATAGTACGACAACAGCTTCCCTCCATTACATGGCGACAAGACAATCTTATCCCATGTGCCGTTTTGGCCTCCCCAGTACTCGAGTGCCGAGTCCGCGGCATAATCGGCGAGACCAAGGGCGGCGGCTTGGGTGGATGATACGTTGGCATGAAGGCAGCTGGAGTCGGCGGGGCGCTTGGTGGGGTGAATTCCAAGGCCGGTGCGGACGGCAGAGCCGATACCGTCAGCACCAATTATTAGATCCGCCGTAATTGAGGTGCCGTTGGTAAATGTGATGGTGTTAGTGGCAAGATCGATAGATTGACACTATTAAGGTTAGTAGAGTGGCATCATCATATGCATAACACATGTAAATGGGAACTCACCTTGTGATTAACAAATAACTTTGCGGGAGTCCCAGGCCCTTCTTCACTCAATGCTGTCTCCATCAGCATCTTATGCATATACTGCCTATGGAACATATTATAATCAAACCCCCATCGGTCCTTATAGTCTGCCAAATCATATACCGATACTGGTTCCCCCGTCTTCCAATCCCGGTTGATCAACTTCTTCAAGATAACAGGGTCACCTTTAGCGACGTTGACGCCCCATTCATGAAGCCAACGGGTCCCGTTGGCTGCACAAGACACCGAGGCACCCACTTCGCCGGCAAAGTCGTTGCGTTCGTAGATGGACACACGATGTCCAGCACGGCGCAGGGCTATAGCAGCGGATTGGCCACCAATGCCACCACCGATTATGGCAATTGTAAGAGGGGGGAACTCGAAAGCTTCGGGGAGGGAGCCCATATTGATAATTGAGTGTGGTTTTGAGTTTTGAGACGAGGTTGGTTGGCTATCACTACATGTAGCATAATCATCTCATAAACAGCGGATGCTTCATTATTTTATATACATTATCTACAACTCTTATCATGATACTGGCTTATCAAGTTTATGCTGGTACTTACAGTCGTACTTGTAGCTATGTCTTTGATCGTTATCTATCTTCAGCTCAATCGGACATCGGATCCCCGGAACCCGCTCCGAATGCTTTCCTAATTGGGATATGTCTTGCTTACACATCGCGTCAATACCCAGGCCCATCTGCGGCTAATACACTGCTGACTAACAGAATCCACTCCATCTAATAGTTGCTTTATAACAAAATATATGCCATCATATATCGAACTAGCAGGGTGCATTATCCGCAAGTTTCCCAATATGGAAAAGCTCTCACTAACAATCATCGGCAAATGGCGGATAATGTACTTTGAGCTGAACGGTTGGGTGTTGCGCTGTCGATGCAGAAGGGGGCTATTTGTCATTTGAGATTTGAATTTTTCATTCCTTGATGTGTGCTTGTTTATTTTGAAGTGAGAGATATTGTATGAGGCTTCTTCTGGCGCTGAACGACTATTCTCTGTATTTATTTATTCTTTTGTTTAAATTATTAATTGTCGTTGTTTACTGGGGTTAGTCGAGCTACTTGATCCCCACTATCGGTGTCCTCTATATTACACAAAGCCACTTATTGTTCTTGTTTACGAGAGGGTCGTATTAGTTGGTCTTGCAATCAGCTGTGCCTTCCTCGGTTCGCTGTTTCCGCATTTGCGGCTCTGCGACTGCTTGATACTTGAGACTCGATAACCACGAGTCAAGGTTCCATTTTCGGAAGTGTATCCGCTCGTCATCCGAGACTCAAAACATCCGAAGCCATCTATCCGATCGCTGTCGGTAATCCACTCAAGCTCGCAGCGGCAGTGCCAAGTACTTGTTTATCAGACATCTCGTCTCACCTGTTAGCGGTGATCCTTCCTATTGTCATTTATCTTTGCTCCCTTGGCTTATCTATAGTCGACGGCTGGCGTTTTGCCCTACCCAACAAACGGGTATCCTGCCGCCATTCCTTCCTCGTGACACATTGGCGGCTGCACTTGCCTCAAATAGACATCACGGGTATCATCTACCGGCACAAGAACCTTTATTCTAACCATTCCATAAGCCCAACGTGGCCGCTCACTCCCCACGTAACCGCCATTCTAATAATCCCCACGTCTACCCACTCCCAGTCCTCTATATTCCTATCCCTTGACTACCCCGCTCTCCCTCTCCCCTCCTCTGAACCAGATGCCTCGCCCCCGCGTAAAACCCGAGGATCGCCAGCGCGCCATACGCGCCTGTGATCCGTGTAAAACATCCAAGAAACGCTGTGACGGACTGACGCCATGTTCAGGGTGTAGTAGGAAAGGCATCATTGAAACATGCGTGTACACTGTACGGCGGAGACGAGCGCACCCGCGGACATCAATGAAGAAGGTGATAGGTGATGGGATGGGGGATCCGGCTGTATCGCCAGGGACGGCGGAAATGACGCCGGGTGGGAATGGTGGAGTGGAGGGTCAAACGGAGACAATTGAGATTGATAGGGAGTTGCCAGCGAGGGTGTTTATTGAAACTCAAGGAGTGCCGGAGTATGTTTCTGGAGTCCCTCCAAATCTGAGTGAGCTATCAACTGCGGAACAAAATGCTTTGATGATGCGATGGTCTCCGCCTCAATGCAGGGCCGAAGAAGCTGGTATACGGGAAAAGCAAAAGTCGGTAATGCTTGTTAGTGCTAGTGGAGAAAAGGGTTAGTGAGCTTCGATCAGGAGACCGGCACGTGTCAATGATGTCTAGCTAACAGTGACTTGTAGTCTTCGTTGGAAACACAGCGGCGATTTCATTCTTAACCTTGTTGCAGAATGTGGTAAAGCGATATATTGGGCCCTCGCGGTTCACGGATCTTCAAAAGGATCGGAAGATGCTTGAGATGGATGTTCCTGAAATCGAGTGCGAAGATTTTGAACATAGACTTGACGATATCGACAGCGACGAGTTAATAGACGTATATCTTCAAGCAGTAAGTTATATCATATTGTTCCATGAGTACCCTAAATCCTCCATGCTAACGTCCTTAGACCTGCGGCCTATTTGACCTCTACACTGATGCAGAACTCTCCGCCCTAACTGCTTACTACAAACACACCACCAGCCCTTCCGGCCCTCCGTCCACTCCCACAACCGGCCCTCCAACTCCATCCACTCCTTCAACCACCCCGTCCACCAGCCGTGCCGTTCTCGACGATGCCGCCTCCTTTTACGCCATGATCGCCATCGGCGCCCAATGCCGCATGCGAGACGCCACCGACAACGCAACGGCTACTCGATACTTTAACCAAGCACGGTCTATTGCGTTCCAAGGGTGGCTACAGGATCCAACAGTGGGACTAGTACGAACTTTTGTGCTTTTGGCGTTTTATATGCTGGGGGCGTGTAGGCGGAATGCGGCGTTTATGTATATCGGGGTGGCGTCAAAAGCGGCTATTGTATTGGGGTTGCATGCCGATGTGGAGAATAAGAAAATTGGAGATGTTGAGAGGGATCAACGGTAAGTCTATGTAATATCAGGCATATATATATATGAGTATCGTACCCTAAGCTAACACTGATATTATAGTAACCGAGTTGGCATGTCCGTCCGCGTCATCGACCTCGTCTGCAGTTCCATCCTCGGTCGTCCTGGAACAACCCTTCCACTCCCCCCCGGCACAATCCGCCTCTCCTCCCTAGATCCTCTCAACCACAGCCACCGTACTCTCTCCCTAGTAGCTTCCTATGAAGCCTGTTATATCCTTGAAGCCATCGTGCGCGATTTCGCTTCCCGCGGAAGCCTCTCAATCGACAGCACCGAGACCTTCCTCACCCAATTATCTGACTGGGCTCGCGGTCTCCCCGCCCCTCTTCGGGGCCTCCCAATTAGAAGGCAGAATAAGTTCTCTCGTGATCTCATTGCGCTCGACGCTCAACAAGAAGCTAGACGGAAGGCAAAGTTGGTGGGGAACATACACACCGCCTGTACCTACTACTTTGGAATCATCCTTGTGACCCGTCAATACATGATTCACCACATCATGTCAAATCTTGAAATGAAGACGGATCCGCCTCCAGGGACACCAACGACGCCATCGGGGCCTCAGCCGCCACAGTTCACTAGTGATCCCGATGGTTGGAGGGCTTCTTTCCCTGGACAACCAGCACTGGTCAAGAAGTATTCGGACCGGTGCATCGAAGCCGCTCTCTATCTTGCTCAACACTGCATAGATGCCCACGATAGCCGTGATCTCCTCAGTATCATGTGTGCGCTGAAAGCGTGGATGTTTGTGTCGGGACTTGTTCTTGGCTTTGCTCTACTTCTTGAAAGAACAGCCGAAACCGAGCGGTGGGCTGCTGCTTTCCATGGCATCAAGGCCATTCTTCAGAATATGGCAATGGTCTCACCGCAGGCTAGACAATATTCAATTATCATAGCTTCATTCTGGGAGGCTATTGTGGCATACAATCAAAACCAAGCAGTCAACACGCCTAGCGCGGGCACCACAACAGTTGAAAGGATCCTGACACTATCTGAAGTTGACGACTGTCGGATACCGGCAAGTACATTTTCAGAGTTTCCTCACCCGTCTTCGGGCCCAGGAGGGTCGGAAACTAGCAATCCTGGGCATTATTTTGGCGCCGGGATGCCTGCGTTCGCTGCTGGTGGGAGTGGTGGGTTATCTGCAGTAGCGGGGCCCTTTGAGCAGTATGCTGCGGATTTCACCAGTATGATGGGTGGCGGGGCCAATGGACATGCGAACGGCAACGCAAGAGAGAACGGAGGCAGTTGGAGCAGCGGGGGAACGCAGGGCGGAGTGGGGGAGGTTGGGATGGCGTTGCCGGATGTGATGGCGCTATTCCATACGTTTACTAATGAGTTTGGGCAGAGTTGAAGTGGTAAAGGGTGTCACTTTGTGTTTGTGTATGTGTATGTGTATATAATGTATTGATGTTTGTACAATGGGTTTTGGGTTCTGGGTTCTGGGTTCTGGGTTTTAAGTCTTGGGTTCTATCAGACAGTCACAATAGGCAATGAGCGAAGACTTTGTATATAGAATAATATGCTTATAGTTGTACAGCCTTTCGGGAGCTATCATCTAATAGCTCATGTGATATTTAACCACTCGTTCTAACTAAGGATGAAATGGTTTATGACTTCAAACTGGGCAGCCGATGGGCTTGCCCTTACAGAGCTTTAATCCACTGGTTAGGAAATTAAAACAATTAATTAAGTTTTGTTTAATTAAGCCACCTATGGTAAGCTTACCTTATTCATTGGCAAAGAAAAACAAAGCAACGTTTTCGTCGTCTCTAAGTCACGCACACTAGCGATCTTTGGATTATAATTGGTGGACTCCTGATGCAAGGTTTCTGGAATATAACCCTAACCCTATAGAATGACATATATGATAAGCGAGCGCCCCAATTTTCTCCCAACCACCATTTCCCATCTTTCAATTAAATTTACTCCACCACACATCATGCCATCATCAGTTAATGAGGCAAATATCAATCTTGCCATTCAAGCCTTAGAGAAAGACCCTCAATTAAATCTTTATCGGGCTTCAGTGATTTACAAGGTCTCTCGTCGTACACTACAACGCCGACTCAATGGAATCCCTTCGCGACGCGATATTATCGCCAATTCGCGTAAACTAACTGATCTAGAGGAACAGACTTTGGCCGAGTATATTCTTGACCTACATTCGCGAGGATTTCCCCGGAGTCTTCGTGATGTGGAAAAACTGGCCAATGCACTGCTCGCCGACCGCGACGCAGCACCTGTTGGCAAGAACTGGGCTTTCAACTTCGTCAAGCGACAACCAGTGCTCGCGATTCATTTTCAAAGTAAATACGATGATCAGAGAGCTAAATGCGAAGATCCGATACTCATTCGCAAATGGTTCTCGCTCGTCGAGAGTACAATCGCGAGATATGGTATCACCTTGGCCGATATCTATAACTTTGATGAGATTGGCTTTATGATGGGCCAGATTGCAAGCGGCATGGTTGTCACAGGTACAGAAAGGCGTGGAAAGGCGAAATCAGTGCAGCCTGGGAATCAGGAATGGGTTGCAGTCATTCAGGCGATCAATACCGAAGGCTGGGCGATCACGCCGTTCATTGTGGTTGCTGGGCAATCTCACCGAGCCAACCGGTATCAAGAAAGCAGCCTCCCGGACGATTGGGCTATTACGTTGACTCAAAATGGCTCGACCGATAATGAGACGGGTCTTGAGTGGATAAAGCACTTTGATCGGCACACAAAGACCAGAGCAATTGGTCGGTATCGCCTTCTGATTCTCGATGAGCACGAAAGCCACCACTCGGTCGACTTTGAGAAATATTGCAAGGATAACAGCATCATCACGCTCTGTATGCCATCTCATTTGTCTCATCTACTCCAGCCTCTTGACGTTGGGTGCTTTGGGCCGCTCAAAGAAGCATACAGCCGAGAAATAGAGCATCTGACCAGATGCTCTATAACCCACGTTTCAAAGACGGAGTTCTTTCCGGCCTTTTACGCCGCCCACCAAGCTGCTATTACGGAAAGTAACATCAAGGGGGGTTTTAGAGGGGCCGGGCTGGTTCCTTTGGATGCAGAAACTGTGGTATCTAAGCTTGATGTGCAGCCACGGACTCCAACACGGGCTGAGGAGGAGGCCGGCCTCCCCAACCCTTCGGTCTCAAAGACGCCAAAAACAGTGCTTGAGGCTAGCTCTCAGTCTGAATATCTCGAGAGACGAATTAGAAGGAATCAGATCAGCTCTACGAAATCTCTTATTGAAGCACTTGATGCTTTTTCCAAGGGAGCAAAGGCAATGATGCGTAAGGTTGCTTCGATGGAGGCTGAGCTCCGGACCCTTCGGCAGACAAATGAGACTCTTAACAAGCGGCGCAGAGCAAAAGAGATACGCTTGCGTAAAGGAGGGGTGATGACTATAGCCGAAGGAAAGGCTTTAATTAGCCAGATGGAAGCCAATATGCAGATAGTGGCCGAGCCATCGAATAGTCATGGTCCCGGAGGGTCGGCACGACCGAACGAAAGACGCTGTGGAACATGCGGTAAGGCGGGCCATAATGCAAGAACATGTCAGGCAGTTATTAAGACAGAGTAAGGAAATTGTTATTAATTGATTAGATATTTCATTGTCCTTTTTTGAGTGAATCTAGAAAATAGGTGGTAGAAAATTGGGACGCTCGAGTGTTTTGCGCGCTCGCTTATCATGTATGTTACAAGATTATGATCTTCTATTCTTATATCATAACATTCCATACCAGAAGCTGTCTATGGACATGTGTTGACTACCAGAAGCTGCAGTTGTTAGTGCCATAGAATGACTACAGGAAGCAAAAGACTGGCTGACTGTTGAAAGCAAAGTATGTGCAGCAATGAGTTGTGAGGACTGTTCGTCAATCTGCTTAGGATACAATAAATAGCATATAGCTGTCAAGTAACATGTTCTTGCATTGTTCCTTATCTCGTGGGATTAAAGTCATGATTCATTTCGGGCCTGCACTAACGGCTAGTTCCGCTGCGACAGTGTGATGGCATGCCATTTAAATTATATCTCCATTTCAGAAATAATTTGAATGTGTAATAGCCCGTATTAATTTGGCCCTAATACTATTATCCCTGATCAGTACTCTACAGACATTACTCTTGTTTGCTTGTATCCATCTCATTGTTGTCCTCTTCGTTTATGCCCTTGCTGTTGTTATACGCTTTTATGATAGCCCCCCTCGTCTATCTTTGCTTTGCCAATTTCCTTTTTGTTATGGTCATACTCCTTATCAGCAAGAAGCGTGTTGATTGACATGAAAATAAATGTGCCCGTTCAGACAGCAAGTTGAGAATGATCGGTCCGGCCCACGTGGACTGCATGGTCTAGATCAATCAAGAGCCCAATCCGCTCAGGATCAGTCATGTTCTGGTTGACGAGAATATTCCCAAGTGAAATGTCCCGGTGGAGGATATTTAACTTATAACAGTTTTCATGGCCTTGAATAGCTTGAGCCAAGGCCAGTAAGATAATGTCCAGTCTATCCTCTTTATCAAGCCGGATTCCATAGTCACCATATATGATACGTTGATGAAATATGTTTGGCTGTACATGGTCCGCTAGTTTATTCTATAGGGTTATGGCACGTCTGTGCCAGCCATGTCCGTCGGTACATAAGCCGCGTATGTTGCTGTTATCTGAGATAGATCGTGCTTTCTGTGGCTTATTTATCCGTCTTGGTCTCTATGAGACCTTTATTATAGAGACAGTGGAATTGGAACATATAGGATGGAATGATCGTGGATATGAGGCTATTGGGATCTTATCAGTGAAGGATAGTGGAACTTGGGGTCCATCATGATGGAGAGATTGATTCGACGATAAATTTTCAGGCCATCATATGACGTTTGACTGGGAATCATTCAATATAAGGCCGTTATATAGTTTTCATAATAACATACAAGTCTCCTCGTAATTAACTCAGGGTACTTACCAGGTGTAATTATTGTGGTGATATCTCCTCGTCACTGCCTCATTTCCTCTCTTGCAGAATGATTATGATCACCTAGTGCTTGCATATGATGCTACCATAGCATACTAGAGGAAGTATAGACGACCAATGTAGCATTTAACTAACAGCAGTAAGTATGTGCGATTACGGATGTGCTCAATGTGGTGCATAATTCTATCCATAAATCCGCGGTTAGATCTGTTGGATGGCGATGGATCAAGTTAACTAGCAAGTTTATATATGAGTGCAAGATATCAACCCCAATTACCTCGCTGCTGGGACTATCCCAAATTAATCACTGCCATCTAGAAAGTCGCCGCACACTCAAACTGCAACATTGCTTTGTATCCACTATCAGCAATCCTCTTCTAGTCCTTGATTGATTTCCTCATACGAGACTGACAAAACCAAACAAAAGGTTATCAACTAAAATTAGAGTAAAGGGCCAAGTAGGTGAACTGACGAGAAGCAAACTAATGTTTTTTACTCTTATAAAGCCCAACAATGAGACAAGACTTATGCTGCCCTGATGCTGTACATATAGAAAAACATGTGTAATATTACATTTGACTCCCCACACAATCCACTTTCAACATCAATCTAACTAGGGGTTCTATATAACTAGCATGATGCCTATCCGGCACGGCAACACTTATCAAAATCACTGTGGGGGTTTAGGTAAGCGTCAAAGAAAAGAATATCTACTCATAATTATGGATATTCTTATCCTGGAGTTTTGAATCCTTCCAAGTCCATTATATTTTTCTCTCCGTGCTAAAATGGCATTATTCAGCAGACTATATTATACAAAGCATATAACAACAGATGTTGTTGCTATAGGACAACCAAGTGACCAAATGCTCCATAATGAAATTTACTTCGGCTTAAGCAAGGTAAAAACAAAACCCCAAATGGGTATTATCACTGTACATAATGAGATAACTGCTGTAGAAGACGGTAATTGTTTATGTTACAGCCCAGTGGCATCTGATTGAAAGGTCCTCAACAGTTAAGGCGCATGTCATAAGCTTCGCTAGTGACTAAGACATTAGACCACAAGCCGTGATATTTTGTGGAATATCAATGCTTATATGACTAGGCCACTGTTAGACAAGCCCTACTTAGAGTGGCTACAAACCCCATGATACACTACAATATAACACATAAATCTAACCACATTAGAAATATTCTAGGGGGTGAGCAGAGTCGACCAACAGAATTATCTATTCTATTTCACCTCGAGCTTTTGTATTGTGAGAAATTATATACTCGTGTCTCCCTCTTGTCTTGTTCTCATATAAAAAGACGTGATGTATCATACTAAATATTATGCAGAGTAGACTATAGCGGAGAGTTAGCTCATATGTGTTAGTGGGTTTATTAAGGGAAACGGTTCAAGAACGTAGAACCCCGAGAATAGCAGAAAGTGTTGGCAGCTGTGGTGAGAGTGAAATGTTGACTACCGAAAGTTATCATTATCGTACATTTCGTAGAACCAGTTGGTGAAAGCGGAAGATGAACCGGGCTGACTACTGGAGGTCGCGCAGGTCATTAACCATCAGCAATTAAAGGCACTATATAGTGATAGCAGTGTCAACAACAAGTAATATGGCGGTTGACTGCCAGTTCTGTCAGTTGCTACTTGTTTCACTCAGGGCAGATTCGATCACTCCATCTAGGAGATTACTTCCAAAAGCCAGAATTTGGAGCAGGGGCTTATCAAACTTGAGGAACTGCAAATTATACGATAATACGATCATTAGTTATGTCATGTTGTTTATTTATGGCTATATATATCCAGTTATCAACCACTCTCGGCGGTGTCCAATGCAAGGAATTTACCGTGTTTCTCTAAGATACTCCTCATCTGTGAGTGTGTTCTCTTCTCATGTTTGTTTCCAAGAAAAAGGAAATCTCTCAGCCCCACAAGGCATGGAATTAAGGGCTTATACTTGGCAGTAATCTGGTTCTCCAAGTTCAGTTTAAACCTCATATACCAGATCATGTGCCCCTTTAGTTCTCCTAACTCTTCTGGATTCGTGAATTCCCTAAAATTAGCCAAGAATACAGAGTTTGAAGCAAGACCAATCTGATACAGAATCCAAAAGAGTGACTCTAGACAGTCCTTACACGTGTACTGCTGGTCATTTTTCCCTAAGGGGGTCTTAATGGACATGTATATAAATGTATCCGTCTGAACAGTAATTCCAGATGTATCTGCCCAGAACAATAGAGCTGCATGATCAAGATCGATCAAGAATTCAGCAGACCCATTCCAGTTTGTCCAACATGTTTCATTGTGAATCTGCCGGCTTCCATTCGATGAAAGAGCAGCGAAATTTTCTCAAGCTGCTGTCTGGTGCCGAGAATTCCTCTCAAACATTGCCTGGTAGACGTCAAGCCCAGTGCATATAATGTCGATGTTGGCGTCATTCGTTCGATCCATGATATCTACACGTACAGTAGCACTAGTAGCTGTGGTGATATTTGTAATATTCCGTGCTTGAGTGGAATTAACGACAGGATTATATGAACTTTTTGGGGTTATAGGGCGAGAGATGTCACTGGCAGTAGTGTTTTGTGCATGGAGTCTGGTCAGACTTGAGTTCATATTGCTCCTTCTTTCATCTCCTACTCTAGTCGCCGAAACTCTTTGATGGCTTCGAGGAGTTCCTCGGTGGATTTGTTGTCATCCATTTTTGATGCATGGTGCTACAGAATTAAAAGAAAATTCAATGTGTAAAAAAAAAGAAATTATGACTGATAGATGGAAAGAGGAGTAGAAGTTAATCAACATTAAAAAGATTACAGCTAATTAAATCAAGGTAGAAACGAATGTGAGAACACGAGGAATAATAAGCAACACAAGCAATAAATAAACACAGAATGATAACTAATCACACATCACAAGATCTTGCTATGAGGGTGAAGTTTAAGCTGCTTATGTGCAAATGAAATGATGGTCACGTGTATGTATGTGAGTGGACATGTTCACGATAATGTCTAATGACGTTTTAAGTGGAGTTTAGGTAGTAGCGAGACTGTTAATAATTATTAAGCAATATGCAATGTGGTCAAACACTTTTGGTACCTTCTTCTTTGGAGATTTAGATAAGGTAGCAGTTGTACAAGTCCTGGTAAGGTAATTACTTAATGTGATTCAATCTCCGTTCTCACTACAGCCTCATCATCAAATTCTCTCAACTATCTTGGCTTATTACATTCTAATCACTGCTCATCACAAACTGAATCAGTCATTGAGTAATCACCATGGCTGAGCTTCCCACCGTTACTTTGTCTTCTGGACACAAGATCCCTATCGTGAGTGTCACTAAAGCCCCAAGTATTGCGTCATTTTGAGTTTAACAAGCAAGCTAACCCCTGTTCTCTCTTCTCTCTCCCTTTCCATAGTTGGCCTACGGTCTCGGAACCCGCTGGTTCAAGAAGACGCCTGGCGACATTGATGAGGATACCCTCTCCGGTGTCAAGCTTGCGCTCAAGCTCGGATATCGCCACATCGACGGCGCCCAAAGTAAGCAGTAATATACGCTATATAGCTAAGATGTCCTGATGCTAACACGACGAAGTCTACAACAATGAGGCAGAGATTGGGCAAGCCATTGCGGCGTCTGGTGTCCCACGTTCAGAAATTTTCCTGACTACCAAAGCCAAGGACTGGTCCGACATTGTCGACTCACTCAAGACGTCGCTCGAGAAGCTTCAGACGACATACGTGGATCTCTACTTGATCCACTTTCCCTTTGGCGCCACGATCGAGCAATTGCACACCGCCTGGGCCGCCATGGAGTCCACCGTGTCCTTGGGTCTCGCCAAGTCCATTGGGGTCTCCAACTACGCCATCCCACAGCTAACTACGGTCCTTGAGAAGGCCAAGATCATCCCTGCGGTCAACCAGATAGAACTACATCCATATCTCCCTCAAGAGGAGCTTCGCGCCTTCATGAAGGAAAAGGGAATTGGTCTGGAAGCCTATGGGCCTGTCACACCGTTATCAAGGGCGGCACCGGGTCCAATTGACGATGTTGTCAAGAAGATTGCGGCGAAGCATGAGGTTGAGGATACGGTGGTGCTATTGCGGTGGGTAGTTGAGCAGGGATATATCGCTGTTTCGACTAGCGGAAAGGAAGAGAGACTTGTGGGTATGCTAAGGGATCTTCCCAAGCTTAAGCTGACTCCCGAAGAAGTCGAGGAGTTGAGAGTTGCCGGGCAGGGAAAGACACACAGACAGTTTTTGGAAACGCAGTTCAAGGCCATGGGAGTGAACCCTTAGATGGCCGTGTCATTATGCGGGGCTATGTGTGGTTTGGTTAGATAGTGACGTATGTATGTATTGGAATACGTCTACCCATGTTCTAATTTAGCCACAATACGATGGCGTGTGCGCCACAATATGTGGCGCATATGTATACAGGGGTTGTTACCGGGGGTCTTGCTTCCGATCGCCGATCGCCGTAATAAAGTGGGCCCCGGCCGAAATTTCACCGTCAACACAGCTCAAAAGCTCTTTTTTTTGTGATGATGATAACAAACATAATAAACCCGCCCGGTTAGCTCAATCGGTAGAGCGTGAGACTCTTAATCTCAAGGTTGCGGGTTCGACCCCCGCATTGGGCTCAATTCCCAGTGCTCCTGTTCAACAGGACCTCTCGAACCACGCTGGTTTCTTTTTGATCCTTTTTTTCCCTTTTACAGTAGCCGATATCAATCAAACACATGTTGGTAATTCAATGGGTTCCTTGGCGCTGACTTACCAAATGACTAAGCAATACCAGTGTCTTGGCTTGGGCTCCCTCCTACTTACCATTGAGCACAAATTGCTGCCTTGAAGGGTTAGGGTTTTCGTATTGTCGCACCACTGTAACCCAGTAAAGCACCCAGCACAGCCCACCAAGAGCGCAAATCACTTCCAATCGCTTCAGTTCTGGCACTTAATGGGCTTTGTTCCCGGATGGCATGGATTCATGATTGTCACATCGTTTATCGTTGATTTTGTTACTTGAAGTTTGTCGCATTTTCACCAGGAAATTTGGTTATTTTTTTTTTTCTATTTTATTTTTTTTTCTATTTTCTCAGTTTCAACCTTGAAGCCTCAATTGATATCTACAGCCATGGCCGACCGCCAGAAGATTCTCGAGACTAACAAGTCTATCCGCACCATCAAACAAGTTTGTCTCCCTTATCTTCCCTTTTCGCTGCAAAACCTCCTACTAACCACTTGAACTCCACCTTAGGAACTCGAAAACCTCCTTGGCCACGGTGCCATCTCCGAATCCGCCTTCGACTCTATAATCTCCACCCTCCCCGCCGAAACCTCGCTCCGCGGCCCTTCCGCTGCCACTTCCCCCGTCAACAACACGCCCGCCGCCGCTGCCCCTCCGTCCTACGCCTCCACCCCAGCCCCCGCGCTCCCCTCGCGCTCCCCAGCACCGCCGCCGCCGGCCCCCGCGGGTATTGCGAGAGCGCGCGCATTGTATGCGTATCGGGGACCTCAAGCGAATGATTTGTCATTTGAGAAGGATGACTATGTGCAGGTTATGCAGTATGTGAATCCGGATTGGTGGGTGGGGCGGAATGAGCGGACGGGGCAGGAGGGTCTGTTTCCGGCAAACTATGTGCTGGTAGAGCAGGATCAGAATAAGGCGATGGGTATGGGACATCCGGCACCGCAGCAGTACCAGCAACAGTACCAGCCACAACAGCAACAGTACCAGCCGCAGTACCAGCAGCCTATGGGAGGGCCGGCGGCGCCAGTGAATCCGTATAATGCGCCAGTGCCACCTATGGCGGTTGCAGAAGGCGAGAAGGCCGAGGGAGGGAAGAGTAAATTGGAGGAAGGTGGCAAGAAGATAGGAAAGAAGTGAGTATATTCAACGCCGTGACTCGGAATTTGAAAAGTATCATATTAACTAACGATATCTTAGGCTTGGTAACGCTGCCATCTTTGGTGCCGGTGCTACGCTGGGATCGAACCTGGTCAACTCCATTTTCTAAACGGGCGAATTTTAGTGGCTTCAGGATTGCTTCCCTGGCTGGGTTATTGGTTGGACGCCGGATTTGTTCGGTTGTTTTGTTTTAGTGTTGGAATTGCGAATATCTTGGTTATCGTTGTATATCCATTGTCCGTACATATCTACAGCAGGCGTATAGCTTGGGCTGGCCTCGCACTATGGTTGCGGCCTCTTGGAGTATTTTTTTTTGTAGTTGTCAATGCTTAGTCTTTTGATTGCATCTATGCTCACGTGGTTTGTAAATTTACGTATTAGTATCGGTCGTCTTTTGTTGATCTTCATTGGAACTTCATCGAGTATTGTCATAACGGCAATGGCTAATTCGGAAACTGTATATAACCCTAGAGAATACGATCGAGGACCGCCAGTGTATATTAACCCTATTCTCTTGTGTAACCGGCTTGTTCTTACAATCTAACGTCGTCAAAGCCAAAAACGGGATTAACAACCGGGATATATAAAATTTCAAAAGTCGTAGATGCCACGGCATGTGGTGACCTGTCGACACTACTCTATATTGTCATTGACAATACCCAAATTATGTTATTGTAATTCGGTCCACACAGGTGAGGTTGGATATGACTACGTCACTTATGTATTGTAAATGTCTAGTAAGTTTGATGAAACTGCTAATTTGCAGTAGATATGCAGCCTGACATCTTGATCAAGTTTAATCAGTTTATAGTATTGCATATTGATCAGAAGAAGCGATCGGCATTTGTTAATATCAAGTTGGTGGCAATCAAAAACTGAAATTTCAATTTCATCTATCTTGAGAGCATTCAAGTATTCCTTTAAGTAAGTCTGCTATGAGGCTCATTCGTGTATATATAAAGCGACTAGGAACTGCAGAGAGAGCTAATGATAATCTCACCACCACCATCATCATTCATCACCATCATCAACTCTTGGTGGTTTCACTTATCTCTCAAATTACTATTTCTATTATTATCAGTATTACTATATATTAACAATGACTCCTCCTCGAAAGACAGTCAAGCCTGTATCGGGGATGTAAGTATATCTCTAAAGGTTATCTTGGCCATTTACTGACTTCACATCGTTACCTAGGCCCCCTAGTTACCCCGACCAGGGAAGCGTTGTTGATAGCGAGGAGGTGCGGAAACAAAAGGAAGAAGAGCGCAAGAGGAAGGAGGAGGAGGAGGAGAAGAAGAAGAAGAAGAAGAATTAGACCTAATAGGCTAATGGCCCATGGACTTGTTCCAGTCTTGTATCATGCCTGATCTGAGGGAAGTTAGCATTTAGTCTATGCCCATTCTGAATCGTACTATAATTTATTGAAGAGGTTTAGGGCTTGGTCTTTGTTGTATAGCATTATCAAGTACAACTATTCAAGTACTAGTTGTTCTTTTGGGTATTACACAGTCCAACGAATTAATTTATTCAAATTTTATGTTGTTTTTATTTTGGAATTTTCTTCGTTTTCTACACTAAACCACAATGTCATTATGTGTATAGATAAGTCAAAGGCATAAAATATCTTCACACTTGTCAAGCAGGCCAATTTAGCAAGATAATAAAGTCATGAATCAACCCTCCTTTGATATCTATACACTAAGAACCTCTTTCTCAATCTCTCACTCAATATCCCTCTCTACAACCAGTTCGACCCGGGCCTCTGCGGCACCGGCGGTACTGGTGGTACTCTGTTCCCACTCCCTCCACTCCTGCCTGAATAACTACTGCTAGTCTCCTCCCTAATATCACCCAACGCCGCAGCATAACTATTCCTATAATCCTCCGCCGTATACCCCGGCACCGTTCCCGTCCCTGCCCCGGCGTAAGTTGACTCCCTTTCATATCCCGGGTACCCCGACGTTGGCGACGGCAGCGACCCCGGCTGGAGATACCGACTGTACGTCGATGAGGCAACGCTCATATGGGGGGCCGTTTGTGTCGTAGGTCGGTTAGTAGTGATAGCGGCGCCGACGGCAGAGGGCGAGGGGATGGAGGGAGAGGTTCCTGGGCTGTAGGCGGCATTGGTGGCGGGGTTGGGGGAGAGGAAACGGTTGTTGTCGGAGGTGGGTAGGGGAGATGCAAGGGGGACGAATTTTCCGGCATCTTTAATGGGGCCGTTTCTAGAAATTGAGGTTAGCTAGGAGAACTGGGATACGAGGTTGGTTGGTTTTTATATGTAGATGACAAGACTTACTTTTCAAACTCCTTCTTGCCTTCGATGCCCTCCCTATGTGTCTTCTGCTTTTTCCGCACAAAGTAAAATCCAATCGACGCCAAGATCAAAAACACCGCAACGCCGCTCAAGGTCCCGCCAATCACGGCGCCCATATCCGGTGCTTTCTTCTGATCTTTATCGTCGCTTGCAGCCGCCACAGTACCACCCAAGGTCCCCGAAGACGCAGCAGCTCCACTCGTCTTGGACCCAGTAGTCCCAGCTTGGGCCTTGGACCCAGTCGGGGCTGCCTCGGCGGAAGACTTGGCCGCCCCCGAGGCAGTGGAAGTTCCAGAAGCAGCAACAGCAGCAGATGAAGCATCAGCTGCCTTGGAAGGGGCCCCGGCCGCAGCCGAGGAGGCACCCACAGGGCCGGAAGAAGCCCCCGCGGGTGCTGGAGTTGCACCGGCAGCCGCCGAAGTAGTAGCCGCAGGAACAGGAGAGGCAGGAACAGGAGAGGCAGCATCGGCACTCACCTTGGCTTGATCAATCATCGCGGCGACCGTCACTGACTGGATATCCAAAGCGGGCACCCCCTTCATACTCATCATAACAGTGGCGGCCACATCGGTTGCCGATGCACAGCCAAACTGGGAAAAACCACCTTGGAAGTCATTGCGATAACATAGGCTGCCGGCCGCACATGTAAAGATGAATGGATCAGAGGATGTCGGGGCGGCAGATTTAGAATCGATACAGCCGGTGAATATACCAGTTGTACAGGGACCGACGTCGGGACAGCAGCCGATTGCGGCGAGTTGGTTGTCGATGGCGCAATGAGAGCCCGGGGCGCAGGTTGCCGGCAGGAGAGGGTTGCCGGAGATGAAGCCGCAAATTGTGTTGAATCGTTTTTGAAGGGCGGCAGCGGAGGGGCCGACGGTGGGGAGGGGGGTGGATAAGGGGGGGAAAGAGGATGAGGAGGAGGAAGTGGCTGATGGGGTTGGGGAGACTGTGGGGAGGGAAGGGCGTGGGATGACGTAGGCGGTAGTGGTGTGGGCGAGGGCGGCGAGGAGCCAAAGGGTTGAAGATGCTATAGAGGGCATTTTGTCGGTAGTTGTGAATGTATAGGGATGATGGTGGTGGTGAAGAAGGTGGTCGATGATATCCGGATGGGGAAATATTGAGTGGGACAAAGGATGTATCTCGTGTAAGTGGGAGATTTTAATAAAGGAAGGAACGTGGAGAATGATCAAGCCACGATATATCGAATAAGGACTATCGTAAAAAGGACAAAAGATCGAAAAAGAAATAATTAATTACTAATAAATGGCGGATATTCAAGGCTTCACGGGACTCTATTTGGGGCGGCTGTCGTCGAATATTCAGGTCGATTATTAGAAGGATGTCGGCTTGATTATTGACTCGTGATAGTCGGTCTTGTCGATGTGCTTAGATGATGAAATGTCCGTTGATTATAGTAATTAACTCCAGGCACAGCCTCTATTAGAAGAGAAGATTGATACAAAAGGAAAGGAAAGGAAAAGAATAAAGAATGAAAAGAACAATTGCGAGTTGGTGATACCTTCACAAAGACGAAAGATACCAAGCAAAAGAAAAAGAAAAAGAAGAAGAATATTCAACGCCCACAAGTGGACCTGATGACAGAAAAGAAAACCAAGCAAGAAAAGGTGCTCTCGGTATCAAACACCCAACAACCTTTCAAGAAAGCAACAGAATAAAATATGAAGGAAAAAAAAAACAAGAATAAAAGAAAGAAACTCAAGAGAAAGACCATCTTCACCCTTTCTGCGCCCATCACGCATTTTCATAATAATAATCACCTGAGCCAACAGCAAGCTCGGATCCAAGCAGAACCATTTGTCGTCTTCTCCTTACCCCCAAAAAAAAGAGACAATAAAAAGCCAGGGCCGCCATTTGCTTTTTTGGCTCTTCTTTTTTACTTTTTTCTTTTCAAAGGCCACGGTCAATGCTATCGGGGGGAGGGGTCGCTGTGACGTCGGGAGTGCAGATGGTGTTTCATGTTGTCGGCAGAGTTAGATGCGGGCTGGCGATGTCTGTATTGATCGCTTACTCTGAGTGTGGGTTACGGGGGGGGAGGGATTGGTAAATGGGAATAATGGGAATAAGGAAATGGGGGAGTAACTAGGATTGATTTGGTTTTGAGAAGAGCTTGACACACAGAGAGCGGGATGGGTGCACGTCACGCTGTAAGCCAGGTGGTGATCGACCTCTTAACGCCATAAGCGGTCACCTAGTGATTGGCCAGGCCAACTCTATCATCTCCTTGAAGCGGCTACGGAAACCTCGACGAGACAACATGGTGATCCTCCGTCAACCTGACAGATGTCTGGGGCCTAACTGAAATTTTGATACATGGTAGTCCTTTCCCCGTCTGTTTGTCTGTCTGTCTGTCTGCCGGCGACTATCCCCGATATATTTTTATCAATTTGTTTCATTAGCATTAGGGCCTTCGGGGAATTGGAATTTCGGGAAATATGTAATCGTCTCTTAGAACTCTTTGGTACCGTCAGATCTTGGGAGAGAGTCTTGGTGCTAGGTGGGGAAGTTGGAGGATGGAGGATGGAGGATGGCTCAAACACGGTACGGGTTGTGATAGTGATATATCTGAGCGGGTGTTACATGACAAAAGTGTGATGAAGAGCTGAGGTTGATGATTTATGTAGGATTACGTTTGTCAGGTAAGTTTCATTCACTAGGGTTCCTTGGACTTGGTCAAGGCCATAGAGCGAAAGTGAGTATCAGCACTTTCATGTAACATTGTTGGTGAAAACTTTAAACATACGCTTTGATATATGGACCGTCTGAGTTGTCTCTTATTGTAGTGTTGGTCTAGACCTTCAAGTTAACATATAATATTGCCGTCTTCATCCCCTACCTGCTTCTTTTCGTCATATAATAGTATCTCGTCCATATCACCCTTCTTGGAAGTGTAGCTCTATAGCATAACTGGCTACCTCAATTACCCAGTCCAACGTCATGCATGAGCTGTCTCCATTTCATATAACCTTACAGCAACTCCCTCTTCATATTTCCATTCTATTCCCTCTCCCCACAACCCAGTCCATATCAGTACAGTATATACATATACCACACACTATCAATCCCCATGCATACATGGCCTGAAAGCACAGTGCATCGTTTCTAACACTTCCACAATCCCTTAACGTTTCACATCCCGGCACGGTCCCCGTCATCAACGTCCGTGAGCCCGTGTGGCCTACAGGGACCATGGATTTCCTGGGCTCGTTCCAACGCTGTGATTCGCCCGCGATTGTATGTTGCAACTATAAACCCCGTCAGCCAAAAGGAGTCGTGGGATTCGCCCAGTGGTTCAGTAGGACGCGGGATATCAGGTGTTGGGTGGTGGTGGAACTTATCGGAGATTATTGTCTTGGTGTACGGGAGGTCTAGTCGTATGGTTGGTTGGTCGAGGGATTATATAATGGGGAGATGAAGAACAAAGGAGCTATAGTGAAGATCCTATGGAGATATCTCACACTTTTAAAAAAAAAATAGTAGAGATACTTCATACCATCAAGTGACCCCACCCTTCCTGATATCTTTCTCTCTATCTCTATCACTATCTTCTACCCTTCCCCCGCACTGTTACTTTCGCTCACCTTCTTCTTGTACTCTCCGCAAGAGCCACCCCGCGACCTCTTGACCCCTTCGCACGTCGAATCGCCGTCTGATCATTCAAGAGTGTAAATCATGCGAGGCCTCTTGGTGGCTCCTAAGGAAGCCGACGCTGATTTATTCTAGGATGTTTAGACTAATGGTGCATAGATGGTGCATGGGGTGCATGGGGACATTGTCTTCTAGAGATCTGAGAGGGCGTCTAGACGGTGGGCCGGGCAGAGGGTGAGTGTGGGTTCAGCAACCCTATAGATATAATACGTTGTATGGGATCATGTCAATGTCGTATCATTCAACTTAAGACATAAGCTAGAAAATACACTTAAACATAACAATTAATACTACTAGCTAAGCAATTATCTAATATATAATATTTCATCTCAAACTTACAGATCACCACCCTCATCCACATCACGTGACCACTCAACTTCATTTCCCTCACCTTTGCTTTCCCCGTTCCATTTCCTTCTTCTCCTTCAACTCCTTTTCACTTGGCCAATCCCAAACATCTCTCACCTCTCCCCTCCCGGTTACTTCCACCTCATCCCCCACCTCCACCTGCACATCCTCCCCCTCCCGGACCCCCATCACATATCCATACCTCCCGAAAACCGGCGACCACTTATTCCCCTTATCCACCCTCCGGTCCGCCATAAGACCCTTCAGTGTCGACCCAAGGTCGCTTTTGGCGATCCGCCCCGTCGAGTAGTCGACGTTGAGAGAGGTGCAGCGGGCACAGTTGGCCGTGAGAGATATGTAGACGAGGTTGGGCGTCGGATGTCCGGGCGGGTGGATGGAGAGGGAAGTCCAGAAGTCTTCGGACCAGGCTTGGGTGTCGGAGGGAGGGTCGGAGGGAGTGGCGGCAAGGACAATATTGGGGCGGAAGCGACGGTGAGTCACTTTGGACTTCATGCGGGATTGCACATCTTGTAAAGAGGCTTCGGTGGTGAATAGTAACGGCGCGGCGTCAACCCATGTCAGGTAATCCATCGGTGGCAACTCTGGGGTTACCGAGACACTAAAGGGCCATATCTGGCTAAACAATGATGATGACCCCGAGTTCTGTTCAGCGGCAATCCGGGCGCGGATAGCGGGAGATGCCGTTCCAAGAGGAACTCTCTTTGACGACCCAATATACAGCAATGTCACCCCAAAGCCAAATGCTCCGGAAAACCATTCATCCGCCTCCTCGCTAACCCTCCACCCCACCGCCCCACTCCCATATACATCAACATCTATCCCGTCCCCAGATACATCCGGGACTAACGGAATTTCCAACGGCGTCTCAGGCGCTCCGGGAACCAAGGGATCATCAGGGATATGATAGCGGATAGTTAGGGTTCCCTGTGACGGGTCGCCGGGAGTGAGATTTGAAATGTGCTGGGAAAATAGACCACAGGCTGGGTGTGAAGATAGTTGGATTTTCTTTTTGGTGAGAACGTCGATGAGGATGAAGGTGCGGTCGTATCGGACGCCGGTGGGAGTCAAGGGTGCAGAGAGGAGTTTGATGGCGCGGAGGCCTTTGATTGGGTAGACGTATAGCTGGGAGATGATTAGAATAAGGGGGAATGGATTAGCTGATGAATAAGTCTTACTGCAGTGATCTTCATGATGATGGTGATGAGTTGATGATAAGTTAGTGTTGAGTTAGTGATGAGTTAGTGATGAGTCTGGCTGCTTCAAAGCCTGACATCTTCACTGCTAGGCCATAGAACGCCCGGACTAGGGTTCTGTTAGTCACATTTAGGGTCTATGTCAGTATTTATAACTTACTGATCTAATCCCGATTAATCTACTATCTCGGATTCGACGGATCGAGTCCAATTAATGGTATAGTATTCGCCATAGCCAAATGTTACATAAAATCCCCAACATAGCCACTTGCATACACACGTGGGACACTGACCTGCAATCCGACATCCGGGCGAGAGCCGGGAGAGGTTGGGAGAGCGAGATTATTGGTATACACACGGGGAACGCCAAAGTGGGAGCAAAGTATAAAGAGGGAAACGAAACAAGCAAGGGAAACGGCGGTTTTCTTTCTTTTGAACTTTCACCCACTGTGGTTTTTGTTGGTGTTATTTTGCCTCCATATTGAAGAGCTATATGGTGATATAACTTGAACACACTATACAACAACCCTATTCTGGACCCCACCATCGACGTCATCACTTATTCTCCCAATATTATCCTTAATCTTAACCTCAACTTAAAACCCACCTCCTCATAAACCACAACTCAAATCCACCTTCCCATCATCAGGCTACTGCCCACACCTGCCCACCATGGCATTCACCATGCATTCCCACTCCGGCCAGTTCTGCCCCGGCCACGCCGTCGATCCTCTCGAAACCATCATCATCCACGCCCTCTCCGTCGGCCTCCGCACCATGGCCCTCACCGAACACATGCCCCGCTTTGCCATTACCGAGCTCTACTCCGACGAGCTCACCCCCGCTGACCCCACTGGCGCCGCCCTCCTAGCCACCCTGCCAGCACGCCACGAGGCGTACCTTACAGAGGCGGTTAGGCTGCGGGAGAAGTACAAGGACCAGCTTGATATTTTGATTGGGTTCGAAGGCGAGTGGTATCACGAGGGGTACGGAGATCATATCAAGAGGTTACTGAGTGATGAAAGAGTAGACTTTTTCATGGGAAGTATCCATCACGTCCTTGGGGTCCCCATAGATTTCGACAAAGCCAACTACGCCACCGCCGTATCCACTGCCGTGGCCGCCCGGCAAGCCACATTGTCCTCCTCTACCCCAATCCCCGCCACCCTCCACGAAACCATCCTCTGGGAAACCTACTACAACGAACAACACACCCTCCTCACCACCCTCCACCCCAAAATCGTCGGCCACCTCGACCTCATCCGCCTCCTCTCGGCCAACCCTTCCCTCTGTCCGTCTACCCTCCCCACCGTCTGGCCCCTCATCCTCCGTAACCTCGCCTACATTGTTTCCTACGGCGGTAAACTAGAATGCAACACGTCCGCCTTGCGCAAGGGACTCGCAGAACCATATCCGTGTCGGGCGATTGCCGAAGCGTATTTGGGCATGGGCGGCAAGTTTTCTTTTGCGGATGATAGTCATGGCGTTGCACAGGTGGCGACGAACTATCGGAGGGGATTGGATTATTTGGAGAGTTTAGGGGTGAAGGAGGTTTGGACTTTTAGGAGGGAGGTTAGTGCGGAGGGGAAGAAGACCTTGGTTGATGTGCCGGTGACGTTGAAAGAGTTCAGGGCGTCGTTGAAGGATGCGTGATGATGTATGATATTCCATAAATTAAATGATTAAAATATCGAGTATTTATTCTAATAATAAAAATCTAAACGTCACATCAGTATTTAATTAAATCAAATACCCAAGCAAACACCAACCAACTCCCAATAATCCCTATTAAAACAGATAAAATCACATAACATCCATCTTGTCTCTATCCTGCACATTAACAAAATTAATATATCTCTCCCCCTCTCTTGGGATCTCCATCTCTCTTCATCTCTATTTCGGAGACAACCCCGACGACCCAATGTCGCCCCGCGCCCTCGCCTCCCGCTCTCTTTGTTCCTTCGTAATCAAATTAATCCGGATCTTCCTCATCCCTGCCATAATCCCATTTACATCCTCATCCGCCGTTGACGTCGGACTTGTAGTTGATGGTCGAGTCGTCACAGTAGACGCCGACGTTGCCCGAGATGACGCCGTCCCGGGACGTTGCGCAGAAGGCCGACCAGCCCCGCGAATAGCTGGCTGCGGCCGCACAGAAGGGGATGGCGAAAGTGGGCCTGTAGAGGAGGCTTCGGGCCGAGACCGCCTCAAATTAAGAGGGGCTGGAGGTTGCGCTCTGACACTGGCAGATGTAGATGGACGGGCACGGGCTGCCGCTCCGGTAGGGACCTCATACGAGCCTGATGGAGCCGCTGACGCGATACTAACACGTCTAGTTGTGGTCCTCTTAGCCTATATATTGGAGTTAGTATTACAGATCCAAATGTGGTAATTGGATTGAATGAATCTTACCTTATCTGTAGGTATCACCGTTGTCGACACGGTCCGCCTTCTGGCCGTCTGAGAATCCGGGGTCGATGGCGTCTTTGGCTTTCTCTCTCTCAAGTTCATCCGCGTAGTCGATGGCGCCGGCTCCATAGACTGTCTTTCCTTCTTACCTCTAGTCACCCCCACGTTAAGGTCCTCCGGCTGGTAACTTTCCGTTGGTCTGTCCAACGGAATAAGCTGCTTAACTAGCTCAAATGCCGCCACCTCCCACTCGACATCCGGTGGTGGAGGCGTTACTGGCCGCGAATAAGCAGAGCTCATAGACCGATTTGACATGCTCTTGCGCAATCTCGGTTCCACCTTACGGGCATTCGAGGCTTGCGTCGGCAGGCAAAAGGTCGGAGGACCAGTCACTTTGGGTTTCTTAACTTCCACAACAGGTGCAGGCATCAGCAGAGCCTCCATACGCTCCAGTTCCGTTCTGGACCACCATGTCGTATCATAGCTATTCAGCGACAGCAGATCGCGCTCTTGTTTGTTTTCATGTGAATTCACCATAATACGCTCGCCAGATAATCCAATCTTGACACCCATCTCAGCACCAAGACCAGGAGAACCAGAGAGCGACGAAGCGCTGTCATCAAGCTGATCACCAGCCAATCCACTCAGATGGCTGAGTACACCCGAAGACAAAGCCCGATCACTGTAGCCACCTTCCATGATACTAATTACAC
Source organism: Catunica adiposa (assembly GCA_001640685.1). NCBI lineage: Eukaryota > Fungi > Ascomycota > Sordariomycetes > Microascales > Ceratocystidaceae > Catunica > Catunica adiposa. Next base: position 312,952 of record LXGU01000008.1, read on the forward strand.
GCCCATCAGTAGAGTTTTCTTCCTCTGAGGCAATACGGACAATATCCTGGGCAATACGGGCATAGAACTCTGTAGGTACATTGACACGATGTCTCTGCATACCTTCACTCTCCCATTCACTGCCGTCGAACCCGGTGCTCACAAAGATGGCTGCCCGGGGCTCAACTCCAGTCTCCCGCAAACGAACAGACTGTGCCCGAAGGAAATCCCGGGCTTTATCGAGGATCTCAAGATACCGATCATGGTAAATCGCCCAAAACTCAGCTTCCGTCTTCCACGGCTTCATATGTACGTTCCAGACGTGTTGTCCATGAGCCCCATCGATACACACAGAGGCATTGCGGATCTTATCTTCGTCGCCTTGCTCGCAAGGATAAGAGTTAATGTCATGAAGACTAAAATATCCAATGTGGGACTTCTTCCATGCTGAGTGGGTTTTGGTTGCTGCCTCTGCCCGTTTGTTGTGCTGCCACGTAATCGCCTGAGATCCATCGCCATGATGCAAATCGATATCAATTATGGCAGCGTGCGTCAGCTGGTGGTTCATGGCAGCGTGCATAATACCAACCTGCACATTGTTGATCCAACAAAACCCTGATGGGTAAGAAGATGAGCAATGGTGGCCAGGTGGCCGGACTCCAACAAATGCCCTCTTGGGAGTCCCGCTAAATACAAGATCGACTGCCTCACAAACAGCCCCAAGCGCTCCCTCAAATGCGTCTAGCGATTCCGCACACAAATACAAATCTCCCTCATGCAACTTAGTCGGGGTGCTCACATTCGGATCCCGCTTTACATCCGGCCGCTGTAGTTCCTTGCCACCAGCAGCCAGCCGAGCTTCGGCACTCTCACACATAATCTTCAGCTCTTCCATCCACTTTTGTCCGTGGACATTTGTAACAGTGGGGGTCGTAATTCCAACTCGGCGGTCGGTCTTACGTACCCGGAAAGGAATACGATCCAAACATGTAGGGTGGACTTTGGGATGAATTGGATTATGTCCATCTGCATGTCTGCCACCAAGCCGCACATATGCCATGGCAATGCCCAGTGCCGCAGCACGCACACGTTCAGGCCGCTCAACGATTGTGTTTAAGGCTGCCCGGGTAGTCCGGGGCCGAGAAAATCGGTGTCCGTAACAGGCATCATTCAATACAACCACCAAGTCTGTGTGGCGATGGTCGTCTGGGCTTCCATGTGCCGCCAGATCTGATTGAAAGTGATCAGCAGCTATGGCTTCAGCACTCGGTGCTTCATCAATCGTAGGTGTAGGGTGAGTGCTGAATAGTGGGGATCTGGGGATTGGGGACAAGCCCGATCCAGCGCTAACCCATCGGTTCGGAGTGTGGGTTGGGGTTGCACCGTTGGTCGAATGTAATGATGATGTCGATGTCTTGCGGTTAAGAGTAGGCGTGTTGGAACGCGAGCTTACAGACGAGGCACGTCCAATTGAGGGGCTGCGCGAAGGCTGCATTCTTCCAGAGGGTGATGGCGATAGCCGGCTTGAAGATGAAGCTACAGATCGAAGTGACGAGTTTGATCTGGAGGGGTGCAGGGATGGGGTTCGGGGTGACGTAGCCGCAGAAGTTGATGTACGGACACTCAAATTGCGAGATGTACGGGAGTCGGAAGAAACATCGGATCGGGAAGATCGAGAGCTCGCTGGTATTGCTTTGCTCATGGGAGGAGATGAGCTCGCAGCCAGCGATGTGCGGCGCGAGGAAGTTCGCGAAGGAGGCGGCATCGTATCAAGAATAGAACCCAAAAAATGATGGGATGCAGCTAGCTCTGGCGGATGATGTTATCTTCCTTCCTCCCCTAACATCGACCACTCTAAATAATATTAAAACTGTGCTGCCTGCAATCCCACTGAGTGTCTCATGCCAAGTAAACAAGATTCTAGTGCGGCTTAATATCCCACAACTGAGGATTTCTAATGAAGATTCGCTGAAGATGCAGAGTCGTGCTGGAATGGGGCTAGTTAGTTAAAACTCCCTATTATCATTGAACAATATGGAAGGTAGTGAATATATGATGATGGCGATGAAATAAATAGGCAGAGTATAAGAAATGATGATGGTGGTTGATGAAGATGATGGATGATCCAAATTCAAATCTTCAACAAGCGGAGCTTTTGGATCCCAAGGTGAGCTGGCATCGTCGGCTAATAACCAGTCTGGTGATGTGGCTGACTCCTGATTCTATTATTACCTCGACCGCGTCTCCTGGTCATATTCGTGTGCAGTGGCTTTGCCGTCACTTCATAATTCATAATTCATAACATACAACTTGTGTTGTGCTCCGTGAGCCTTCAAGAAAGGAGCAAGCTAACCTTGTCAAATTTGTCAAATCAATCCGCCAAACTGGGGTGTTTAATTGAAGAAAAGCCGAGAGAATGACGTTAAGTAACGTTCATGAGAACGGGAAACTTTGGTAAACTTTGGTACAAAGGACGATCGGTGAAGCAAGTATCGTGATAATACGGTGTGGTTGCCATGGGAAAAGCGGCGGTGAGATCAAGTGGAGAGGTGGTGAAGACTGCAAGACCAGATGTGCTGTTCAATATTCTGCAGATTTGACGCTTGGAAAAGGAAACGAGATCAGGGGTTCGCTATTCCGGATGAACCTAGACACCAAGCGTCATTGAGAGACCCGAACCAACGTGATGATGTCCTTGGCCGTTCTCTTGTATTAAAAGATGGAGCCTTCTCCCGTGGATGCCAACGTAGGTTCTTTCCTTTTCTATTTTCATCATCATCATACAGACGATGAATTTTGTGGGTATCCCAAACAGGAAATAACCTCTTTCTGGCTAATCTGGGTCCTTCCACCCACAGTAGCAACTGCTGTGATAATGGTACTTGCCCTACCGTGATCATGGTACTTGTCGACAATGCCACAATTCAAGTCAAGGGATATATACCTGGACAGCTTTACACAGGGAACAAAAGCCCTCGCTCCAACCTACCTCTACTCGTTGCCAATATTCCTCGATCAGTCTCCTGGTTATACTCGTCATGTCAAGCTTCTAATTATAACCCTAATATCGCAATACCAAGACATGTAGCCCAGGCTGATGAGATGAGGCATGATGTTGCCCCTGAACCAGAAGGTATTGTTCCTAATCCACCAGGTGACTCGGGGCAGGGACAGTCTTGGCTCATGGATAAACCTTGACGTGATTTCGTCAGATGTCTGTCACGTGATGATATGGTTGAAGGAACACTAGAGATAGATGCGCATGATGCCGGGTCTAACGAGTTTGGCGAGTGTGGCAAGGATTACTGACGTACAATCAAGGAGTTGCATTGAGTTATATATGAAAAAAGCTGCCGCTCTACTTTACTGTGAGGTTCATCGAGTTCGTGTTGGCTACAGCTACTTGGCACATGAACGAGACGGCACCATTAAACTCCCACACCACTTAGCCGATCTCCATCAAGCTCAATCTTTAAAACTAAGTACGTCTTCAATTCACGCTCTTGTTAATTGATCCCGCGGGTCCTATCCCGCATGATATTGTTACATTGGAGGAAGCTTCCACTTAACTTATTCACATCACTCATTTACACTATTAAAATAGTTGTACAGCGTGAATCTGACAATGATACACTACCCAACTCTAATTCTGGGACGGCCGCAGCCCTCCACTTGACGTTGAAACGATATTAATTCCTATCAGGATAATTTGGTATTTGAAAGTCAACTAGATGTACAATAAACTTGGCGTTTTCGTCTGTGAGCTTATGAAGTTATATGTATTGTCACCTTGTTTTCTTGTTGTTTTGTTGTCTTGTTGTCTTATTCATGAAGTACGTTGACGATGCTAAGTGGAAAGATAACGACTTCATATGGCAATAAACTGCAAGGGTCATAAACAAAAGTTCTTGGCTGATACTAGTATAAGAAAGGCGTCAGCATTTAAATCATGAAGGAACAGGACTTGAAATAATGACATTGAGGATTGGATAAGTCAGAATAACCCTGTAATACGAGAACCCTAATGTTTGTTGTACTAAAACTTCATGATAAGTAATGTTAGAATTAATGAAGATAATTGGTTCAAGACAGTATGATATTTTCATATTATCTCATATGAGACTGAAGTATGTATTTGGCTTATGATTCTATGAAGTATTATCGCTTGTTGGCTTATGATATAGCATGAAGTATATCAACGCAAGTATTACTGCAGCTCAGATGACTAAGCTTCTAGAACCTCGCCTGCCTCGAAAAAAGCGGAATTGACCCTTTGTAGCACACACAATCAATCACCTTCCTATTTAGTCATGCCGGGCCCACTATCATTATATCCCTATCGTGACCTGAAAAGCCCTCGCAGAGACACGCGTGCAAACACCTCTAGACACACAGTGTGTTATTAAATGATACCTAATACCGACCGGTCAGCACAGACAAAAGTTTCAACACTCTAAGTATTTAGTATGCATAGATAGAGACTGAGTCTTACCTGATTACCAAGGTCATGATAAGCTCTTTAGTTGGCTGGCAAACAACCCATCTTGTAAGATTTGGACCGATAGAAGATGGTATGGTGTGGAACCTTCAGTTAGGCAATACGAGTGAGGGTAACAGGATCAATGTAAAGTTCCTTCCCGCTTTACTTACATCCCGGGCGAGGATTAGAGACCTGCGCTATGGTATCTTGGATACCGGAGACTTGCGATTTTCACGGAGCTTGTGCCTGGTTTAGGAAGTCTTTCACTGGACTAAATGTGCCAGTTCATCCAACTAGAGTGGATATGGCGGCTACGGGAACAAAGGCGATGCACCATGAAGCTCCGACAACTTGGTTGACTCGGTTTCAAGAGGATTGTTACCAAAGCATAGATCTAGTAATCCTGGAGCCGGATTTGGCCATGAATCACCGTTTATCAGCTGCCTAATTTGGGCGGAGATTGTCATAAAATTGGGTGTCAACGAGTTGGACCAAGGGCCTAAATTATTTGCAGTTAGTATGCTAAAGTTGGGCACAGGGCTATTGTTAAGTGTCATGACGTCTGATTTTTGAATTGACATCACACCTATATCCTTATTCGAGTCAAAATTTCCACATCTGGACGATGACACACATTGATTCATGTTCAAGATATGCTGAAATGGGCCTAAATCCAGGGCTGCGATGAGTAATGAGTAGTGCCTGGGATCAACCGGACACACTTTCCCGTTCTTCTCAATTACATACCCAAAGATGCAAGTATAGAACTTTGGAAACTATGAAAGTACGCAAAATCTTAATTGTGTGACAATCGATAACCATAAATTTCTACTTGGCTTCAAGCTATCACCACCACCCAAGCCGTCATCTGCATTGTCTTCATCGACGCCTTTTTGGCCATTTATAATCATCAATTTATCACCACTATATCCAAATCTATCAGTAACTCTACATTTACTGCTTATCTACAGAGCTTCGTTCAGAACCTTGCTATAAACCTGGTTTAAGCTCACTCCCATCACAAACTACTTCGCCCCGAACGGGCCCCCTCCTTCAACTCTACTTCCCAGCACCCTCCCTCAATTGTGGGAATTCGGGTGCGCGGCGTCCGCGCACATCAGCGCTACAATTCGCGACAGGCCTAGTCCGTGTCAGACGCAAATCTGAACTTCGTGGATAAGTATTGAGCCGCATCCGGTTTCTGACATCGGGTTTTAGTTCTTTTTTCTTTTTCTTCCCTCTTTGTGTTTGTTCAAGGTGAAGATTGAAGACGTTGAGGTGAAAATCAAAACATCTCACATTCTTGAAGCTTCAGTCATTGGGCTTTGACTTAAGTCCCCTTGGCCTTGTTTTTATTTATTTTGCAGACGTACTGTGGAAAGTGTCTCGCATTGCTGCAGTGAGATTCACCACCTGCTTCAGGTCTTTCACCTGCGGATTAAGAATACATTGAGAGACGGCATTTATTCAGAGTCTTTCGTTTACCCTTCCTGAAAAAAAACCCCCCCAAAAATTTACATAATTGACGATCGCGAAGCACTTTTGTGATCTGACTGCCCATCATGGCGTCTACTATCTCTTTAAAGGCGCCCATACGTTTCGTGTATGATCTTTGGGATTCCAACTCTTCTTTCCAAGGTCTAAATGGCGAGGATTTTGGCATCTATATGGCCAACAGGAGCGAGTAAGTGAATATCTATAACATTACTTGACTGTCCAACTAAAGCTGACATGACAAAACAGAATTCCTTGGTTGGAATTTATGAGCTACTGGCTCAAGCCTGGTTACTTGCAGTACGGGCTTGTCCTTACCTCGGCCTCAATCATTGCCGCTTCTAAGACCCGGAGCTACCTACGCTCTACACTGGACCCGGAGGATTTGTCCAAGTATCGCAAAATCAGTATCCCGCATGAAATCATTTCTCAGGCTGCTCGTTCTCTCGCTGCCATTTTCTTTATTTATAGCGCCACACTGAATAAGGATGACATCCCAACTGCTGTTGGCACTGTCTATGCCTTTCTGATCGGAATCAGCCGTGCTTACCCAAATGTTCGCTGGCAACAAACTGCCCTTCACCACAGCAATTTTATCATTGCGTTTCTGGCTACCATTTGCATCCTTGGAAGTTGGCTGCCATGCATTCAGTATACATCCTACTGCCGCATCCAAGGTCCCAGCACGTATGGTCTGTTCTTCTTGGTACTTGCCAACATTTCAGCCTTTATTGCTCCACGTAACTGGGTTCCTCCTCGCCAGCTTCTTGAGTCACCAGTTTATTCTAGACTTGCAGATATCGTTAAGCCTGCTCCCGAGGAAACTTGCAGTTGGTTTGATTACTACTGTAGTTATGAGTTTTTGACCCCCACCATAATGAAGGGTTGGACTGGCTCGCTCAAGAAGGAAGATATCCCAGCTGTGCCTTGGTATGATGACCCAGATATCCTCCTTAGCAAGGTCGAAGCCGCTAGATCATGGGGTAAGACTACCTTGTGGACTGTCCTCTATTTTATGAAGACCGAGCTAGCTCTGATGACATTGTGGACCATTGTTTACAACTGTGCGGAGCTCATTGCCCCCTTCGGTCTCTACCATCTTTTGGGATACATCGATGCTCCGGAAGAGGCCATAATCCGCCCATGGGCCTGGATTCTTATTATGTTTGCAGGCCCTCTCATCCGCTCTGTCACTTTCCAGCAATACATCTTTACCTCTACCCGCCTGATCGTTCGCCTCAAGTCCGGCCTTACCCAGGAGCTTTACCATCTGGCCCTTAATTCGATGGAGTTCGAGATCGAAGAGACTGGGCCTGATGGTACTAAGAAGGCTGTCACTGCTACTGGACGGCTCGCTACCCTCATTGCTTCTGATATTGAGGCTCTGTACCGTTGCCGCGACACCATCATGGTTATTGTCGGTCTTCCCACTGGTGCTTTGGGGGCTATGATTGGTCTGTATTTGATCATGGGCTGGGCTGCTGTTGCTGGTATTGGTGTTCTTGTTCTGAGCCCTCCCATAATGGTCTACTTGGCTCAGCGCATGCTTCGGCACCAAATGAGGGTCCGCAAGGCGCAGGATTCTCGTATGTCTCTTGTCAATGAGTTTTTGTCTTTGATTAAAGCCATCAAGTTCTTCTCTTGGGAGGGCTACGCTCACCAGAAGATTCAGGAAGCTCGTGCTCCCGAGCAGAATGCTCTCTGGAAAATTGCCTGCATTGATGCTATTATCGAGCAGGTTTCGAGCTCTACTGGGTTTATCGCTTTGTTCTCCATGTTCTTCATCCTTACGGTTGTTAACGGCCAGCCTTTGACTGCCTCAATTGCTTTTACCACCATTACGTTAACCTTTAACCTGAAGCATCAACTCAACTCGATTGGTTGGATTTCCAAGAACATTACGTCTGCTAGCATTGCTATCAAGCGTCTGGATTCTCACTTTCAGAACAGCCGCAAGCTTGAGAAGTACCCTCGGGGTCCCACCCGTATCATTGATGGTTCCTTCCGTCGCTCCCCTTCTGCTACTTTCACCCTCAACAACATCAATATTGACTTCGTTGAGAATGGCCTAAACGTTATTCAGGGCCACAGTGGCAGTGGCAAATCTACCCTTCTTCTTGCTCTTCTTGGTGAGGCCATCAAGGATAGAGGCTATGTAACTACTCCAGGAAACGCTGGCTTTGCCTCGCAGAGCTCTTGGCTTCAAAATGCTACCATTAAGGATAACATTCTGTTTACCAGTGAAATGGAGGAAGCTCGCTACAACCGTGTGATTAGTGCTTGCTGCCTGGACCAGGACTTTTCCGAACTTGCAAACGGCGATAACACGACTATTGGCGAGAATGGTACTTCTCTTTCTGGTGGTCAGCGTGCCCGTGTTGCTCTTGCTCGTACCCTGTACTCTAAGACTTCGCTGCTGCTTCTGGACGACATCTTCTCTGCTCTTGACTCACGGACTGCTGCCTCTCTTTGGGAACAGTGCTTTTGCTCCGACATGCTCAAGGGCCGTACCGTTGTTCTGGTCACTCAGATTCCCTGGTTGTCTGAGCAGGCCGATCTTGCCATTGTTCTGGAGAACGGTTCTATCAAGTCCGAGGAACGCCACATTGATGCTGTCCGCAGACCGATCTCGGCCACTGATCTTAGCCAGTCTGAGACCATTACTGATGCTACTGCCGTCCCTGAAGTTTCCGAGGAGGATGATGAGAAGGAGGAAGAAGAAGACGATGATATTGAAGCGGAGCTCAAGGCTTCCAAGTCTACCGGTCGTCATCTCGTCTTTAGCTACTTGACCTATTATCAAGGTGGTTGGTTGAATATGATGTGCACCTTGCTCACGGCCATTGCTATTGCCCTCTCTACCGCTACTAACCTGTGGCTTGTGTACTGGACCAAATCTGAGCAGACCGCTATGGCTAACATCAACTTCTATCTGGGTGTCTATGCTGCTCTCTCGATTCTGGACTCTGTTGCGCACATGTCATCTAACTTGTCATTTGAATTCTCTTCTTGGTTCACTGCCCGCAAGATCCACGAACAACTTGTCAAATCTGTTCTCAATGTTTCGATGAACTGGTATAGCAAGGTCCCCATCGGTCGCGTTATTAACCGTTTCTCTCGTGACATATCGTCAATGGACTCCTCGCTCCCTCATGAACTGCAGACAGTTATTTACTTGGGTATCAGCATGCTGTTCCAGCTTGCTTCGATTTCTGCTATCATGCCTATCTTTATCATGCCTGCTGCAGTCACTGCTGTTGCTGGTATCCTGATTGGCGAGATGTACACCCGTACTGCTGTCGCTGTCCGTCGCATTGAATCCTCAGCCCAGTCGCCCGTCTTCTCTCAGTTCTCTGACACCCTTAGTGGTCTGGCTATCATTCGTGCCCAGCCTGCTTTGGCCCAAGAATTCTGCGCTACGCTCTCCAATAAGCTCCGTGTGTGGTCCGCTAGCGCTGAGATGACTTACAACTGTAACCGCTGGGTTGGTGTCCGCATTGACTTTGTCACCTCGCTTGTCTCTCTCGGTGCTGGCTGCATTGCTCTCTGGAAGACTGGTACCGTCAGTGCCTCGCTTGTTGGGTTCTCCCTCACTAGTGCTGCGACGCTTAGCGGGGATATTCTGTACCTAGTTCGCTTTTCCAATGATCTTGAAGTTGAACTGCAGTCCTTCGACCGTGTCCTTGAGTATGTTAATCTTGAAGATGAGACCAAGGACGACGAGACGTACCCTCTTGAGGGCGAGTACACCGACGACCCTAGCAAGGTGATCCCCACTGCTTGGCCCCGCGGTGGCGCCGTCGAATTTAATGATGTTACTGTCCGCTACACTGATGACGGCCCCGATATCCTCACAAATATCAACCTCAAGTTCCAACCTGGCGAGCGCGTCGCCATCGTTGGCCGCACAGGCTCTGGAAAGAGCACCATGGTTGCATCCCTCCTCCGTTTCACCAATGTCACCTCGGGCACCATCTCCTACGACAATATTGACATCACCAAGATCCCCCGTCATAAGCTGCGCGAATCCCTCACCATCATCCCCCAGGAACCTGTTCTCTTCACCGGTACCATTCGGTCTAACCTTGACCCTACTGGCACCATCCCCGACGCCATCCTCCAAAAGGCAGTCGATGCTTGCAAGAGCCTCGCATCCTTCAAATCCCCGTCGCGCACCACCAGTGACGATTCCGACAACGATACCGCCGGTGCCATGACGCCCTCCGAGCTCCGTTTATCCCTCGACACCGAAGTCACCGCCAAGGGTGAAAACTTCTCCCACGGTCAACGCCAAGTTATCTCATTGATCCGCGCGCTCTGCCGTGATAGCCAATTGATGCTTCTTGACGAGGCGACGGCATCCATGGACTACGAAACTGATAAGGGGATCCAAGAGGTTCTCCGGAACGAACTGAAGGGAAGTGGCCGGACGTTGGTGACGATTGCGCATCGCTTGAGGACGATTATTGATTATGATACTATTGTGGTTATGGGAGCCGGGAAGGTTCTAGAGAGTGGAAAGCCGTTGGATTTGTATAAGGCGAAGGGTGAATTTTATGATATGGTCCAGGATAGTGGAGAGAAGGGGGATTTGGTGGATATTTTAGAGTAGAGGCTTGGCGGTTGGGTAGAAAGAGGCGACGGATATATGGATGTAGTTTATGGGTTGAGAAGTGGTTGACTTTTTCTTGTTCTCATATTTTCAGTTCTTTGTTTTGGTTTCGGTTTATATTTCCTTTGTATTCTATTTGTTCACATACATATTAAACATATCAACCATCTTCCCAGCACAAATAACTAGACGATGTCATATCAATCCACCAGAATCGTCAAAATATAATATCTATTCTTTATAAATAAGCTTTCACATTACACATTAAACATTCACAAAATCATGCTCATTGCGATCAAGAAGTGAATAGTTGTGTTGTATACAGTAACATAGGTATTGATATTTCGACATAGACGCAAAAAAAAAAAGATAAAAGTAAAATCAGATCAACCAAGAACTAGCACAAACAGACTCTATAGTCCAAACTAAACACCATCCTTCCCCATTCCCTAGTTCCCAGTCCCAGCAAACAAGTGAATCTAAACCTTTAAGATGAAAGCCCCTTAGTTCTCCCACTGCTGAAGAGCGACAACCTGCACGCCAATCAGGCAGGCCATTGGCACAAAGAAAGCAACAACAACAGCGAACATCTGAACGTAGAAACGCGCAATCCGAAGCCAGGCCTTCTTGGAGACCGACTTCCACAGGGCACACAAAGGAACGTACCCATTCTCACGGACACGACCACCGAGAGTCCGGTCAACGGAAATAATGGTCGACTCAGACTCGGGAAGGAGCGAAATCATGGCGCGAGCAACAAAGACCTCGGTGGGGATTACCAGGAAGGGGTACAGGAGGCCAAAAGAGACATCGATGAGCTGGATGCCAATATCGACGTTGTCCTGGGCACCATGCTCGGTCATGCAGGCACGGATGTGCGAGCGAGCAGCCCCGTTGAGGAAAGCAAGGGCGTGGACGACAAACCAGTTAAAGACCAGGGCAGGACCAGCAGCCCGGATGGTGGCTGCAAACGAAGGCATACGGCGGAACCAGTAATCCTGGGAGCGGGGAGTCAGAATCAGGTGGGTCCAGGCGGCGACAATCGGCGAGACAGCCAGAGTGGCAATCAGAGTGGCGATTGCGAGAGGCAGGAACCAAAAGAAGAACGCCGACAAGGCAGAGAGACAGAAGCCACCGACCATCATGCAGCCGAAGCCGCGGAATGACGAGCAGCGACCATGAACCTCACGGTGGTGCGAGATGGTGTTGAAGATATTAGCGGTGACAGGGCCAGCGGGGACGGATTCGTGGGTGGCAGCTGGGAGCATGGGAGTCGACGCCGTCTTTTCAGAATCAACGTCCTTAGCGTTGGTGGGGAGGGCTGCGTAACACGCGGTGCCCTCGTCATCTTCCACCATAGCGAATGTGGCGAAGACGTTTGCCAGAGTATAACCGGCCTGAAGAATTGTTAGTGGATGGACGATTGGTGGGGGGGGCAACGGTGAAGCAATTGAGAACGCGGAACATACCCAGATGATGATAGGGATTAGGAGAAGAAACTCCACCCCGAGAGCAGTGCGCCCCCACTGGGGGATTTTGGCGAGGACATCGGTCTTCTGGCCAGCCTCAACACCGCGACGAACAATAGAAGAAGCAGCCTGGAACATTGTGATTGAATGGTCCAGGAAGCAAGAGAAAAGCAGAAAGCAGCAAGAAGAGAAGGAGAACTAGAAGCGAAAAAGAATAAAATGAAATGAAATGAGAAATCAATAAAGAAAATAAACTTTAAATGAATGAAGAAATGGCGGAAAATAAAAACTGTGAATTGTCAATCGAGTTAAACGATTGGCGACGACTGTCAAAAGAAAGGAAATGAAAAAGAAAAGATTGAAAATCAAAGAGTCGTGATGTTTGGAACATAGCCACTGTGACCTCACCAGGCTCCAGCGTTCATGCTCTGTATTTTGTGGGTCTGATCTATCACAGTCTTGGCACTGTGTTCTACTCAGGCAACTTACCAATAGAAACATTACTGTGTGTTGCGCATAAATGCACAGTGGTCATGAGTTTCAGCGTAAACAGAAATAGACATGTAAGCAAGAGGCATGATTAAGGTACCACGGCGCCATGGCGACATCCCCTATTGCCCCTCCAGGGAGTAAAGAATGGGAGACAAGGAAAGCTGGATCAAATATTAGGAATAAACTGAGGTTTTTTTCATTTTCAATTTTTTCAATTTTTTTTTATAGAAATGCGAACTGATGGTGGGTGACGACTACTTTTTGACGTTTGGCACGAATCCTGTGCGGGCCAGATGTATCGTGTACTTTACGGAAGTTCTGGAAATAAATTACAGTGACCTTCAGGGGGCCTACAGAAGAATACTTACTGGGTCCCAGTAACTGTAGCCTGCTACTTCGGTTCCTGCCGGAAGTCTCCAGCAGTGGTGGCTTGATTGTGGCCCCACCAATCAGGTTGTGGCCGCATGGACAACACAGCGGGCTAGCACTTTATCCGCAATTGGGTGAGGGCGCAGGTTGAGTCAAAGACGCAGCACATGATCAAAAAAAAAATGAATTGGAGTTTGCTTCTAGATGTTTGCGGACCAATGCAGCTATTGAGCCACTCTGCATGGAGGTCACTCCACCAATATTAATATGTCTCTTGTTGATTAAATCCCAGCCAAAAGGAACCAGCAGGTCAGATGCTCTCCACTTTAGCTGTTTCCTGTCTAGCTCGATCCTGTGTGTCAATGACTCCACAAAAATATTTCCTGATTAGGAGGAAGTGACGACGAATGGTGCTACCAATGGATTCAGGTCCGGATTCAATATCAGGGCTTCTCCACTATCACCAGATATCCACTACTTAGCCTCTTGGAGATAAGCTTGCAGTCGAGTAGTACGACTCCAGACTGCTAATCCATGTTTCACGTCATCTATGCAGGCTTTATCGTTGTTCAATCTTCCAATCCGCCACGATGCTCCGCAATAATCACGACTTCACCTCTCCACGACACCCCCGCCTGGCGGCTTTGCTGGATCCCACCGGCTACCACCCACCAAAATCACATCTCCACTCCTGCCGCAACCCATTGGAGATTCCATCCGCCTATAAGCTCCGTCCCCACGCCCATCTCCAACGGCTCCCGCTCCGTTGTGCGGGGTGCTGCAAACATCGCCCGACTTTTGTCTAGCGTTGCCGTGTTTTTTGCGTGATGGTGATGGTGATGGGAATGGACAAGGACCACAGTCCTTGGACCTGCAAGGACCAAGTCGCACTTAATGCCTTATGGGAATACATCTGCGGGGATAGCTACTGGCGGTGGTCAGACTAGACAACACGATATTGTGGAGTGAGTTTAGTTTCCCCAACTTTCTGGTTTGTGGGGAGATTTTGTGGAGAGATGTTGTGGGGAGGTAACTTGTGTAAGTGGTGGTGATACAGAAAGTACCTGCAAACAACCTGGTGATGTTTTTGGTAAGAATTTCTCCACAGCAGGTGGGTGTGGATGGAGATGAAGTTGGTGGCCTTGTGTCCTGATTCACGATCAAGTTGTATCCAGAGCCTAGATGCTAGACTCGGATATAAAAGGGGAGCTTATTCTCTGAGGTATGCCTCATCTAAAACCCTTCTTCCGTCATCACCATCACGATTTAATTGACTAGTATAGATTCAGACTACAAACGGTTCCTCTTTTCTCTTATTCTTCTTTTAATCACACTTCACAATAATCGTTGCCAAAGATGAGTGCCGATAAGTTCTCCGCCGTCGCCGACGAGCCCATCGAAGTTCTGTTTGGTCTCCAGACCGGCTTTGACCTTGCCGACTTCAGCGGCGTCTACGCTGTTCTCAACTCTGCGCTTCATGAACAAGATGATCCTGGTATGCCCATATCTTTCCCAACTTGGTCATCGACATAGTTATCACGTATCGCGTTTTCACATACTAACCTGTCTCTCTTTTTTTTTGCTTAGAAAGCAAGGCCTTCAACATTTCCATCGCCGCCGACTCTAGCCTAGTTACCTCCAAGCAAGGCGTCCGCATCACAGCTTCCACCACCTTTAAGGAAGCCCACACCAACCTCAACCGCTACGACGTCCTCATTGTCGTCGGTGGCGACATCGAGCCCACCCTCAAAGCCAAGAGCGAGCCCATGCCTCTACTTGCTGCGTATGCTAAGCTCCAGCAAGGCGATTCGACTCGTGAGCGCACCGTTCTCGCCGTCTCAACTGGTGCTATGTTCTTGGCGTCGCAGGGACTGTTGTCGGGGTTGTCGGCGACGATGCACCCAGACTGGATGACAAAGTTTGAGCATTTGTGCAGTTACTCGTCGGTGTGCACTGGGAATGAGAGGACGGAGGTTCTGGATGGGGAGAGATATGTGGTTAATAACTTGCGTTTTGATCTTGATGACGAAGACTCGACTCCGTATATCCGTCGTGGATCGGATGCCGGAGGCCAGGAGCGCCGTAACTCGCAGGGCCGGTATGTACTATCTCCACAGAAATATCCTTTGATTAAAATATCAACTAACAACCCAACAGCAAGGGTAGCATGTCCCTTCGTGGATCCAACAGCCGCCGCGAGTCCATTACTCGTCGGGCCGCTATGCGTCTCGGTGGTCTCCGTGTCATCACCACTGGTGGCATGACTGCTGGCGTTGACGCGTCGCTGTATTTGATTAGTGCTTTGGTTGACCAGAGTTCTGCAGAGTCTTGTGCGCAGTCGATGGCCTGGAACTGGCAGAAGGGCGTTGTTGTTGGTGGTATTGATGTTTAGTCAAGAGCGTTTGCATTGTTTAGGGCGTTTACGGGAGCGCCATGGGTTACCATTGGGTGTTATTGTGCTGTCTTGCTTTTTTCTTGCTTTTCTTTTGGTTTTTTGTGTTTTGCTTTTGCTTTTGCATTTTTGTTTATTGTTGATCAAGGATTGGTTGCTTGAGATCTAGTGATTGTCCCGTGGAAGCAGAAACACTATTTATTGTACTATTAACGACGTTACGACTGTTCGCTCTTTTAATCTAAGTTTGATTTATTTTTTACTTTTCAATTATGTGACTGTTTCAACTTTGCAATACATGTAAAACAAATGTAAAGAAACTAAGTCAAACCTTGTGAAGATTTTGTTGTATCGTGATGCTTACATCGT
Source organism: Catunica adiposa (assembly GCA_001640685.1). Classification (NCBI taxonomy): domain Eukaryota; kingdom Fungi; phylum Ascomycota; class Sordariomycetes; order Microascales; family Ceratocystidaceae; genus Catunica; species Catunica adiposa. The sequence goes on from LXGU01000008.1 coordinate 328,608, forward strand.
TGATAGGGAATTACTGCATTAGGAAGTATGGGGTCTGATAGGCTCTAAGCGGGTAAAACTGGGACGTAGAAGGTTGGGTTGGCAAACAGGGGTAATTGCCCAAGAAATAAATTTAAGGTTAGGGCTGGTGAAGGTTAGCGTAGTTGATTTATGATTGAATTATAATGGTGTTGATTCAATGGCCTTTGAGTTCTTCTTATGCTTGGACCTCAGCATACGATTTTTACTTCTCTTTACATTTTTCTGTTAATGTCAAATTCAAATTCAAATAGTTAGAGTTATTGAAGTTGCTTTCTCTATACACTGATTAATTTATTTGACTTTTTTTCATACATTGGTTTGATTGATTTTATTTCTTTACGTTTACATATGGTCTATCTCTAGCCACAATACGACGGCATTTTGATGTGTTGAAGATAATGGACAATGGCTTTTTTAATTTAATTTAATTTATTTTTATTTTTATTTATGCTACGTCGACTACTATTTAACTAAATGATGTGACGTCTGATTTCTACAAGGGATTACCGGAGGAAGTGTAAGGCCGCCCGCTCTGCCTATATAAAGGCTTTCCGCCAGCTGGCGGCCGCAATCCTAAAACCTACATACCCTAGGCAAAGCCTGTATGCTACTTCTAGCTAATATATAACAATCCAAACCGCAAAAGAAAAGAAGAAGGATTTATACAAATCCAACACTGAACTCATCCGCCATCAACTAGCTCTGTAACGGTTCCATTTGGAATCTAGTTTTTTCCGCTAGATATGCGCAGGAGGTACCCGGGCGACTATACCCCGTGGTAGACCCTTCATCCATTGGGAGTTCCGGATCTTGGGTGCGGTAAGCGGTTTCGTTAGGTGTCTGGCTGATACCTTGAGCTGCTTCATCCTCGCTTTGAATTCCTCATTGCGTGTTTTGTTCTTCCAGCGATGTGCTGCGGAAAGCGACATGTTGGGGGGATTGGTGAGAACTAGCGAGTTTTAGCTACGTCATCCGTCCTTGGCCAGGGAGTCCGTGACTTCATTTTCATCGACCTCACAATGTCCTAGTACCCAAAGCACCGCCCCTTCCGGGACGTCCGGGCCCAGAGAGTGGTCGGTCACCTGGCCATTCGCCGAGTGCAGAACGAGCTCGATCAACAGCCTCTTGGGATGTGTCAATCTTCCTCGACCGCTTACTGGTGCGCTGCGCAATGCTGCGGTGGACAATAATGGCATATGAATCGGCCGGGAAAAGAAGACAAATGTCGAGTATCATCATTGGATTGATTAATTTATTGAGTTACGTCGGCTTAATAACTGAGGGTTCATGCGACGCCGGGCTCCCACAAGTGGTCACCGGACAGAGTGTAAGGCCGTCTGACTGCCTATATCAGAGCGTTTCGCAAGCGAAGAAATAATGGCTTTTGGATTTGGGATATAATGGATTTTGGATTTTAGATTTTGGATTTTAGATTTTGGATTTCTGTAGTCATGCTATATGGGGCGACCCCGCCGCCATAATCATCCTTGCATTATGGGCTTGGCCGGCGCACTGATTGGTAGATCCCTCGTGGTGCGGTGGATCTACATTCCTTCGAACAGACTCCAATAATATGGTAAACCTTTCACAATAAGATCGATCTTGCTGTCAAGGCAAATAACGTAGTAGTGAGTGAGCCTGTTCGAATCTGGCCGAGGTAATACCAGATACCGAGAGATTGCTCGA